>CM062820.1:316567544-317147544 GCA_031772625.1 Pinus tabuliformis | reverse complement strand
CCTAGGAGTAATGGGACTGCTCTCAATGAGTTTGTGGCATAGGGAACTCACCGAGCTACTAGACTTGATGGCGAGAGCCACTTTCCTAGAAATCTTCTTCAAGGGGTTCTTGGACAGTTTTTTATAACTGCCACTATTGTAAAGATGATCCAACATCTTCTTACGGTAATCATCCTTGTTAAGGATGACCGCAGCCCCTCCTTTGTCAGCCTTCAGAATGACAATATCTTTATTCTGATTTAAGGATTTAAGGGTAGAGAATTCCTCATTGTTGAGGTTCTTCCGAGGGGGCTTAGCCTTTCTAAGGACGACAGCACAATCCTGTCTAATAGTGTCCTTAATATTATCCAGAAGATCTCTAATCTCTATGCTAGTTTTTTCTTTTTTCCCCTCTAAAATTTGATGATGTAATCTAATATTATTTTATTATTTCCACTATTATTTTATAATTTCCTTAGGAGGCCCATTTTAGATCTCAAAATTTCTCTAATGATCCAATCCCTAGTGATCAAGCTGCACCCGAGAGCCCTTCTCTGATACCAATTGTTGGAAACTAGATCACTACTTAGAGGGTTGGGGGGTGAATCAGTGGTGAGAGCACCTATACATTTTTTCTCCAATTATTTAATATTTAACATGCATAAACTAACATAATTAGATATTAGTGCATCAAACATAAATCATAAACCATGAAATTAATCACACAATAGACACAAGTGTTTCTAGTGGAAAGCCTATCTTAGGAAAAAAACCACCATGTTATTGTTGCGCCGCTCAATTTTTTCATTAATTATCAAGAAAATTATACATGGATTAGCTCACTCCCATGAGCTGAAAGACTCAACTTCTTTCACAGTATGTTGATGCTATCATATAGGAAACTATATGTCTCTCGAATCTATGGACTACCATCCACTTAAGGCTAGCACAATGAACGATCCTTGCTTAGTTACTCCTGAACTAACTACGACTCTATAGACACTGATCTTCTGGTTGTATCATGACCAAGGATCCTTGCTCAATTTCTACCAAAATATATAACCACCATTGGACGAAGAAAATTCTTCCATCTACTAAATCCACCAATCATTGTATACTCAAAGCCTCCATGCCTTCACTTCCTCAATGCGAGCCTCGTTTCATATATTTTCATACTAGACTCCTAAAACTTTCTCAACATAAGAACTGCAACAGCATAGCATCAAAGCTAAATAAAATGATAAATTTGCAGCATAAGCTGCAATTAAAACTCCACACAAATTCTCCATACTAACCGAAAAAAAAAAAAAAAAAAAAAAAAAAAAAAAAAAAAAAAACTCCTCAAACTCTACTCTAATGCACACCTCAACACCTCAATCACTACATAGTATAATGGTTGAAATAAACTTCAGCTATCCACTGCTACATCTGTAAACTACTTTATAAATTCTTCACTCAAATAAACATGCAGCTTGCAAGCTCTTCTAAAGTATTTCGACAAGCCTCTTTAAGATGTTCGAATGCCTTTGTTTCTTCTGGAGTCCATGAAAATGCATCTTTCTTCAATAATGTTGTTAGAGGTGCTACTATTCTCCCATAATTCTTAACAAACTTGCGATAATACCCTGTCAACCCAAGAAATCCTCGCAAATGCTTTATGGATGTGGGAATTTTCCATTCCTTAATGGCTTTAATTTTGCTAGGGTCTACCTTAACTCCTTCGTGAGATACAATATGCCCCAGATATTCCACCTCTTGTACTCCAAAGAAACATTTGGATCTTTTTGCATATAATTGTTTCTCCTCCAATAGTTGTAGCACCCTATCAACATGTTCAACCTGATCCTTCCAAGACTTGCTGTAGATTAGTATATCATCAAAAAATACTAACACAAATTTTCTAAGGAATGGTTTGAAAATTGAATTCATCAATCCTTGAAATGTTGAAGGTGCATTGGTAAGGCCAAAAGGCATGACCAAAAATTCATAATGACCCTCATGAGTTCTAAATGCTGTTTTCAAAATGTCTTCAATCTTCATTCTGATTTGATGATATCTTAAACGAAGATCCAACATGGTGAAGTAAATTGATCCATGCAATTCATCCAGTAATTCATCAATGACAGGAATGGGAAACTTATCGTTAATAGTGAACTTGTTGAGCTCCCTATAATCTAGACACATGCGCCATGATCCATCCTTCTTGTGCACCAATACGAATGGAGCAGAGAAAGAACTTTGACTTGGTTGAATTATACCAGCCTCTAGTATTTCTGCAACCATACGTTCAATTTCACTCTTTTGGGCATAGGGATATCTGTACGGCCTGATGTTTAGAAAAACACTTCCTGGAATCAGATGAATAGCATGATCATGATCACAAATAGGTGGGAGACCTTTGGGAGTCTCAAATACCTTGGAATGATTGTCCAAGACTTTTTGGAGATCTGGAGAAATAGATGATTCCACTGTGAACACATCTAGCGAACATAATTGTGTAATTACACCTCTTTGTTCCTTTTTTAGAAGCTTTGTCATACCGTTAGAGCTTATTATCTTTCTCGATTTCCCTGCAATACCCCTTAATTCAACTTCCTTTCCTTCCACATAAAATTTCATGAAAATTTCTTGAAAATTAAAAGCTATTGTACCCAAGGATTGTAGCCATTGGACTCCTAGTACAACATCAGCACCTCCCATTGGAATGGAAAGCATTGGGCTAGTCAATACATATTCTCCCATGGATAGCTTGATATTATGGCACTTTCCCGAGCAATTTGTTTTTCCTCCATTTGCAACCATCACTTGACACTCTGTTGCTAGATATAAGAAGCAATTCAATTCTCTTGCTACCTTACAATGAATAAAATTGTGGGTACTTCCTGAATCAATCAACACTATTACCTTTTTCTTCTTGATTTGTCCTTCTATCTTGATGGTTTGAGGAGTGGTAATTCCCACCAATGCATTACAAGATATGGTCAGATTCATTTCTTCTTTATATAGGCTTTGTTCCTGGAGTATATCCTCTTCTTTTGACCTTTCTTGCTCCTTTTCGTCTTCCTCTTCACAATCTATGTAGAATAATTTCTTCTTAGCACACTTATGACCTTTAGTGTATTTGCTATCACAACTGTAACAAAGCCCTTTTGCTCTTTTTTCTTCCAATCGTTGTGGTGTCAACCTTATAGGTTGTGGAAGACTAGCGGCAACAACACTTCCGTCTTTATAGTTGTGAGTGGTATGCTTCCTGGTTGCCATAATTTTGGTTTCCATTTTTCTTGCTAACCTGAATGCCTTCTCTAATGAATCAGGTTCCCAAAGGCGAACATCATGTTGGATATTATCCTTTAAAGACCCTATGAACACATAAATCCTATGCTCCTCTGGAATATCTTTTACCCTTATGTTCAATTTTTGGAACTCCTCAATGTGCTCCATTATTGAACCCTTTTGTTTGAGACTTATCAATTGGCTAAAAAAAGTGTTGCTTTTTGTATCCTCATAATGAGATATCAATTCTTCCGTAAAAATTGCCCAAGTGATAAATTCTTTACGAGAGCAAAGCCATTGATACCATACAAACTAATTTGGTTCCAAATATAAAGTTGCAATATGTACCTTTTGTGTGTTTTGCACATTATTGAGATCGAAAAATTGCTCCATCTGTAATATCCATGTTGCAGGATCCTTGCCATCAAACTTCCTCATATCGATTTTTGGAATATGGTGGATCTTTGATCCAACATTAGTGTCTATGGAATCATGATTAACATTTCTTTTGTTCTCATCATGAGTTTCCTTTACTACCCTTTCACCATTAGTGACCCTTTCTTGTAGCAACTTATTCATATTTATCTTCAATTCTTCCATGTTTGTCTTCAAATCATCCATCTTAGCTTCCACGTCATTCATCTTAGCTTCTACACCTTTCTTTAAACAATCCATCTTAGCTTCTATGCCTTTCTGTAAACCATCCATCTTAGATTCTGTTCCTTTTTGTGCAAGGGACAGTTGTTGCACTTGGTCTTGTAATTTTGATATATCATGTTGCATTTCTTCCTCTTCTTCATGAGTCATGCTAGAGCTTTCAGGTTTCTTACTAGGTGTTTGCATTTTCTTTCCTCGGGGCATCAGTTACTGATAATAATGCTCTACTATGCCCTTTGAATTCCTTCAAAATAAATTTTCAAACCAAGCTTAAGCAAAAATTTAAGAAAATCTACACACCTTTTTTCACTTTGTAGGAGCTCAATATTGCCTCTGATTTATATCTGTACTTTCCAATCATCTAGATCTAAATTTGTGATCTACAGTAGCCCTTTGTTTCCTCTTTCCAATGCCACAAGTCTGACCCAAATTGGATTCTCCAAGGAAGAGTTATGTGAAATCTCCCACAGTGACTTGATTATAGACTAGTTCAGTAGAGCGAACTTGTACGACGTGCCACGAGTCACTGTTTCGACCTTTGGATCTAAAAAATGCCTAAAACAAACTACATTTTGTCCTCTTTTTGTACCTTCTGACGAAATTTCAATCCGATCCCCAGAGGGAAAGTTATGTCGCTTTTCCCCAGGTCACCTGCTTGGAATGTAGTTCAGGAGTCTTCAAAAAGACCAACTTCCTCAGATCATATCTTCGCAAATATTGCACGAACAGCTCTGAAATTCGGACCCAAGGTTCAGCGCAATTCCTTCTCAAATGGGTTTTTTTTGCAACTTCTGAAACATTGCAGAAAAAAAAGTTATAGCGAAAATGCCACAATGACCTGTTTGGAGCAGCGAAACCCTAGAATCCAAAGCTCTGATACCACATGTTATGAAACCAACTCAAGAAAAAATAGAAAAGATAGATCAACGCCTTAGAATTTAGCCTCTTCGAGGGGGAAACCTCCTTTACATTACATAAATGAACAATTCTTGGATGATTCAAATGACAAAACCTCCTTTCTATATATAGGAGTCTAAGGAGTCACAATATAACCCAGTCGACCTAACAATAATAATATAAAGCCACAAAAATAACAATAGAGGGATTCTATGGGGCACAGTAATAACAATATGGGGATAATAGGGGCACAACAATATTAATAAGTGGTACAACTACAATAGTAATGGGCTAATCACTAGTATTATAGGGACCCAACACACTAACTCCACTTACCTTTTGATCTTTTTAACTTTGATCAACTTCTGGAGGTACCACAAAATTTTCCGACTATATTCTGAAAACTTTTGATCAAGGAAGTCGCCAAAACACAAAAATTAGCTCAATAGTGTGAGGAATGTGGAGAAATTCTCATGAAAATCCATGGTCGCTCCCATAACATAGTCATCCATGTGGCTAGGGCTATAACCTCTCCCTTGAGCCTGCCCTTCCAACGAATGGAGTGTAAAATATCTCCTTTGATCCATCCTCCATGCGACTGTGGATAAAACTGATGGAAAGCATCTGTTCTTTAGTCTATAACCTCTGCCACCTATTGGAACATCTCCCCCGATGTCTAAACACTCCTCCAAGCCACTAAGATAAGTTTGTAATTTATGAATAGGAAATGAACAAGTCAATGACATGCAAGACCTATCCTTCCAACCTTAGAACCAATACCAACACCTCCAATTCCTGAAGAAGCAACCAAAACATCTCTAACACCTATAGTAGCATCACCAACTCTTGTAGCAGCAACATCAAGACATACAACTACCTCCATCATTGGTAGAGCACCTCCAACACAAACAACCACATCTCAGATATGTAGTAGCTTATGCAATGTCTCCAAGACATAAAGAGACATATGAATCATCTAGAGAATCAATCCAACGTCCTGCAGTAGTAGCCTCTCCAAGCTACAACACACCAACCTCAAACCAACATCATATGTGGAAGCCATCTCTAGTCAGGAACCACAACATCATCTCCACTAGGTCTAGTCATAATCATGTTGACATCAATGCTAACTAACAAGAAAATCAAACCAAACACACATCACCAATCACTCCACACATGCATATGAACAACAACACCAAGAGCATGTTGACATCAATTACAACACTACAATAACAACAGTTTCACCTTCATTGCACTCATAAAAAAATCATACAATGATGGAATCGTCAAACATGACAGTACTGAACCACTCCTTCTCCTGGTTCGTTAAATATTCTTAGATGGATTCATCTGAAGGATGAACTTACAGATCAAGGATATGTTATCCTCCTCAAGATTGTCAAAAATAAAGAGGTACTGACCAACAATGGTTGGGGAAATAGGAAAAACAAGGTACTCCACTTGTTAATGGTAGTGAGTTACTCTTGAACACCACACTCTTCTACTTCATCTCAGTGGTTGTTGGGTTGGGAAATATTCTTGTCTTTTGGTTCATCATACCATTACAGAGCCTCCATTTCCGACTTGGGGGATACATCAGGGCCTTCTTACAAGAGGTCATTTCGTGTCGACATCAACATTATCCGGGAAGGTGACTGAGAAATTCTTCCTTTGGTACTTTGGTTCATTTATACATCAATGGAAATTTTCCTCACTCTCAGCGACAAGTTTACATCATTGGCCTTCAACTAACATATTTTGTGTGGTGTTTGACTTCAACTCATCCATTCACACCATACATATTGTACTTTAGTTCCTTGAGGACCATTAATATCATCGTGTTTTCTCTACTGTTTGTTAACGACTTACATCATTGGCTGATAATTAGATGGTTTCTACCATGTTCGAATCTGGTTCATTAATTCAAATGCTTAGACTCGTACATTGGATGATTGTGTGAACGAAATATAAGACCCTGGATCTAGTTCCAACAATCTGGGCTGCGATTTCGGGATTAATACAAGATCACAATGTATGATGGCTATGATCATATAGATAGTCATCTATTCATTGACCCACCCTTTGTAATCAGTGGACGTGTATTTTGATCATCGTACACGTAATGTTAAGCTTACATGTTGAGTATGGATATGCCTCCCTTAGCAAAGACATCATGATGTAAATGTGTTGTAACAGATAATCATATCGTTTGTTGTTCTTGATACCGACTTATCACAAGGTAAATAAATTCAGTCACCAATTTCCATTTTTGACTTTTTGCTTTAGGCGGAAAACTGTTATAGGCCATCTTGTCACATCTAATCAATAGGTCTATTAACTCGATCAATCAACATCCTTTTACCCTTTGTCATCACTCTTGCACAAATCCCTAAGCATGACTCTCCCTAATCCCTGAATTTTTTCCTTTAACTATTTCATTTCAGTTATAAACAATGTAAACTTTGAAACAGGAACTATAAACTCAAAACGGGAACTCTGGCCAAAAACCCCGAAAAAACATCAAAAACAGTGCTAAAAACGAAAAGTGTTGATGCTGGAATAACACCTTTTTTTTTCCAAGCTAAATTTTCAACATGTTTTAAAAATGACGGTGAAAACCAATTTTTGGTGCAAAAATTGTCCAAAAAACGCCCTCAAAACGAAGTGTTGATGTTCGAATAACATTTTTTTTTTCTCAATGGTAAATTTTGTGCAAAAAACACCCTCAAAACGAAAAGTGTTGATGCTGGGATAACAATTTTTTTTTTAAGGGTGAAATTTCAACATTTCAAAATAATAGTATAAAATATTTTATCATGACCCCAAAAAACATTAAAATTTCAAAAAATTAAAATTAAAATTAAAATTAAAACAATGGAAAAACACAAAACAAAAAAGTAAAAAATAAAAATAACAAAACATAAATAAAAATATATACTAAAAACAAAACATAAAATAAAAAACACAAAACAAAAAAAATCAAACATCAAAAATAAAATGAATCATAAAAATGTATAATGTAAAAAAAAAAAAAAAACAAAACAAAATTAACCTATAAAAAATAAGAATTAAATAACTAGAAAAAAATTACAAATTATAAACAAATAAATAGTAAAAAATACATATTTCAAAAAAATTGGGGAAAAAAACAAATATGTAAACCATAAAAAAAATTGGGAAAAGAAGAAAAAACACATTTAAAAAACTATAAAATTAAGTAGGTAACAATAGAAAAATTAAGAAAAAAACATTAACAAAAAACTAAAAAAAATTAAAATTAAAAACAAACTAGATTTAAAAAAAAAAAAAATGGAAAATTAACCAAAAATAAAAAATAAAAATTAGTGAAATTAAGATTAAAATGATGATTACTTAAAAAATAAATGTAAAAATACATATATATGAGACAAAATATAAATAAAAAATATTAAAAAAAAAATTGTTTAATCATAAAAGAATTTGGAAAAATAAAAATAAAAAATTTATATATATAAATTTAAGTAAGTAAAAATATAAAGATTAAAAAAATCATTAACAAAAACTAGAAAAAAAAAAAAAAACAAAAACAAAAACAAAAACAAAAACAAAAACAAAAAAAACAAACTAGATTAAACAAAAATAGAAAATTAACAAAAAAAAAAAATTAAAAACTAGTATAATTAATATTAACATAATTTTTTTTTTAAATTTGATAGAAAAAATTCATTAAGCAGTAGTAATAAAAATTATTAAATTTTAATTTATTAAAAAAATTAATAAAAACAAAATTAATAAAAAAATCTATTAAAATATTTTAATAAAAATTAAATTTTAATTTTTTTATAACTTTTGTTTTTAAACAATTAGTTATTTATTTCGAAATATAAGTCATAAAAAAAAATTAATTTTCTCAAAACAAATTTTAATTTTTTAGTTTAAAATTTAAAAAATTATTAATTTTTTTTTCAAATTAATATATCAAAAAAAATAATTATAAATTACGTTTATTAAAAAAATTTAAAAAATATTATTAAACATTTTTTATTTTTTATTTATTAAAATTATTTTTTAAAAACATATTAAATTTTTTGAATGCATATAATATTGTTTTATTTAAAAAATAATTAAAAAAAATAACGACCCCCGGCCGCGCCACCACCGGGCGGCGGGAGGGCCGTGGGTCGATTCCAGGAATCGACCCACGGCCCTCCCGCCGCCCAGTGGTGGCGCGGCCGGGGGCCCAAGGGCCTGCACGCCCTGACTACATGACTACATCTCGGAGGAAAGGCTTTGGTTCCTTTATATATAGATCCTCCATTCATATTATGAATGTGAATTTATATCATGGACTGCATTATTGTGACTTGTTGGTATAGCTTTTGACATTCCGAGAGTGCGCAACATATAATAAGGTGGTGTATGACTTAATAATGTTGTTATCAACGCATTGGAAATCTCACAACCATGATAATTTTTAATAGTTGTAACCGACATAGAAGCTGCGTGGAAACCTGTGGAAATTCATCGAAGGTACATGGTACACCAGACGTGTATGCGTATCCATGTAATATGCTTTCTAGGGTTCAGATCGATAAAGAGTGGTTTTGGAGTTAAATACACAACCCCATTCTGTCTTTATGGTCTCATTGTCACTCCATCTACTCGGAAGTGGGATCTGAACCCACAAGACCTATTCTAACCCTTGTCTCTTAATTTTACTTCTATGAATTTGGTTCTCTCTTTGCCTGAATTACAAGACTTGGAATTTTTTGGTAGCGGGTTCTAGTTGGCAAGTAAGAAACATGGTCATAAATTCCAGGTTAGATTTATGTTTCCTTTCTTTATGAGTCTTTTGAGTCGTGACTCTTTTACCATTGAGTTTCATTTTCTTTTCGATGAGTAATTTATTTTGCAATGTTGTAATTTATAATGGTGTGGATTTTCTTGTAGACATAGTCACAAGTTTTTTTCCTGAGGGTTCACACTTAATCGAAGTTCATTTGACTAACGATTTTGCTTTTTAATGGGTGTGAGGTATTGTGATTTTTAAACATTGTTCATGTAATCCAATTGTCACACCATAGGTTAGAATTCACTTCCAATACCAAAAATTAATTTCGTCTTCCTAATTTATTGTTCTTTTTGTGATTACATGGTAGGGTAGCATCTTTGACTCCCATATGTCCTCAGATATATTTTGATATATTAATTTGAAAAAAAAAAAAAAGTAATAATTTTTTAAATTTTAAACTAAAAAATTAAAATTTGTTTTGAGAAAATTAATTTTTTTTTTTATGATTTATATTTCGAAATAAATAACTAATTGTTCAAAAAAAAAACATTATAATTTTTTTTTTTTAATTAAAAAAAGATGGTTTAAAAAAAATGTAAATTTAAATTTTTTTATTTTTTTTAAAACATAAAATGTAGGTTTAATTTTTTTTATTTTTTTTGAAGATATAAAATGAAGTTTTAATCATTTGAATTTTTAAATTAAAAAATAATAATAATAAAAATTGTTTAAATTTTTTTTTTTTTTTTTAATAAAAGACAAGATTGTTTAAAAAAAAAAATATTTATTTATTTTTAAATAAAATAGGTATATTTAATAAAAGATAATTGCATTTTTGTTTTTTTAAATAAAAAATAACCATTTTTTTGGGTTTTTTTTTTTTTTAATTTAAATTTATTTTTGTTTTTTTAATATTAATTTTACTAGTTTTTTTATTTTTTTGGTTAATTTTTTTTTTTTTTTTAAACTAGTTTGTTTTTATTTTTATTTTTTTATTTTTTTCCTAGTGTTTTCTAATGTTTTTTTTAATTTCTCTATTTCTACTTATATATATATATATATATATATATATATATATATATATATATTTTAATTTTGTTTCTTTTTTCCAAATTCTTTATGGTTTGTGAGAATTTTTTTTTTTACATTTTTTTTTTTTTTTAATATTAATTTCATTAGTTTTTTAAATTTTTTTCGTTATTTTTCTATTTTTTTCTTTAAACTTGTTTGTTTCTATTTTTTTTTCCTAGTTTTTATTAATATATATATATTTTTTTATTTCTCAATATTTACTTATTTAATTTTATATATATATATATATATATATATATATATATATATATATATATATATATATTTTATAATTTTGTTTTTTTTTCCAAATTCTTTTATGGTTTATGATATAAATTTTTTTTAACATTTTTTATTTTTTGTTTTTGTCCTTTTTATATATATTTTTATATTTGTTTTTTAGAGACAATTATTTCATGTGGATTGAAAATTTAGTTAATGATGTATAAATATGTAGAATATCGAAAATGTAAAATATCGACCTTCTTCTTTAAATATGAAAATCAATAAAAGCCCCACTACAAAAAAAAATAAAAAAAATAAAAACTAGAAAATATGAAGAAGAAGATCACTTCCAAAATTATTAAATTTACGAAATAATTATTTACATTTCATACATTAGAAAATTTAAAGTCAAAAAATAGGTCTTTTAAAAAAAGGGTTACGAAATAATTATTTACATTTCATACATTAGAAAATTTAAAGTCAAAAAATAGGTCTTTTAAAAAAAGGGTCTGATGCAGAATAACCATTTTTTAAAATTAGCATGAAAATCACTACCATTTTAAAACGCAATGTACATAAAAAAAATGAAACTGCAAAAAACTATGCTCTAAAAAAAACATGTGTGTTCTGCATCACCCCTTTTCAAAATCGGGTCACTTTTTTGCTATCTCTACAAAACGGGTAACAGTATCAATTCCCGTTCAAAGTTTACATTGTTTATATTAAGGCCCAACGCACCCTGTTTCCTTTGGATACTTCGTTCACCATCAAGTTGTCCTTCTCTAGACCTATGTTGATCACCAATAGGTTTCCAACCTTAGAACCAATACCAACACCTCCAATTCCTAAAGAAGCAACCAAAACATCTCTAACACCTATAGTAGCATCACCAACTCTTGCAGCAGCAACATCAAGACATACAACTACCTCCATCATTGGTAGAGCACCTCCAACACAAACAACCACATCTCAGATATGTAGTAGCATATGCAATGTCTCCAAGACATAAAGAGACATATGAATCATCTAGAGAATCAATCCAACGTCCTGCAGTAGTAGCCTCTCCAAGCTACAACACACCAACCTCAAACCAACATCATATGTGGAAGCCATCTCTAGTCAGGAACCACAACATCATCTCCACTAGGTCTAGTCATAATCATGTTGACATCAATGCTAACTAACAAGACAATCAAACCAAACACACATCACCAAGCACTCCACACATGCATATGAACAACAACACCAAGAGCATGTTGACATCAATTACAACACTACAATAACAACAGTTTCACCTTCATTGCACTCATAAAAAAATCATACAATGATGGAATCGTCAAACATGACAGTACTGAACCACTCCTTCTCCTGGTTCGTTAAATATTCTTAGATGGATTCATCTGAAGGATGAACTTACAGATCAAGGATATGTTATCCTCCTCAAGATTGTCAAAAATAAAGAGGTACTGACCAACAATGGTTGGGGAAATAGGAAAAACAAGGTACTCCACTTGTTAATGGTAGTGAGTCACTCTTGAACACCACACTCTTCTACTTCATCTCAGTGGTTGTTGGGTTGGGAAATATTCTTGTCTTTTGGTTCATCATACCATTACAGAGCCTCCATTTCCGACTTGGGGTATACATCAGGGCCTTCCTACAAGAGGTCATTTCGTGTCGACATCAACATTATCCGGGAAGGTGACTGAGAAATTCTTCCTTTGGTACTTTGGTTCATTTATACATCAATGGAAATTTTCCTCACTCTCAGCGACAAGTTTACATCATTGGCCTTCAACTAACATATTTTGTGTGGTGTTTGACTTCAACTCATCCATTCACACCATACATATTGTACTTTAGTTCCTTGAGGACCATTAATATCATCGTGTTTTCTCTACTGTTTGTTAACGACTTACATCATTGGCTGATAATTAGATGGTTTCTACCATGTTCGAATCTGGTTCATTAATTCAAATGCTTAGACTCGTACATTGGATGATTGTGTGAACGAAATATAAGACCCTGGATCTAGTTCCAACAATCTGGGCTGCGATTTCAAGATTAATACAAGATCACAATGTATGATGGCTATGATCATATAGATAGTCATCTATTCATTGACCCACCCTTGTAATCAGTGGACGTGTATTTTGATCATCGTACACGTAATGTTAAGCTTACATGTTGAGTATGGATATGCCTCCCTCAGCAAAGACATCATGATGTAAATGTGTTGTAACAGATAATCATATCGTTTGTTGTTCTTGATACCGACTTATCACAAGGTAAATAAATTCAGTCACCAATTTCCATTTTTGACTTTTTGCTTTAGGCGGAAAACTGTTATAGGCCATCTTGTCACATCTAATCAATAGGTTTATTAACTCGATCAATCAACATCCTTTTACCCTTTGTCATCACTCTTGCACAAATCCCTAAGCATGACTCTCCCTAATCCCTGAATTTTTTCCTTTAACTATTTCATTTCAGTTATATTAAGGCCCAACGCACCCTGTTTCCTTTGGATACTTCGTTCACCATCAAGTTGTCCTTCTCTAGACCTATGTTGATCACCAATAGGTTTCCAACCTTATAACCAATACCAACACCTCAAATTCCTAAAGAAGCAACCAAAACATCTCTAACACCTATAGTAGCATCACCAACTCTTGCAGCAGCAACATTAAGACATACAACTACCTCCATCATTGGTAGAGCACCTCCAACACAAACAACCACATCTCAGATATGTAGTAGCATATGCAATGTCTCCAAGACATAAAGAGACATATGAATCATCTAGAGAATCAATCCAACATCCTGCAGTAGTAGCCTCTCCAAGCTACAACACACCAACCTCAAACCAACATCATATGTGGAAGCCATCTCTAGTCAGGAACCACAACATCATCTCCACTAGATCTAGTCATAATCATGTTGACATCAATGCTAACTAACAAGACAATCAAACCAAACACACATCACCAAGCACTCCACACATGCATATGAAAAACAACACCAAGAGCATGTTGACATCAATTACAACACTACAATAACAACAGTTTCACCTTCATTGCACTCATAAAAAAATCATACAATGATGGAATCGTCAAACATGACAGTACTGAACCACTCCTTCTCCTGGTTCGTTAAATATTCTTAGATGGATTCATCCGAAGGATGAACTTACAGATCAAGGATATGTTATCCTCCTCAAGATTGTCAAAAATAAAGAGGTACTGACCAACAATGGTTGGGGAAATAGGAAAAACAAGGTACTCCACTTGTTAATGGTAGTGAGTCACTCTTGAACACCACACTCTTCTACTTCATCTCAGTGGTTGTTGGGTTGGGAAATATTCTTGTCTTTTGGTTCATCATACCATTACAGAGCCTCCATTTCCGACTTGGGGATACATCAGGGCCTTCCTACAAGAGGTCATTTCGTGTCGACATCAACATTATCCGGGAAGGTGACTGAGAAATTCTTACTTTGGTACTTTGGCTCATTTATACATCAATGGAACGTTTCCTCACTCTCAGCGACAAGTTTACATCATTGGCCTTCAACTAACATATTTTGTGTGGTGTTTGACTTCAACTCATCCATTCACACCATACATATTGTACTTTAGTTCCTTGAGGACCATTAATATCATCGTGTTTTCTCTACTGTTTGTTAACGACTTACATCATTGGCTGATAATTAGATGGTTTCTACCATGTTCGAATCTGGTTCATTAATTCAAATGCTTAGACTCGTACATTGGATGATTGTGTGAACGAAATATAAGACCCTGGATCTAGTTCCAACAATCTGGGCTGCGATTTCGGGATTAATACAAGATCACAATGTATGATGGCTATGATCATATAGATAGTCATCTATTCATTGACCCACCCTTTGTAATCAGTGGACGTGTATTTTGATCATCGTACACGTAATGTTAAGCTTACATGTTGAGTATGGATATGCCTCCCTCAGCAAAGACATCATGATGTAAATGTGTTGTAACAGATAATCATATCGTTTGTTGTTCTTGATACTGACTTATCACAAGGTAAATAAATTCAGTCACCAATTTCCATTTTTGACTTTTTGCTTTAGGCGGAAAACTGTTATAGGCCATCTTGTCACATCTAATCAATAGGTCTATTAACTCGATCAATCAACATCCTTTTACCCTTTGTCATCACTCTTGCACAAATCCCTAAGCATGACTCTCCCTAATCCCTGAATTTTTTCCTTTAACTATTTCATTTCAGTTATATTAAGGCCCAATGCACCCTGTTTCCTTTGGATATTTCGTTCACCATCAAGTTGTCCTTCTCTAGACCTATGTTGATCACCAATAGGTTTCCAACCTTAGAACCAATACCAACACCTCCAATTCCTGAAGAAGCAACCAAAACATCTCTAACACCTATAGTAGCATCACCAACTCTTGCAGCAGCAACATCAAGACATACAACTACCTCCATCATTGGTAGAGCACCTCCAACACAAACAACCACATCTCAGATATGTAGTAGCATATGCAATGTCTCCAAGACATAAAGAGACATATGAATCATCTAGAGAATCAATCCAACGTCCTGCAGTAGTAGCCTCTCCAAGCTACAACACACCAACCTCAAACCAACATCATATGTGGAAGCCATCTCTAGTCAGGAACCACAACATCATCTCCACTAGATCTAGTCATAATCATGTTGACATCAATGCTAACTAACAAGACAATCAAACCAAACACACATCACCAAGCACTCCACACATGCATATGAACAACAACACCAAGAGCATGTTGACATCAATTACAACACTACAATAACAACAGTTTTACCTTCATTGCACTCATAAAAAAATCATACAATGATGGAATCGTCAAACATGACAGTACTGAACCACTCCTTCTCCTGGTTCGTTAAATATTCTTAGATGGATTCATCCGAAGGATGAACTTACAGATCAAGGATATGTTATCCTCCTCAAGATTGTCAAAAATAAAGAGGTACTGACCAACAATGGTTGGGGAAATAGGAAAAACAAGGTACTCCACTTGTTAATGGTAGTGAGTCACTCTTGAACACCACACTCTTCTACTTCATCTCAGTGGTTGTCGGGTTGGGAAATATTCTTGTCTTTTGGTTCATCATACCATTACAGAGCCTCCATTTCCGACTTGGGGGATACATCAGGGCCTTCCTACAAGAGGTCATTTCGTGTCGACATCAACATTATCCGGGAAGGTGACTGAGAAATTCTTACTTTGGTACTTTGGCTCATTTATACATCAATGGAACGTTTCCTCACTCTCAGCGACAAGTTTACATCATTGGCCTTCAACTAACATATTTTGTGTGGTGTTTGACTTCAACTCATCCATTCACACCATACATATTGTACTTTAGTTCCTTGAGGACCATTAATATCATCGTGTTTTCTCTACTGTTTGTTAACGACTTACATCATTGGCTGATAATTAGATGGTTTCTACCATGTTCGAATCTGGTTCATTAATTCAAATGCTTAGACTCGTACATTGGATGATTGTGTGAACGAAATATAAGACCCTGGATCTAGTTCCAACAATCTGGGTTGCGATTTCAAGATTAATACAAGATCACAATGTATGATGGCTATGATCATATAGATAGTCATCTATTCATTGACCCACCCTTTGTAATCAGTGGACGTGTATTTTGATCATCGTACACATAATGTTAAGCTTACATGTTGAGTATGGATATGCCTCCCTTAGCAAAGACATCATGATGTAAATGTGTTGTAACAGATAATCATATCGTTTGTTGTTCTTGATACCGACTTATCACAAGGTAAATAAATTCAGTCACCAATTTCCATTTTTGACTTTTTGCTTTAGGCGGAAAACTGTTATAGGCCATCTTGTCACATCTAATCAATAGGTCTATTAACTAGATCAATCAACATCCTTTTACCCTTTGTCATCACTCTTGCACAAATCCCTAAGCATGACTCTCCCTAATCCCTGAATTTTTTCCTTTAACTATTTCATTTCAGTTATATTAAGGCCCAACGCACCCTGTTTCCTTTGGATACTTCGTTCACCATCAAGTTGTCCTTCTCTAGACCTATGTTGATCACCAATATATTTCCCCTTGTTTGGGGTGCACTGATTCTAGAAATTTGGGAAAAATAAAAAGAATCCCGAAGCTTCCTCTTCCAAAAGCTTCGAGGAGTTGTCACAACCATTTACCTTAGATGAAAGTCTCAAATCCTATCCTATCCTACCTTGGATATTTCACCCCTTATCCCTTGAGCTCACCTCCCATCAAGAGTGGATCTCAAGCCTAAATTGGTAAATGGATAAGGACTCCTAAACTAGCATCCTCTTCTATATATTTAATGCCATCCATAAGCTAGGGGTTGGATTTTGGATATTGATTCTACCGTCATGTTGTTGCTTTGAGATTTATTATTCCATGCATTAGGGTCACATAGATGTGTACTTAGTGGAAAGGAAGGGAAAGTCAACTTGGATGAGCTCTTCTACAAGATCAACTTTATATTTGGTTGTAACTCTTTCCATTTCTATTAATACAAGGAGTACATTTTTTCCTATATGTGATGTTATGTTATTCATGTATTTCAATACCATGTTTATCTATTGAATGAAGTGATTGGATTATGCTACATAGATGTCATAGATCTTTGGTTTGTGTTGTCTGATTGTGAAAGTTCTAATTATAGTGATCAGAGTTAGGTTTGGAGCATAGAAGTCAAGAAAGAAACAAAGCTTGCGATCGATTCCAGGTAGGCTTCATCCCATTGTCCATTTATTTTAAGGAATACATTATAGTCCTTACTTTATATTGTTCTAGGTCAGTTCAATAAGCCGAAGGAAGACACTTTTGTCTGTAGTCATAGATTCCATATAACAAGCACCTAGCACTGTATACTAGTATATCATCCAAATAGACAATAATAAATGAATCTATAAAAGGGAACATTATATCATTAATTGACCTTGTAAACATAGTTGGTGCATTACATTGGCCAAATGGCATGACTAATTTCTCATACAAACCTTGCATGGATTTGAAGGTAGTCTTCCAAGTATCATCTTTCAAACTTGAACCTAGTGATACCCAGACTTTAAGTCTAGCTTAGTTAAGTATTTCTCTTGTTACAACTAATCTTGTAGATCATCTATTTTGGGAAATGAGTACCTGATCTTGAGCATATTTTTTTTCAACACCCTTTTTGGAAACAACATTAACACTGAGAGGGGGGTGAATCAGTATTAAGGCTAATTTTCATTTCTTTATAGCAATTTAATTTTCTTATTCAAACTTGGAAACCATCCATATACTTAGAAGCAACACATAATAAGGCAAAAATATGAAATCAACATACAAGCACACACCATGAGCATCATACACATGAGACACAAGGTTTTACGTGGAAACCCTTTTGGGAAAAGACCACCAAAGCTTGTTTTTGTTACCGATGTAAAATAAGAGCACCTACTCTATTACATCAATCTATTTTGTGACCACCCACTCACAAGAACCACCAACTCTCTTTGATTTTTTGCTAGCACCCACTAGTAGGAAGCACCAACTCCCTCTTTTTTTAGATCCTTGTGAAACTTACCAGAAGCACCATGTGAAGAACCAACTTCACATATTTGTTATAAGCACCAACTTGTAAGAGGCACCAACCCCCATGACTTCTCAAGCACCCACTAGAGATGGAAGCACCAACTTCCTGTATGCAGGCTCCAATCCACACTCAAATAGGAACTAAATGTTCTTTGTAATTGGCAACCATTCTACCTAATCTCAACTTTGTTCTCTGCTCACTGTGCAACAACACATTGGTCTGCTCAATAGAAGTCACTCATCACAATCCACGCATCTCTCTGTTCTTTGCTCTTCATCAACATACAGTCAGCTCTCATCCTCTTTCTCTCCATAATGCACACTCAACTCTCGACCTTCTTTCTCTGCATAGGCACCTTTGACCTTTCTCACACAACATTGCAACTCTCAGTGTCTCTTACCTCTACATAGGCACTCTCTACCTTTCTTTTCAGAACTAACCTTATCAGCCTTACACAACAACACACACGCAGAGAGCTTTACCGCTTAGCTCTCTAGCAACAATGTTGCTTCCCCCCACTTTTCTCCTCTCAGCTCTTGGGTATTGTCCCTCTGCTACCCACTAATCAATGTTGTCACTCTTGTCCTGTATTCACACTATCCGAGTCTGCTTCAACATGGCCTTTCCATTTTGTTGTTGCTTCTGACTTAGTCTCTGCCACAACATTAAACATGAGAATGGTCACTTGATAGTTTCTCCATACTAAGAATTAATTATGAGTCCACAAGCACACTCCAGCCAGGTACAATTCTCTCTATGAAAAACTCTCCTATCACTATGGCTCTCCATGCTTATTCATGGTTTCACATAGCTTAGTTGTAATTCAGCATGGCTTCTCTGTGGACCATTGTCCTCTTTTCCTTGTGTTACAGTTTTTTGTTGATACATCTGACTCCATAAGCCAACTTCGCCGATATGCATTTTTTCTTTGGTAGCTAACACATTCATCAATTTAACTCACTGAGACATGCATAGGAGCATAAAGATGGCTTGTCTCACCTTAAGGTAGACCCAACACTCTTTTATGAAAATCGTGGTCCTTGCTTCCCTGAACTATCTATCTTTGATAGTCACCATTAATCCCGAGACAAATCCTCTACTCCTGCATTTTACCTCATAACTTCTGACCCATATGGCTTTAAATCTTTGAACTATCTTATCAGAGAAATTCCACATTGTTAATCCACAGTGGTGCAATGTTCTAATACTCCTCAGTTCTAATATCTTTAGTTCCCATAGTGTTCACTATCTCATATGACCAGGCCAGTGGCCATCGACTTAATACCATATCATAGCCCCCTTTGTATCGTAACTTCTGCGAAGTTCTAATTTCATCTTAGCTTCTTCTACTTAGCCCTCACAACATTTCTTATCATAGGACCGAGAGTTGTGACCTGTCACTTAGCCTTAAGGTGCTAGGGAGTTTTTTTTCCTACTAGGGGTCATTCTTCCTTTGTTAGTTGCTCTGCGCCCTTGGTTCTTTGAACTCTTATGACCATGTCCTAGCCTAATATTGGAAGCCCCCTTTATCAGAACGTTTCCAAACTCCAACAGTTCTAGAGTTACAATGTCTTCATCCTCCGATTTGACGACCTATGATATGACGACTTCCAATATGATTTCATTACTCCACGTGGCGACTCCTTAGTGGTAACACGTGTCACCTGGTTCTAGCCCATTAGCCTACCCAATAAGGTTGAATATGCCTTCCACGTGTCCTGTCGTATTGCCATGCCATGCTAACATCAGCTGCCAATGTAGCTTATCAGAACCAATCATATGATTCCATGTGTCCTGCTAGACTACCACATCATGTTAATGTCAGATGCCACTGTCTCTTATCGGAGCCAATCATATGTTGCCATGTGTCCTACTAGAGAAGAGAAGAGGGCCCGTCAACTTTTGGTTTTGCACCAAAATCCTTTCTTAATCTTCTTTTGGAATTCCTTGGCACTTATAAATGCTTATCGACACTTATCAAATATCACAACTTTTAAAGGTTCCTCACTTTAAGAAGCTATGATATTCCGATCCCTGATATGCTTATGTTCTGATGTGTTAAGGCTCCAACCTCCAATGTGCTACTTGCACCAATCCTCTAATGTTCCGTTATCCAGATCTCTGATATGTTGATACTCGATGTCCCAAACTTCCTATATTCCTAAGCGCTGATATGTTGACCTCTGACATCTTGTTCTCCGATATGCCGACATCCGACATTTCGATATCCGATATGCCAATCTTCGATATCCTAAGCATCGATATGTTGACCTATGATATTCTGATGTCTCGATATGCTGACCTCCGACATCTTACTATCCAATATGTCGAAGCGTCGATATCTCAACCTCCGACATCTTGTTCTCTGATATGTCGATGCACCAATATGAAAACCTCTGATATTCTGATGCACTGATATGCTAGAAATCTGGCATTATAATCTCGTATATGCCCATATGATGGACCTCCTAATGCTTCAAATCCATGAACTTCAGTAGGCCATAATTTCTGAACCAGGAATCCATTTCTGAACTTCTCCATATCGTTGGAAATCTTATTCAGAGAAATTTCTAATGGATAGGGTCTGATGCAAGCTTTGATCCCATATCTACCTCTAAGATGACAACAAACTCTCATCATATAGCTTGTGGCTATAATGGAATTTCATTTTTTCCATCATTATAATCATCATTTTATGGCTTCTTCAATAAGCCTGCTACTATGATGATTCTCTACATGAAGCCTATAGATACCATGGGATTTCATCTTGGGCCATCACTAAAAAACATCTGTTGTGACAAGTATATATGCTAGTCTAGTTGACATCAATGCCAACACTCCTTCCAATGGTTAGGCAATTCCAACTACCCAACACATCTCCCTAGCATGACTGTTGACATCAATGCCAACACACTTGCAGATATCTTCACTGGGCCACTGGCCATATAGATAATGTCGACTATCTAACAATCTCCCCCTTTGGCATTGTTGGCAACACATCATCTTTCTCTTCATTTGATGGCCAAGCCTCATGTTGTTTCCACACTTCTCAATGCATGAGCCACCAATGGCCTACTTTCTTTTGCACAAGCCATCACAAATTCTCCACAAATTCTCTCCCCCTTTGTCATCAATGGGAATGTGCTACAAACTGTCTTTTTCTCCCTATGCAATCACTAGTTGTGAAGGCCCACGTCTAGCTGTTGAGATGGGAATTCTACTATGTAGACGTCTCTTCAAGGACTCATCGTTGATGTTGTTCCATAAACTGAGCATATGTGATATGCTCCCCCTACACATTTATTGCCTCTGATTTGAATGCCTCCAGTTTTGAACACTTTATGGCTTCTAGATGAGTGTTGTCTCCACTAATGCATATTTTGTACCAAATTTTAAAAAAATAATTATACCAATTAAAATTCTCATGGTATTGTTGCTACTGCGAATAACAATTAATGATTATGCATTTCTCCTCGCACTTCACTTCTACTGCTTCTTTTGAGACAATGCTCACTTCATTTTAGCATCTTCACTTCTCCCCTTGAGATCATACTTATACAATAGGGATTGCTTCTCACTAATACCAATTGCACCAAAGGAAATGATATACAATAGGGATTGCTTCTCACTAATACCAATTGCACCAAAGGAAATGATACAAATGGAACAATGTATCAGGAAAACTCTAATACTTTCTTTTAGAAATAAATTTCCATTTGCACACAAGGTTACTCAACATGAGCCCAACACTACCAATTGACATAGCGATACCAATTGAGGGTTAAGGGACATGAAAATCTTTCACCAATTGTGTTTCATGAACATAAGACTACGATGCATAATCAAACTCACAACTTAAATGAAATAAGGGTATTTCACCCAAGATGAAAACATTTCATTTTCTCAACAATCTTCCTTTATGAGTTTGACAATTGTTGTCTACTACTGCTTATCAAAGCATCTCCCCCTAAACTAATTCTCTTTGATCTCTTGTAACTACTTTGTTTCCTCTAGATGGGGACAAATATTGTGGACCTAACTTGACTGTGAGCTTGTTGTCATTCCACGCTTCCACTGAATCCCATCTTCTTCTTCCCACAACATAAGATATTGTTATGTAATTTTCAGGATGGCTTCACTCCTCCTTTTCAATGTTGATACATTCAAAATAAAATAATTTATTCTTGTAATCAGCAAGAAAGCTCGACCATGCCTTCATCAATCATATGTTCCCTTCTGTTCATTATTTTTGGCTTCATGCATCTGACTTATTCAACCTCCCTTGAGGCCCTTATCTTCCTTTACTAAAGAGAAATAGAGGATCTACTCCCCCCAATCAGATCATCCTCCTTCTTCTTATAGACCTTCAATGGTTGGGTTCTCAAAAAATATTTAATCTCCATCTTCTTATTTTCCCATATTTTGGATTTCTCTCAGTTGCACTTCGGTAGAGGAAACTTCTCTTTCACCTCATCTTTCTTCACCCAAATCCTCTTGATGCCTTTCTGCCTTACAGAGAGATCCATCACATAGGTAAGAGGAGCATTCTTCTTATCTTGTCCTCCTCTTTTAATCTTTCTCTTCTCATTTCTGCAACCAACTTTCTTTTGCCTAAGATTTCCATAGTTGTAGCATTCAACATGGCTTAAGATTGGGGCAGAGGAGTTACTATTTTTGACAATGCTCTTGTCAAAAATCCTATCGTGTCCAGCATGCCTTCTCCTAGCCTTTTTGTGCATTCTTGGGTTTATTCTACCTGAAACATATTGTTTCCTTGCATGCCATCTACATTCCATGGCTTTATGCCCAAAATTATTGCAAGAAAAACAATACCCATAAAAAACTTTTGATGATAGAGGTTACCTTTTCTTTGAAGTATTTTCCCTTGAGTAGGAAAACACCTTTTTTGGTTCTTCATGTGCCTTCCATGATAGTTTACATTATTGCCTTGCACTTTTTATTTCAGATGCCTAGCTCTCTTTTGTTGCTTTGCTTGTTGTTGCATCTTATCCTTTTGTTGCTTCCTTGCTACTGATTTCCTTGTTGTGGTTGTTGTCCAACAACCTCCTTTCCTTTGTTATTGTTGGAACCTTGGCCTGCCTTTTCCTAGGAAGTTGACCCTTCAACCTTTGCCTTATTGGAGCTAGGTTTTTCCTTGAAATCCAAACCAGTCTTGATGAGAGGGGTTATTTTCTTGCCAAGAATCTCATCCAGGACTTTCTAGCTCACCTCAAGCTTCTCATAATGAGATAAATATTTATTTGACTTTTCTAAGACATGTCTCAATGAGACTGCTTCATTTTGTAGTCTCTCACAATAAGCTTTCTTCTCACTTAATTGATTGGTTAATATCCCAATCATTTTGGTAGCCTCTTCTTGTTGACCATTTAGTTCAACGATTTTTTTGCTCAACTTCTCATTCTCTAGCTCATAGATTTTCAGTTTCTCCTCTCTCTTGACATTTTCCTTTGATAGACCCTTGATCTTTTTTAGAGCCGAGCTCAACCTATTTCTAAAAAATATCCTTTCATTTAGATTTTTTTCTTCACTACCAAAGGTGCCATATGAGTTACAACGGAGATCTAAATTCATTGTTGTGTCCATGGAATCTTCCATAGGTCTAAGGGTTATCCCTTCATCATCACTACCTAGAGTATTCTCATTTACTCATATGGATGAGCACACATGGAATCTCTCTTCTTCCCCTGAGGATTCCTCATTTTCTATTGTTGCTAAAGTGGATCTACCTTCATTACAATTACTAGATGCATATCTATCTCTATATTCAAGTGATACACGTGTACATCTAGATAATGAAGAACCAATATTTTTTCACTTATCACATAGGAATAACTTAGCTTTTGAGTGGCAAGATCTCCCTTCCGAGACTTCTTCATCACCAGCGTGAGTTTGGTGGGAAGCAACTTCTGCATATTCTTTTTCATTGCTAGAGCAGTAGGGCTCCTCGGCCTTTTCTTGAACCACATGGCTATCTCCACCATATAGACATTGCAGTTTGTCCAACACTTCCCTTGCTAATTCACAATGCCTCACTTTATTAGAATTCGGCTTAGATAGCCCCTTCATGATAATCTTTTGGGCTTCTTCATTTTGCTCACTCTATTCTCCATTCAATACGGAGAGCCACATATCAATATCCAAGGCCACCAAATAGGCCAACAATCTAACCTTCCAGACTTCATAGTGTGATCCATTTAAAAATGGAATTCCTTCTACTATTAGCCAAGCTCGATTATCCATTGTTTCCCTTTGATTTACCTTCTAGAAATTAATTTATTCCTGAAGGAACGTGGCTTTGATACCAATTGTTGGAAAAAATGTCAATAATGAGAAGGGGATGGATTAGTATTAAGGCCAATTTTCATTTATTTATGCCATTTTAGTTTTCTTATTCAAACTTGGAAACCATCCATATACTTAGCAACAACACATAATAAGGCAAAAATATGAAATCAACATACAAGCATACACCATGAGCATCATACACATGAGACACAAGGTTTTACGTGGAAACTCTTTCAGGAAAAAACCATCAAAGCTTGTTGTTGTTATTGATGTAAAATAAGAGCACCTACTCTATTACATCAATCTATTTTGTGAGAACTCACTGTTGGGCCTAAGAATTATCCTTAAAACACATCCACTTTCACTCCATTCAACATCCACTTTCTCTCCATTCACACCTTTTCTCACCTCTATTCCACCACCATGTCATCACATTAGCTTCACTTTCATCATTAAATGGGTTATCATTGTGTTTTCCAAAACATTGTTAATTATTAGTATTTTTAAGAGAATTTGTGGTTAAACTTTAGAAAATAATATCCATATACTTATGCCTAACAATTAGAATGAGTTTGTTGACATGTGTAGGTACAAAGGAAACTTCTAAGGCACCCTTATGTGGCACTCTATGTTCAAATTCGAATTTGAGGAGATCATGGACCTCATGGATAAGATCATGGACCTCATGGAGAAGATCATGGAGGATATGGTTATGTGTCACCATTGGTTGAGAGATATGTGAATCTGAAGAGGGAATAGTGGATCCACATTTATGAGTTTTTTATCATAACTTTTGTATAAATAGCAGTGTTATCTCCTTCATTTGTAACTTTGGAATTTAGAATTTAGCATTGAGTTAGAATTTGGTACCTTGGGATCTTATAAGTTTGTAATGAGAAGTTAGAATTTGGAATCATTGTAATGGAGATTCTAGAACCTCTTGGAATGTAGAACTTGTAATTGAAAATTGCAATTGAAGATAAATAAAATGGAGCTTCTTTGATCTTCTAAATTTGACTTCTCTTTTGATGTTCTTGTGAATCCTTGGAAGGGCCCCCATTGTCTAGAAAGTACACTTTTATTTTGGTAAGCTTTCATTTTATGTTTATTTATAAATTTCATTAGGTTCATATGTTTGAAATATTAATGAATGACGTTTCGTAAGAAGGTATTAATGTTTCTTTCAATGAATCTGATTTGTTTGTTTCATTAGTTTAAATAGTTTGTTGATTAAAATGATTAGAAATATTAATGAACAGTCTCCTGTAAGGGAGCTTTAATATTTCTTACACTTGTCACAATTTCTTTAGATTTCATTTTGTTAAATAACTAAATAGGTGTTGGAGATCCCAATGAAAAAACTCTTGTAAGGGAGCTTTGGCATTTCTTCACCTAGCTTAGTTTAGTTTGTCTCTAAGTCCATATATATTGGATGATCCTCGAAGTTTACTTACTTAGACTGAAAGTAAATGAAACTCTAATTTGCATCCGCATTTTAAACCCAACATTTCGATGCAGTTGCCGAGGAGGATGATTTGGAGATAGACTTAGGAAGTTATTTCTGCTAAAATTTCTTTTTATGGACTAACTTGTGAAACCTGGTAACAGCAGGATCTTCATAAAGGTGTTCAAGTTTGAGCTTTTTTATTTTTCATACTTAGTTTGATTTTAAATTCAGTTTTTTTTATCAAACCACCCATTTCTTACTAATTCATCTATGGATGAGAAATTTGAATATGTCAAACTGGTACTTCTTGGAGAAAAAGAACAATATTGAAGATTGGTTTCAAAAGAACCTTGCACCAACTTCAAGAAAAAAACAGGTTACATGTTCTCAAAGCATAAGGTACAAATTTTAAATCTTGATGTGAGCATTTTCGAATTCTTACTCCGTAGGTGGCTTCACTGGAAGCATGCTTTTACCTAGGAAAAAAAAAAAAACTTTCAAGTTAAGGTAGAATAGATTAGAAAAATAAAATGAGATCTTGCTAGAGTTTTTAGTCTTATTTTTCTTTGAAAAAAGCATCATCATTTCTCATGAATAAATTTACACTTCATCCACGCTAACCTGCAAAAATAATAAAAAAACAAATCAATAGGTTAGTATGCTCTCTTCCTACGCTTCAAGCGATCCGGAAAGATGAGAAAATCTACTGATTTATTTTGCACAAATCAATAAAAATCCCTTAAAAGAAGGGAAATTCCAAATGAGGTTTGCTTTCTAGAAAGCATGAACATTAAATTAGCTCACAGGGTTTCTGAATTGTCTTTCTTAATGAGATGTGGGAACTTAAAGGTAATTCCTGGGCTTGTTGTTATTAAATATCACCTCACAAGAGAAGGAACAACAACATATATTCACCTTAAGTCTGACTAGTATAATATCAGGGCAGAAAGGAATAAAACTGAGATGAAAGTAGAAAACTCAGCAAAAAGATGGAAACTAGTGATGCAACAAAACTCATCTCATGAATATGGTGGTGAATAAAAATCTTATTAGTTAGCTTCTCAGATTTAAGAAATGAACTAGTTATGAGATGGTCCCTTTACAAGTTTTTTTATTTTGAGAATGTTCAGTAAGTTACATGAGCTATCTTGATACAACTGACTCGTTATATAGTCATATCATAGATGTGGTGTTTAACCCTTTTTGTAGTAATAAAAAGAAAGAGAAAATATCATTCCTTTGAGTTTAAAGAATCACTGAAGATGATCCTTGGTTGGGATCAAAACATCATGACATTAAAAACATCATTCCTTTGAGCTTAAAAATTTCTGAAGATGATCACTTCTTGGGATCAAAACATTAAGACATTATAAAAAAAATAGCTTCTGATACCTCTCTATAATGTTTACTTCAAGGAAATGATCTATCATCAGCTTGGTTCAAGAAAAGGATCAGCGAATAACATCAGATGTCAAAATAGGGACCCATTACAGCAAATTGGGAAAGCTACAAAGAGAGAGATTCACAATTCAAACATGTTGTTTCAAAACCAACAATCATCTCACAAAGCCTGCAGATATAAATAGCAAGCTTACAAAACCATCTAATTTAGAGACCAAACTCTACTTGAATGATTCCTACCACAGATTGAATCGATGAGGCAGCCATGTGTGCTATAACAATACTATAAACCCAACCTAATTCTGAATTCCGCCCCTAAAAAAAACAAGAAGCAGTCAGTCAAAAAGCGAATGCGGCCCTCTTGAGAAACGCAACCTCTGTAAAACCGTCAGTTTTAAGAAGCCATTTCTGAGTGAGCCATAGAGGATTTGAAAAAATTGAGACATGGGTTTCTTCTGGAATGGGATGAATTTAATAACCCAGAAACTGTTTCCTCAGATTCCTAACCATTTGGGAGAAAATCGCAGTTCTTAGGGACCCTGTTTCGTGACTATGTGAAGAAAAAAATGGACTGCGAAGACAAAAACGGGATTTGTTGGCAATGAAGGAGATCTTTGAGAAGTACATAAGTGTAGACAAAGTTAATAAAACTCAAAGGTATTGCAACGAGATTTTGTGTTGAGATCGTTCACATTTATTCCTTTGGTGCAATATGGATTTGTTATCGGATATGGATCTGTTGACACAAATCACGCCATCCCATCTTGCCATCCGAACCGTTGTACGCATGATCCAAATTGTCAATCACACGATGAGCATGCATAATTTTATGTGGGATTGAATGCAACATATCTTCCACCTCATAGAAATTAAGTGTTAGCCAGACTACTATAGAATACTCAATTGGTTACTTTCCCTATCGATTGGTAATGGTTTCAATGCTTGTGGATAGATAAAGTATTGATTTCACTGCTTCCGGTTTCACTACTTAGCGATTGGAAATATAGTTTCCTTCCTGTGCATGCTTGAGTTGGATAGAAAGTAATTACTTCTCGATTCATTCGATAGAGGGAGAGATGTTTATTTACATGCACTATTGCGCTTCTAGTTTAGCCTCATATTCTGCAACTTCTCAATGGACCTTATCAATGCTAAATGCCTTTTCAAAAGTTTCACTGAAATTCTAATATATGCTTGTTAAAAGCCTGTATCCTTATTGACATACAGGATTTGTTTTTTTGCATCTCTAAAAACAAACTCATCAACTATAGCCTCAGTACAGTGAAGACGATCTTGGGTGGCATTGCTTTCTCTTTGAAATTGTTGTGTGTCATGAATAATGCAAGCTATGTCCACATCTTGTTTTTTTACGATTCTTCATAAGCTCTATTATGCATTGAATGTAAGTGTTTCTTGTGGCCACTTTAGGAGAGTTTTCAAGTTCCACAGACAGTGCGATAGGCCTATAATGTAGCAAGAACTCTCTTATCCCCATCATCTCTATTAGTATATCATACTTTAGTGAGCCCCTTTTCCAAAATCTTGTTAAAAGCTTTGACTGTCCCATTCACTTGCTGATAATATTGGCTACTTTTATGTTGTTGAATCATTAAATCCCACAACAATGTAGCGAAAGTTTCATTAATGAAGTGTGATCCTTGATTACTAGTGAAACTCCTTGGACAACTCAATATTGTGATATTATTTTCAAATATGAGTCTGGTATTAGTATCAGCATTGCAATCCTTAACAGGAACTACTTCATCCCACCAGGTCAAATGATCAGTTTTGGTAATAATATATTGGACATGTGAATGTCGCACAGGAGGATTTATGGGCTCAACAAAATCAACATCCCATTTCTTAAAGGATTCAAGATCCCTGGCTAGATGCAAGGGAAGTTCAACTTGATGGGAAGGTATCCCTACCCTCTGACATACATCACAATTTTTAGCATACTTGAAAAGAGTCATCCACCATAGTCCAGCTTGGAGCACCTTACTTGCATTTGCCTTTCCTCCAACATGTCCTCTCGCAACACCACAATGGCATTCCCATAAAATAGCATCTCTCTCATGATCAAGAATGCATTCGCACGGGATATGATCAACTCCCATCCTGTAAAATTGGCCTGCAATAAGCAGACAATTTGCAGCATGCACCACCAAATGTTTCTCATGCATTATAGTATAGTCATATGGACACTTGCTAGTTGCTAAAAATAACTCAATGTCTTCAAGGTAATCTGGGATAGATTCAATTCTAAATATATTAACATCGGGCAATTGATCATCAAGTGATCCACCAGCTTCCCCAAACTCCAAGCGAGAAATGTGATTTGGTCCCACATTAGCACGACCTAGCATGACAACAATTTCAAACGCGGACTCCTGGAACAAAAGAAACACAATACATATCATACATTCAAGAAGAGGCTTATTAACAAGATATTTCAATGCAGAATGATCAGTGAATAACTTGAAAGGACCTCCAAGCAAATAATTCCTGAAGTTTTGAAGTGAATATACCATGGCAAGGTCTTCTCTCTTAGTGATTGTATAGTTTATTTCAACGTTAGAAAGTTTCTTGCTAGCAAAATAGATGGGATGATGAAGGCTACCCTCACCAGGATATGTTAAGATATCACTTAAAGCAATTCTAGATGCATCAATGTGAACATGAAATTCTTTATTCCAATCTAGATAAATTAGTTTGGGAGCAATTGCAAGTTTTTTATTTTAAAGTGTTCAAATCAGCATCACACTCTTTAGTCCATACAAAATGGTCGGCCTTCTTCATCAATTTCTCTAAAGGCATAGTTATGAATGAGTCTCCTATAATACCCTGTATGTCCTAAAGTGGACTACAACCCTTTAATACTAGTGGTCGGCGGCATATTTAGGATCACTGAAACTTTGGCAAGATCTACACACACACCATATTTGCAGGCAATATGTCCTAGTAAAGTCCCAAATGGCACCCCAAAGATACATTTGTTCATATTTAATGAAACCTACAAATGTCTACAATGATCAAACATAACTCGCAACAAGCTGGAATACTTCTTCAAAAAGTTGTATACTATCCAATCATCCATGTAGACTTCAAGAAATTTATGAGTATAATCCTGAAAAGCAGCAATAACAATTGTGGAGAAGATAGTTGGTGCATTCTTAAGACAAAATGGCATGACATGATAATCATATGAAATTCATTCAGTTGTGAAAGTGTTATTCTTATCTTCTTCAGCAATGTGAACTTGATGATATCCAAAAAACCCATATGTAAAAGAGTAGGCTTCCTAACCCGCAACATTGTCTAATACTTCATCAATGAAGGGAGTTGGGAATGAATCATGGACACAGACATTATTAAGGTTCTGGTATTCTACACAAGCTCTAATCTCATCTAAATATTTCTTGTCCTGAATGACAATAGGACTGATCCATTTGGCTTCATCAACTCGAAAAATGAAACCCATAGTTAATAGTTTATCTATCTCCCTCTTGACATTTTCTTTGACTTGTGGATTCAATCAATAAGGTTAATGTTTAACAAGTATTAGATTAGTTTCAAAACAATTTTCATTTCTCCTAAATCTGCCTTTATCTCTTTAGGATCTAAGACTGATGCAGGAAAAATATCTTTAATAAATCAAAAATTTCTTTTGTAGTCTGCTCATCTCGGTAGTCACCAATAGAGGTTAACTTGGGATTCTCTTCAGCTCCAATATTATTTGTCTATAACATTAAGGGTTTCAAGTGTGAAGCATCCTTGACAGGATCATCTTTAATTCTTCTTTCACCTTTAGACTCTTTGAATGTTAAATGCCACAACTCCTCCAAATCATCATCTTCGGGTTCCTTGTTAATCTTGTCGCGAGAAACAACTTCATGAAATCCATATTCGTACAGATTTTCACAATCTCCATAACTGCTACATTCAATAACAGGTTTTCTAGTGGGGAATAGCACTCTTTTGATTTCTTTCAAAGCCTCAGTTATATTTTTGTTCTCATATGAAAAGGATAAATCACTACAAAATGGAGCTATCAGTGCCTCCCCGTTATTTTTTTTCCTCTTCATCTCTTCTTTTCAGTACTAGGATTGTGGAAATGTTCCCATTGTGTGAATGAGCTGATGAATCCATAATTCAACAGAAAGTCCAAGTTTTTTCCACACTGTACTACGGGTTTGAACATGCTTCTAAGGATTATTGTAACACTCATATATGGGAATAGCAATTTTAACTGATTCCAAGATTTGAAACTAATTACGATGAACTCCCCACCATCTCGTAAGGGTTGCTTGCAAAGAAACATCCATCAAAGGAACCTTTTGTGTTTCTTCAATATTTGAATCAAATTCTTTAAAAAAATTGACAGCATATCCTATATCATTGAAAGTAGGGAAATCCCTTACCTTAGTACCAATCCAATGGGCACAGCGAATAGTTACACAATGTTTAGAGTGCAACTCAAGGTATTCTTGTTGCCAATCATCCAGCACAACATCTGAACCATATTATGTGTGTTGAACACTTGTCCAACTAAGAGAACCATCTACTGTAGGATTGATATAGTCCTCCCTCTTTCTTATAGTAAGTTGATATAGTTGATCCAAAATATTGGGCTCTTCTACTTCGTCAATAGGCTCCGTAAACCTTGGACCATTATAAAGTTCCAAAGGTTGTATGAAATTGGTTCCATCTACTTCAAAAGTCATATTCTCTCGCTTGAGGTCAATAACAACATAGTTTTCAAATTCCCAATATATTCTCAACAAAGTTGGATACGGATATTTGACACCCATTATATCAATAACTTCAAAGTCTGCATATGTTTTCACTCTTGCAATATCAACTTCAACATCTTCTAAACGACCAATGGGGATAATGAAATATTTTGTAGTCGTACATATATAAATATGAGAAAACACCAACTTGGGTTTGTCTAATGCCTCCCAAGTTTTCCTTGAAAAAAATGTTTACATCTGATCCAAAATATAACAGAGTCATTACTCTGAAATCCTGCAATTTGGACTTCAATGTGAAACTCCTTCCTATTCTCCTCTTGTTATGATGAACACATCTAGAATGACGTTCAGGAAATTTGGCAGAGATAGGCCTTTCTAAAAATTCTTCACCTTTGACAACAGTTTTGAGCTTTTTGCGCAACTGACCAGACAATTATTCATCACTCATAATTTGCAAGAAAAACTTAAGCCACTCCATGACATGTTAAGATATTTCTTGTGAACACTGAGGGCTCTTCAACCACTCCTTTCCTTGTTGATCTTCTTGTGGGTTATAAGAAGAAACCAGTTGTCTACAAATTTATGCAGCATCCTTGTAGTACTCCTTTTGTTGTGTAGGTTTGTAAGACTTCTTTGGAGATGCAGGCCTTATTATAACAGGTTTCTCTAATACCTCCTTATCTTCTCCAATCTTCTTGCCTCCTCTGGTGACAATATTAATTTTTGTTTGATGAACTAGTTCTTGCTCTCAAGGTTATGCGTTGATTAAATTATCTCATCTTTGTCGTTACACTCTTCCCAACGAGAAATCAACCCAAGACAGTCTTCAATAGAATGTGTGTTTACTCGGCAATGGGAACACTAGGGCCTCCTTGGTAATGGACAATCACAAGTGACATGGACCTCTTGGTCAAAAATGTAGCATTGAATAGGGCCTCTTCCTCCAGATTTTCCCCCTCTTAAACCACCTCCTCCTCATCCTAGAGGATCTTCATTAACTCAAAATGTAGTGTGGTCAAGGCAATTATCCAAAGAATCCAAGGCTCTACACTGATCTATATGGTGAGTCAGAGACCCATATAACTCACAAAACATATTGTTTGGAACATTGGAGTACTTCTTCAAAATAGGACAAAGACAAGGTGCATGCCCGTGTGAAAAATCTCACAGTATTCATTAGTTGGTGTACCTTGAAGGTTGGGAAATGTATGTTACTAAATATGCCCCTGATGGGGGATATTTGTGGTAACTTGTGCAACTCCAGCAACAGGTCCTGGCAGTGGCAGAGGTGGTTCATAGGCATAGTAGACGGGCCTGCGCTCCACAACCTTAGGCATTCAGTAGTGTGGTGCCCATCAACATGAAAATTAGTGCACCATACTTGTGGACACAAGGACCATGCAGTATGCATATCCTTAAACCTCTATGTCATATCATTAATCTAATTTTGTAATTCAATAATATCCAGAAGTAGTACTTGGCCTATACTCATGAGGTTATCTCTCCATTGCTTCAATCTTCATATCTTGTTCCAATTCATCATGTAAAGTATCGATGTTTTGTTGTGTCAAAGGTGTTCTAGTTAATGGCAACAGAAATTTAATGAACCAATCTTGTTGATGATGGGGATCAATCGGATAGGTGAGTTTCCCAATTATGTCTTTAAACCATTGCATGCACTCCCATGTAGTATTACTCTCGCATTTTTTAATATCCCATAACTCTACTAAACCCTGTTGGTTTGTATGATGGAGTTTGAATTCTTTAATAAACTCTCATTTAATCACATCAAGAGTTGGATTTGGAGTCAAATCAAACCACTTAATAAACCATCTGAGTACGTGATCCCTCAAAGTCATATAAAATTCAATAACCTTAGTGGCATCCGGGCTTTGTCTAGCCCTCCATATGGCTTCACATAAGTACCAATTTTGTTCAACGTCTTTGTCACCTCGAACCGAGAACTCACAGTACCAAGTGAAAAAAATGGAAATGTAACTAGTTTCGGTCTTCATAATTGTTATTGTACTCATTTCAATATGTATCTTATCTAAACAACAAGAAAAGAAAGAAAATGTTATTATTTTAAAGCATGGGTTTCATGCTCCTTATTGATGGTCTTCTAAGTAAAAGCATGTTCTTCATACTTCTAGGGTTTAGTTCGCTGCTAGACCCACAAACATTCAGGGGATCTCTCTGATATGAAGTCCCAAAGTAGACCTCACACCATTTGGTGTAGGAGTCCCATCCGGAATACAGCCCAGTTGTCGATGCATTGGGTTTTAATGATGTGCCTTGGCAGCAATAACGCATAGAGTGATGTATGGTGACTTTGGTGGGAAAGAATGTGTGACTATGCAGAAATTCAAGTGCAATGCATGGAGGTTATAACACACGAAGGGAAAATGAGTGAGTCCCTTAGAATCATGTAATAGTACGCAACTTCAAAGGAACACATTAGCATAAACTCTGAACCTAGGTCAGGACCCACTAAGCCAACAAATGGTTTTGTTGCCTCTAGGATGTTAATGTTCCTTGGATCCTCATCCTCTCCTTCAGTAGTCATATTATAGCATTCCAACGCATGGTGCAACTGGGTGCTCCAATTCAATTGAATCAATTCCAAGGGACCCTGCAGAATTTTGAATATTGTTGCCTTAACCTCCTGTAGTGCTTCATCAATATTCTTGAATCCGTCTTCAAAGCTAAACATCCTCATGAACCCCTCTCTTAAGATATCCCATTCCGCGATGCCATGGCGAAGCTCTGTTTCCAAATACCAGTTCATAGGAATGATGTCCAAGGTGTGACAGAAAATATGCACCCACTCTGGCTACAGCTTTCTTCCATAATCGTTAGTCCACTTTTCCAAACAATCGTGCGGATCATCTCTCCCATCATACTTCTCAGTGAACCGTACCTTGGTGAGACCAAAACGCATCTGCATCATCCTCCTATAGTCACACAATTCTTCAAAACTATCTTTATACGTACCCCACCATCGTACGAGTGTAGCGCGCAGCGCAAAATCCAATGCTTGGAAGCGATGATTCTCAAGCACTTCCCTTTCAAATGCATCCAAAAAATTATCCACATTAGTTAGACCATCATAATAAGGCAAACTTCTTACCTGGATGATACACACCACATCACTTTAGTCATCATATTACATCACAGTGTAGATACTTCATGTAACCTATTCTACTAGTGCTCTAATGCTTCATCCAAATCTTATGTACAGGAGCTTTTGCATCCCATGCAATTTGTCCATCGGTGGTTGGATTAACCCAATATTGGTCTTGTGTTATTATCTAATAGATTTTGTCCAAATCATCATCACTTTCCTCATAATCGCGGACCAGTTCAATATAGCACGGCCCTTCTATGAGGTCCAATGGTACTACCATGCGGAGCATTTTCCTTTCGAACGACATTGTCCACTTCTTCAAATTGATGACCCCATTCATGTTGATAGCCCAATAAATTCCAAGGATTGTAGGATATGGATTGTTGTCATTAACAATCTCTATCACTTGAAAGTCAACAACGCGTTTGCACTATCTATATCTACAGTTACTCCATGCAATCTCCCCATAGGGATAATCTTCTGTTGATTTTCCATTCTTAGATGAATTGACTACAACGCAGGCCTCCCCATCTTTTCCCAAGTCTATTTAGGAAAAACATTCGCATCCAATCCTAGATCTAAAATTACTTGATCCATCTCGTATTCCCCTATTTGAGCGGTGAGCCTCATCTCGCGTCATTTCCTCGTCTTATGTCTGCCAATATTTCTGACCATGCGGCGCCCATCAAACACATTATCCCTGCTAGCACATTTATTTATGAACCCCAGTAATCCTTTCACAGCCCTGTTGTCGCGCAGTGGTTTCATGCAGGTCTCCAAGAAAGTAGTAAGCATGGAGGGGTCAACTTCTTTCGATAGCCTATCCTGACTTCTTAAGGTAGAGGCTTCAGCGAAGCTTTTCTTTGCTTCCATGAACGTTTCCTTTGCACGCTCCAGATCAAACCCAACTTCTTTTTCTGGAGCCTTGCAGACCCATCCATCTTCTTCAGGTTGTTTTCCCTTATCGTCACCAGTCGTCACACCACTTCGCAACACAATATTGACATTGGGATCCTCTTTGCGAGGTTCTGCCCTCATCATCTACAGGTTCTAGGTAGGTTTTTGAGGTTGTGCCTTCTTCTCCTGCATTTTAGCTATCAATATAAGGCATTCTTCTATCGCGTGGTCAAACTGAGTACAATACCGGCATGACGGTCGTGTCTGGCTCATACACTCCCACACGTAGTTTCCTGTCACTCCGCAATTATAGAAAATAAATTTCCATCAACCCCTACCAGGTCCTCCTCCTCCCCGGCCTCATCTGTGTCCCTGATATCCTCCGCACACTCCCCCAGCACCTTGATCCAGAGGCCGAGTTTCTATTTGCATTCGATACGCGAGCATTCTTTCCTTCATCATGGCCTACTGATTTACAAAAATTTCAGAATAACTATTGCGTTGTCTGCACAAATTTTTGCAGCAAGTGGAAATTGTTTGTTACATGTTTTCCTGCTACTTGAAAAATAGTGCACCACATCGCAGGCCCTGTACTTGGTCCTACTGGGGCTTCCAGCCTCAGAGGCATGGGCCCTCCTCCTGCCATATAATTCGTGAAAACAGGGAAATGATCCTTATCATGTCCCTGGTTCTTACACTTGAGGCACCAAACTTCTTCGCGCACTTCCAATTGAGCCGCTTTTCCTTCTTCAAGCTCTGAAATTCCAAGCGGAGGTTCTGCAACTCCATAGGAATCTGTTGCACTCCTAACGTCGCATCCTGGATAAGCGTCTCATGTAATCTCATTGTGATCTCCAGCGCTTCCGCCTGTGTTCCTATCTTTTGTTGTGATAGAGAAATCCTTAAGTGAGGCAAGAGCGTGGCTATATACCAGTCGCAGTGCTGACTGTCTATGAGATTCATATTGGTTTCGCAGATTCCGCACTTCAGCCTCTGATACAACTCCCAGGGTGTTTCACCGATCCTCATCGCGATTTCCTTGAACCCCACTATCGACTGTGTTTCAGACTTAGGCCTGTCGAATTCATTGTTCAAAGCAGTCTGAGTATTTGCTAATGACGCCATCGGGTTGTCGGTGCAGTGCTTAATGTACTATGTCAATGCGTGATCTTGTAGCGCAGTAACCAATTGCGCTTTCTTCATATGATCATATGTAATATTCTATGTAGTCCACACGGCCTTCGCAAGAACCAAAATTGGTTCGGGTCCTCATTTCCCAAGCCCTTGAAAATGGGCAATTTCATCGTATTCAACGTATTGAACTGTGGCAAAGGTGGAGGTGGTGTGGGCAAAGGTGTATGTTGTGGAGGTGAAGGTGGAGGTGGCATGGACGGAAGAGGTATTTGCGGAAACCCTTGCTTTATTAACTAGACAGTGCTCTGCAGTGAAAACTGTACTGCTCCCTCGTCGTCACTCAGAGGAGGCTCAATTAGTGGGCTATATTCAGGTCATGTTCTTCTTCTATCTCTGAAGAAATTTCCACTTCACGTAGCTCCAAACATCAAGGTAATGGCATAACCCGCTTTCACACATGAGCATCTTAATCCAATTATTTAAAGATCTCAAATACTTACCTCGCAATCCCTTGAAAAAGCATCGCTCTACTTCGTTGTAGCTGACTAAGGTGTCAACCGCAAATTCTGTCATGAATCCTTCTATGACTCGATCAAGCCAGTGATCGATAGCGCGTGCGAGCTTATCTTTAGAAGCTTCCAGTCTCTGTACTAGCTCCGGGGTCCACACTATTGGATCGTCAAGCCTCCACTTTCCTTGGTCTTTTGCCAATTTAGCGATCCACTTGTATAGTTCGATTGGGAAGGTGCAAAAGAATATCTCGTGTATCTCTGTGTATAGGTATTTGTCCAACCACTGTTCTTTCTTCAGGCGTGGGTTTTTGTTCTCTTGCGCTGCGAATTCGTGGATCTTTCTATCCAACCACTCTTCAATTTCTTTCTTGGTCGGATTCCAGTGATGCGACATCACACATCTATTTATGCAAATCTCAGTCCCAGCGACGGAACCATTTGTTGGCTTAGTGGGTCCTGACCCAGGTTCAAAGTCAGTTTTTCCAAACAAATCTCTACACTACTGGCCCTTTTGGCATCAATCCGCGGAGCGCGGACTGAAGTCACACCTAAAGTAGTATGGGTGGATGTTGGAACCAAGTTTCCGCACCCAGAGATCAGTGTAATGTCATTTTATGCCCTAAATCTCACTTCACACAGATCAATAAGCCTTTAAGGCTTACCGATATAACTACCCTTAATCAGCGTCTATACCTCCGCTAATGTTTACGATTGTATTTCGCGGACCCCAAATATGTGGATCAACTACTTACACGTATCAAAGAAGACTTATAACGCAGTAATCACTCGGCTCAGCTTAAGTGTTCAATGACTTCAACATACAACAAGATAATCTTTGCGTAAACAGTTAACAGTAATTGCGTTCATGTAACAATATCAATCGTGTAAAGTCACACATCAATACATCATTATTTCATAAACCCATTATAACATAAGGCGCATTCATATAAACAGAACTAAAGAGATAACACAAGTATTTCTACAATAATCTTCTCTATTGATAATCAATTCAATCTTACAAACTCAAGACTTCCCTGCGCACTCAGCTGCAGAGATCCGCGCACTTAGCTGCAGACTCTACTCTAGGCCTCTATGCACACAGTTGCAGAGCCTTTCTTCTACTCTAAGACTTCTACGATCTTCCTCTTACTGACCCATTACATTCATCTTCATCTCCATTACTTGCCTTAGACATCCTAAGACACACATATTTATACAATCCCATGGTCCGCGGACCATGGGTAGATCTTCAAAAGCTGACTAACTTACATAAAAAAAGGGTAAAAACTTTTATGACACTTTAACTATATACGCGCTCTGCAACCACATCTTGTAGAGACTTTATATTTTATACAACAAAACTTGGGATTTTGCCCCAAAATTTACCCAAAGGGTCCCCATCCCATGAACTTCTGCATATGTTTCTTGTTCACTTCAATATCTTCTCTAGTGGTGATATGTCTACATTGCTCCAAGTATTCATTTATCTCCTGCCTGACCTGGTTCCTACGCTTGATCCCCGTGAGTGAACAGACTGATGTGATCATGTGGGACTTCACCAAGAAGTCCAGGTTGTTGTATAATTGTGCATACGTGGCCTAAATGCTACCAATGACCTAAGTGAGTTGTTTGTTATTCTGGATCAGTATCTGAACTCTTGCTTTCTCCAGCTCTTCCTGTTGCTTTGTTTTCTTTCCCAATTCAAGCATTGCCCCTTTGTATAGCATTGACCATTCATACATGGTAACAATGGCAGCTTGTACATTCCTAAGAGTTTTGACAAAATCTTTAAACTGTTGCTGCAAGCCAAGCAAGTTGACAACTACCTTATGCACGGTAACAAGCTCCTCATAAATACTTTGCATGGTCTCTCCGAGTGTCGATACTTCACAGACTATCGTTGCCTTTAGTTCTTCCAGATGGACCTGTGTGGAAGTTGCATTTTGTACCTCTACTCAGAGATGTTCTACCTCTTGCCTAACAGCCTACAAGTTCTTTGCCAACTATTTGTTCTTGGACAACAAATACTCTGTATTTGACTTTGAAGCACCTATGAAGGCCAAGTTGGTTGCGGCAATGGCACCTAGATTTCTTCTGGTATCTATCACGATCACCCTTTCTCTGATGAATGCAAGAGATGTGAGGTCATCCGGAAAATGTTTCTTCCTCGCTTGTACAATATTTTTATGAAGCTCGTCATAAGTCAAATTGTATGTATCCATAACTGAACCATCATTGAGAGGAACAATATCCTCTTCCTCTCTTGGAGATTGCTCTACTAGAGGATGGGGAGACTAAATGGTGACATGTTTTGTACTCGGCATCAGGTCGACATCTTGGTTCTGGGACTTCAGTGCTTCCATGTCTTGAATTTCGATCAACTCCTCTATCTCTTGAGCGAGCTCTTTTTCTTGAATCTATTTTCTTTCCTCCTCCGACCATCAGTTTTGTTCTAGCTCTTCAACTTGTCTTCATGCTTTTTCTTCTTCTATTTCCTCTGCTCTCCACCTTTGTTGCTTCTTCTTCTCTTCTTCTTTTTTCCTCTTCTTCTCTTATTCTTCTCTCTGCGTTCGTTCAACTTCCTACATCTGATGTTTCCTCTTCTTCTCTATTTCTATAGCCGCTCTCATAATAGTTGGATTTTCTTTCATCTTACAGCTTCTCTCTTCTATTAGGATATGCACAACCTTTCTCTATCCCTTCTCGTGCACTGGGTTGCGCACTTCTACTAATGTTGCCTCTAGAGTATCTTCTTGCTACGAAGAAACTTGTGAAGTTCCTTTAAAATTGATCAGCTCGCGGGACTTGGAGGCATTGTAACAATCCTCCATCCATCCTCCTCATTCCAGTGAAAGGTCCTGCTTAGCCACTAAAAATGGATCCCCACACAGTGGTATTTGCAAATACTCCTAGGATCATACAGATTGAAATCCCAAGTACCAAATGCAAATTTCTATATCGCTTTCCCTTCGGTATCTGCAACCTTTAAGCTCTTGATCTCGTACAATCCAATATGAAAAGGAAGGATAGGCCAAGGTGCTTTCTTCTTCCTATGCAGCGTTGTTGAATACCGTGTGGAGAAATTATATGTAACTTCTTGCATGACTAAATTAACATTGGTATACCTCGGTAAAAGATGCAGTGACTTATGTCCGTCGAACACCTTGAGGAAAGTGCCATTTGGTGAGGCAAACCAATCTGCTATCTGTAATATTGTGTCCATTGCCCCATGTGACATGCAAGGTGGTTCTTCCTCAAAGATCATATTATACAACATAGTGAGGAAGTGATCAGTTAGCTTCCCCATTACTCCTCTATGGTTTCACTCTGAACTAAACTTGCAATAAACATACATGGAAGGATCTTGTGGTGTCCAATACCAGTTTACGCTAGCTAATGCATTGTGTGCGCAGATTGCATCTAGTAGATTTAAAATCTATCTTTCCCACCCTGTAGGTTTTAACCCTGTACAGAAATTACCTGCATACGAATTCTTAAACAAAGAAAATAAACAATGCGAGAGCATAACCCATAAAACACATATGCACAGAGATTTTTCCCTGGATCCCAAAACTGGGACTACCAGCTTGATTTTTCATTATGTTCCTTTCAATGTTACAATACATATTTATACATGCCGAAGCATCCAATACCATGGACCGAAAACCATTGCGTCAAATACCATGGACCGAAAACCATCGCGTCCAAAAAACATGTGCGAAAATCATGCACAAAACCATAGGTGGGTCCGCCCAACCTAACATAAAGTGGGGTTACGAGTGCCCTTCAAACCCCCTATTAACTACGTGGAAAGAATATAACACAACCCAACACACCCTTGGGAGGACTAAGTGCATTAGATACATGGATGCACAATTGTTGAGCCAACAAATCTGACCAATTGAATGGTTTACCTTCGTTCATAACCCAGTCCAATAAGAAATCCCACCCTTTAGGAAAGGTCTCGGGGATCTACTTATCATAGATTCTGCAACATAAGATGATCAATTGTTGATAGGCCCTCTTAAGAGATATTGTCTTGTATATGTTGGTGGGTGTCTGACAAAACTTCGTTGGCTCTTTCACCCAGCCTTTAACAATCTCCTTGGTGCTTAAGTAGCAGGTCTTCGCATAGAAGAACGAATCCATAAGTGATTTTGGCTCAGGAAAATGGTACATGAGATGATAGTTTGCTTCTAGAAAAGAAGCAAGCCTCTGTCTGCTAGTACTACCAAGAGTAATAATATTTGGATCTGTGTGAGACAGTGTCCAGCGAATAACATATGCACATGGAAATGTTGGGTAACTGCATGCAACCCTGTGTAACCCCAACTTCTAGACATTAATGTACACCTGTTAGTGTTCCAGATCTACTTTGAAGGTTCTTGCTGATAAAGTTTCATTAACCTTCTACCATGTGAGATCTGATTCCTTTTCTACAAACAGTTAAGTGTCCGAGTATACTAACAAGTAAACTAGTGTAATCTCTATTGCCTCCCCGATGTTGCTCTCTATGGTATCCTTTGAAGCAATTTTCTTGGGTGTCATGGTAATAGTGATGGATGAAGAGAAGTGCTCAACAACTGCAATACCTGTGGGAGGAAAAAACACTCATGGAAAACATAAGTTAGCTTTAGAAAATCAACTTACAAAGAAAGATCAAAGAAATACATGCATTGACTGGGAAAATTACACAATTCTGGAAGTGAATGGAGGGAGGAAAAGGCATTTAATATTTAAATTTAATTATAAGTTGTCTTAAGGATCAAGTCGGCTCAGATTGGCCAACAAGGCTAAGATACACAAGGAGGTCTAAAAGTGATAGAGCCATAGGTCTAAAAAGGATGCAACTAAGGACAACAAACACACAAGTTTTATGTGGTTTTGGAGGGATGGAGGTTGCAACTAAGGAAAGTTGGATCGAGGCTCTTGTTGGGCTAAGAAGAGGTTTGGCCTTGTGGAAGGGCTAGTCTATGCAGGCCACAACAAGAAGGGGTCGCAAGCCTAGATAGGCCTAGCCATATGCCTAGTTAGGCTAGCCACAAGCCTATGGAGGAAAGCCACAGGCCATTGTTGGAACAAAGGTAGTATAGGATTGTTGTAAGGCTAAAGGAAGCCTAGGAGCCAACCACAGCTAGGGTAGGGAGACCGAGGCCCTAAGAAGAAAAAAGGACACTAGCAAAGGCTAGAAAGAAGGCTGAGGACCTGTAGCAACTAAAAGAACAAGCTAAACAAGGTCAGTGGTGGAAGAAAAAGGAACAACGAGCTAACCTAGGGATAAAGGAATTAACAAGTTGTTTAGTAGTTTTAGTGATTTAATATGTGCTGGTAAAAACCCTAGTTGTTACAATTGTATGATATAGAGTGTTGTAGGTGTTGATATGTGAGCAAACAGGGCTTAGAGTGCAAAGCCTCAACCCCACATACTTTGGCCAAAGGATTAGACTTGTATTTTGGCATTTGTATTGGGATATAAAGGGCCATTATCCCTGATATAAAAGCCCTGTGAATTTTCTTATTAATGAACTAATAAAAAATAATATTTGGGCATTTATTCATGTACTATCATTGATATGATTGTTGGTATATTCCGTTGTGCAAAAGTTGTTTGAGGTTAGGCATCTTTATAGTGTGTGTTTATGTTTCCTAGCTAAGGCATAGACTAGCCCTAAGGTGCAAGGATTTCTAGCAAAAAGACCTGGAGCTATAGGGTTTTCGTACATATTATTTTGCTTAAGATTCCAGGGGTCCTTTTGCATATTTGACCTAAAACCATTTATTGCATAAAATTTGGTTTTCTGATTTATAATGTTGCGTAATTAGGGATCAACCTCCTACTTTACTCGAACAATATTAAAAAATAATAATTGAAAAAAATGACATGTCTTATAAATAAACAAGAAGGAAATTCCAGTTTGGAACCATAATTGATCAACATACATATATATAATCCAATAAAAAAATTACATTACACCACATTAATACAAAAATAACCTAATTTATTAAAAAATTTATAAAATCTCATACATCTATTTAAAATGATACTTTTCGAGTGTCCCTAAACAATATATTACAGTTTTGTATTTGCAGTCAATTTTCCCAAATCAAAATCAATCGGTCAAATCCTGCTACTATGATTCAATGTAAAGGACCATCTGCAACTAATTTTCACATTAAATCCAAGGAATTTAAGATACTAGGAAAATCCAAAGCTGAAACTATTCCACTATTCAATGGAAAAAGGATCATCCATTTCAACTTTGCCCATTAAATCCGAGTATATTAGAGAAAAGGTAAATTCAAGGTCGAAGCTATTTAATGATATGGAATTGAGAATTACATACCAAAAAAAATACTATTCCTCGTAACAATTGCAGTTGTGGATAAACGTATGTGTTTTCAATTTGAGTTATGAACAGTATCTTATGAATGTAATGTTCATAAAAAAGAAAAATCCATAAATAAGCCAATACATTTAGAATAACTAAATCAAATGTATACATAAATCCCTGAAAGACTAATAAGAAGAAGCTACAATAGCATATAATGAAAATGCTATGGCAAATGTAATGTCTCTATGAGGAATATTGTGTTTTCAAACTGCCTAGCAGGAAACATCAACCAGCATAATTTGTGCTGAAAACCAGGGATGTGGAAGGAACAATTTAGAACCACACATACCTTAAACAGTGAATGTTGATAGAAAATATTGCAACTTAATACTATAAAGTATAAACAACTCATTACATAAGCAGGCCTATTGAAAACATTTAACAGAAGAGGGTGATGTTCTACTCCCTCGATCAATGCTAAAGACAATCATCCACATTCTCTGGTTCATTCTCTTCTCACAGGAGTAGAGGGGCACATCAGTTTAAACACGTTACTACTTGATTAATGATCATCATTTTCTCATCTCGAGAGGCTTTCCTTTATCTTATGAGCACATTGCTGATGTCATAGTGAACACTATTGTTTTATGCTGGATCTTGAAGTTGATATCTATTTTATAACCAGAAACAAAATAAAAATAGCTACTGCCAATCAATGGTTTTGCACATCCATAGCAAAGATCCTCCACGAATATGCATGTGTTCTTAGGGAACAGGAACGGGGAGCAGGAACAGGGAGTATTCGTTCCCAAAAAACCCTGGCAGTGAAGTCGTCCCAGAAGGGCTTCCATACAACACTGATATGCATTATCAATATTTTATTTCTCCAGAATTGGATCCAAATGCCCATAGAACATGGACCACGGAACTAAGATCCCATGCCAGCTAAATCCCAGTCTAGCCAACCACAAACTGAAAGGGAAAGGATGGAACAGAACTCGCTGCTAGAAATAGATATGTGCAATCAAAATCTCTTAAAACAAAAGCAGAATAAAAAGATAAGAGAAATTTAGTCAAATATCTGCAAACAGGGGCAACGAATTATAATATTGAAGACTTGACGAAACACTCTCTAGTTTATAGCCAAAAGTATGACAATGATAAAAATTTCAAAAGAATAAACGATTTTATATGGGAAAATTTGTGCACATCAATATCTTATCTGTTTGGGAGCATTACAAATGTGACAAAAGCCCCCAGAGGTCCCATCATCAAACAGTTGGAATAATGTAAATAGATACCATCACAACAACTGGTCTAGGACCAGCAATGTCAATCTTAGAAACAACATGAATACAATAACTACACTCACATGTCACCCTCTTTCAATACATGACATTCCCAGAAGAAACTCTTTTCCAATACACCTTCAACCACTACATAGAATGTCAGACTAAGCACTACCCTCAATCAATAGCATTTCAAATGTACAACACAAGACCAGGATGACGTTAATATTGAATGCCTGAGTTAAGTAATTTAGCGGCTCTTCAGTAATTGACAGTTCCCATCAACTTTAGTACCCAAATTCACATTCAAGGCTATGCAATAAATAACCTTGGGGATCAATCTCCAAAAGATAGCATGCATCCGAACGAACACTGCAGATCATTCAACTCTTTGTTTTGGAATGCTTTACAAGCCAGTCAATAACAACATCAATGTTTGTGGAGTTCTTGCATGAGACCATATAACAACAGACTTCTCTATCAGTGATGGACTCAAGACCCCTGCCAAACGCAACCATCAAACACATCAGAAAAATAACAATTCAGAACCAACAAGGATACTTTCAATAGCCTTAACCTTTCTTTAAGGAAATAGTTTCACTTGTAAAAACAATATTCAGATAAAGAATTAGAAATTTGGGATTCCATTGTCACTTTTTCAAGTACTGGTCATATATTTCAATTCTTCTAATAACTAAAAGATGTTAATTAACCACTTACATCTGGTCTAACAATGCCTGCTTTGAAAGTGCTTCTGGTTTATCAATTTTATTTCCAAGCACCAGCAATGGAATCCCATGCAAAGAAGGTTTGTTCAGTAGATCATGTAGTTCACTTTTGGAGATAGACATATTGTCTTTATCTGCTGCATCCACAACATATCTGCAAAAGAAGTGAAGGTAATCACTAAAAATGATTCTACATCACAAATACTGGTATATCTAGCCATGAAATACAAAATATCATTTTTCTTTAGACTTTCAACAAGTATAATATAAAAAATGCAACAAGGGCAATGGTAAGAGCATTGTTGTGAAGACTTTATGATACAAGGCATTTACTTTGAGGTGACCTTCATGACTGCAGAGAAGACTTCAGAAAATTTATTCACTCAATATAGTAATGCAAGCTGTTGAAGAAAAGGATCCCACCATTGAAATTTTTTACAGAATTACTGAAGAAATGACATTTTTTTATCATTTAACTTATATCATTTAGAACCATCACAGCTGGCCATGCATCGAGTGGTAGATTTTATCCTTCTTATAGTTTTATCCTTCTTTCATATGTACACAATGAAATTATGCTATCTCAGTCCAAACATTGGGTTTCAGCTATTGAAAACAAGTATATATAAAAATAATAATAGTGTGAATTTGACTGTCAAGAGCACTTTGTCGGAATACCCAAACATTTTGTATTTTGCTGATAATCTATTAAGAAACCAAAACTAGGTCAGAACCCAATGAAAAAGTCCAGACAGCTTACACAATTGCAGAGACTCCACGGCAATATCGCTCCCACATACTACGAAACCGAGGTTGACCTCCAAGATCCCACAACTTTATTGTTACATTTCCCTTAGAAACTTTTCGCATGTTAAATCCAACCTGTCATGCATTTAGAAAATAAGAAATCACATATGCATAATACAAAGCCATGCAATACTACAAAAAGACAACAAAACATAATGATAAAACTAATCATTTTCAGCCAGAATCATGCCTTCACCATGCTATAAAACCATGCAATGCTACAAAAAAATTGAAAAAAAAATCTTACAGTTGGAATCATGTCTTCACTATACCCACCAGTCTGCAAACGAACAGCGGTGTAGTCAGCAAAAGACAGAAGGATACAGAAAAAATTAACAGTCATCTTCTTCTGGAGACACTAAGAATTTATTTTGCAAAAGAGCTCATTTAAAAGGTTTTGCTAAAATTACGACTACTGACCGCAATGACATTTACTAGTGACGTCTTTCCTGCATTCTGGAGCCCTATTAAAGAAAGCTCCATTTCTTGCTTGAAAAACAGGCTACACAAGAGAAAGAATGTCAGTCTTACAAGACAGAAATATATTATAGAAAAGTAAGCCCTGCCAGCTTTCATAAAATCACATTTAAAGGTAAGTGTATAACACTCAGACATGTTAGAATTTCTGTCTACTCCTAGCATACAAGAAAATTCATTATGCAGGAGTTGAACCAGGAATTTTCTCATTCTAACAGAACATTAAATGATAAAAAATAAAATTCTGTAGTTAGATCTGATATAGCTTTGTTAATATCTTCAGACATTTTCCAGGCCGACAGGAAGAAACCTTGCTAATGTGAAACTAAAAGGAAAACCTTCAAAATTATACAACAGACTATGCACACTTCTTGAAAAATACACCAATAACTATTGACGGAGTAGATCAACCTGATTACTCTTGTGAGAGTAGCAAAAACATGAACAGGAATTTGTCAATGTTTGGCCAACAAAATGGTTCAACTGCATTATTTGACACATAATTAGAGATGTATTCATTCCTTTCAACTAAACATATTGTCATAAAGTCTTTTTCCTGTTATAGGGTTTCGGGGTTGTTGGCCAACACTAAGGTGCAATTCTTGAAACTACAAAGACTTCTAAGAGAGGTTTTAATGGGCAACTTAAGAGTTTGGCCGATAGTTTGATGCCAACCACTGTTATAGTTACACTTGCATCACATATATACGTCCACACTCCACAGCAACAGATGCAATAGGAAAGAGAACCAGGTGTCATTTAAACAAACTCATCTTTGTAGGAACAATCTGGCTTGAAGCAAGAGCAGACATTGAATGGAAATGACCATTGAAACAGAACATTTATGTTGAAGAAATACATACATCAGCACCAAGACCTTTGTTGTGTATGTTTACAGCTTGTGCAGAGAAACATTTTCAAAAAAAGCCCAAGTATCTAAAATGAAATATGTAGAGTAGGTGCTCCCTAGAATTGGATGATAACTGCGTTCACAATTAGCTCCTAACTTTTTCTTGTAGAAAAAAAATACATCAGCCCAGAATCTTTGTTGCATATATTTACAGCCTGTTCAGAAAAACATTTTCAAAATAAAACTAAGTGACTAAAATGAAGTATCAAGATGGTCCCTAGCATGGGGTGATACTGATAACTGGGTTCTTAACTTCTCACAACCCACTTGTTCCTATATTTCTCAAGGTGTAGAAAGAAGAAAAAAACTTTTCATTCCAACAGTGGCAAATATATAGCACAAGCAAGTTAACAGACCTGGCCGTAACATTTACTGTCCTATGTTGCCAGAAATAAGAACAAGAAATGGAAACGGGACAAGAAGCAGGGTTAGAAGGCTTCACATGGTAACAAATGCAAACCCCTGCCATCTATTGTATGCATATTAAATTGATAAATAATGTAGGAATGTACTGTCAAGCTGGTAACAAAAAGGGGAACAGATTGAGAAACAGGTCTCCTGGTCAGGTTTCTAACAAGGTTTTTAACAATGAGCAATAATGTCGTTGATTTCTTTGTTCCAATTGCTACGTGTACATGGCTTTAAAACATGCCACACTCCATCCAAAGATGAATTACCTCGGTGTAAGGACCTCTAAAACAATGGCCACAATGATTTATAGCCATCCCTAATAACCACCAGGTCAAGTATTGATTTGTCACATATTGCAGCAAGGATTTGCTTGGAAAGGTAAAACACTCTCTCCCTCTATTATGAAAAGAACAAAAGCCTACAAAGTAAAATGACTTCAAATTCAAAATGACAAGTTACATGATATATGACACATACCTAAAATCTTGTCTTCTTTTTTGTTTGGATATTCTTCCATTTGTTTCTGCTTTTTACTGTCTTCTGGGTTTCTTAGCTAAGCTGGCCCCATGAGGACCCACTCTTGACTCAGCTGATGCCAAAACATGTACCTGCTGAGGCCTAGGAGGCCATGAAAATGCTCAAAACATCCTGGAGGCTGGAATGCTTCCTTTTCGGGCAGGAAACTTACCAGGAAGATTGGTATCATTCCCTGAACTATTCACTGCCAAGGGAAAATTTCCCTACACATTCCTAAGATCCCTGGGATGTGGAAAGTGAAAAGAATGACCAGGAACGTTGGGATTGTTCCTTACAAACAGAAACTTGTCAAAAGGGAACAATCCCTACCCATTCCTTAGATCCCTAGGATGTGGGTCCTTGGAACTCCAGGCAACTGTCTCGGAACATTGTGATTATTCTCAGAGTCATACCCTGCCAAAAGGGAACTTTACTACCAATTCCTCAGATCCCTGAAAAGTGGAAACTCTGGGGCAAACTTACTAGGAACATTGAAATCATTCCCATAACTATTCTCTGCCAACAGGAAACATCCCCTACCAAGCCTAAGATCCCTGGAATGTGGGTACTCGGGGAAGATGTCCCCCAGCAGTGGGAACAAGTTCCATGCAACCATTGTAATAGATAGTCCTTATCAATGGACGAAGTCATGTCAAAGCATGAGCTTTCCTTAATCACCTTTCCAGCTAACTTACTGTGACGATCCCTTTTAATGAAGGTCCCCTCTAACATAAATTATAAAATACTTGGATTTCCTGAGACCAACTCATGTTTACCTAACTCACCATTACAATTTTGCATCATCAATACCAAAATCCAACTGTTGTTAAAGTTAGGACAAACAATTACTCAGTTAGATTAATACACGACTTTGGAATAATTTCTGTCAAGCGATCTGCAAAACTGAAATCTAACTAAATTGCTACTTGAATTTCTGCTGATGTTAAAGTGAAGACAACCATTCTGTCAAGCGATCAGCAAAGCTAAAATCAAAATAAATGTTAAACGAATTCCTAGTTGAATTCAAGAACCTTGCAAGGCGTCTTGACTAAAATAAAAGCCACCACTATACAATTCAAGCTCCCGAAGCTAATTAATTCCCTCATGCACAGTTGGGATATTTTTCAATGCAAAATGATCCAAAGGCATTTCTCCTCTAAATAAATCCAAAGGAACTTTTCACTTTGATAATAAAATTACTATGAAAATTCATAACTGAGATGTTCAAGAACAGAGACGAAATCTCGAAAAGCCGACATTGTTTGACTAAATTCTGATGAAAATCAATTCTGTGTTTTGATTCAAACAAAAGAAGTCCTAAATATCAGGTAGGCCTCATAGGCTGATGATCAATTTTCTGTACATGGACTTTGGGTATCAGGATTGGCTTTAATCATGTTACCATCGTAGATAAGCCATCGCACATACAATCTCAGAAAATTGCGAAACAGTTATCAAAAGCTTCATAAGAAGAGTGGCTCGGCCCTAACTTTTAGAAAGGTTTAGAGCGCTTGAATTACTAAGAGGAATAATAGTTTCCATCGAAGTTGACATATATGGCCAAATTAACTAACTTTTTAAACTACCAAAAGTTTTGTGTCCAGTCCAGATTATGCCCAACTCTGATAAATCTGGATCAAAAAATGCAATTGTCAGCCAAATTTGGCGTTATCTAGCATTCAATTGAATTGAAATCTCTAACCATAGCCCTTGCAAAACTGTTAAAACGTTCGAGTGGGAATCAACAGGTGAGGAGTTCAAATCCATAAAAACAAAATGAGTTTGCAAAGGGGTAACGGAGATGGGTACCTTCGAAGCCAGTTCAGGAAAGCCTCCCAGAGCCCCATGTCTGTGCCTGTGATCCGACCGAGCCTGAGGGCAAATAATTGACGCCGAGACCGAGGACAGATAAGTGATGCCGATATTTGATATTAGTAACAAATCTGTCCTTAAATCGAGGGCAATAACCTCGCAACTGATACAATGAATTGTTCTTTTACTCGCAGCCCAACTCCAAAATAAACGACAAAATAGCGGACTTCAAACCTCTATTGAATCGGATTGAATCTACTTTGAGGTCCGGTCTTCCGTGCCTTGTCATGCCAGACTGTTCACTGCTTTTGCTCTGGATTTGAAATAAATACTAATGGTTTCATTATTATTTCTATTTGGTTGGGCCCTCCAAAAGTTTCCAGAATGGCCGACTCCTTTTTCTGTCCGCCTTCTTTTTTAAATGTCCTAACGCTTATTAGTTATCTTCGTTACTAAGAATTCCAAATGCTTCGCTAGATTGACGAGGCACCACGATATACAACTCCCAGCTCCGGGGCCATGCATGTGATCGTGGTTGTTTAGAGCGCACACAAAATTGTCCACCGTTAGCAAAATTGTACTTCGCTTGCTCCACCTAAGTACACCTTTTGTTCTCAATATCTTTTACATAGTTAAGGATACCTTTTGTTACTAAATTCCTTTTGCAAAGGTTAAGAAAACACCCTCACCCTGGCCCTGGCCCTGGCCAGCAAGTTGACGTGATGGAATTGTTACTAAATTCCTTTACAAAGACAACACCCTCACACTGGCCTTGGCCAACAAGTTGACGTGATGGAAACCCTCACGAAATTATTTAATTTCACCATGTAACCAGTGGGAAAATCTATCATAATTTAGTGATACTATTACATGTAATAGGATTCAACTTATATATATTTATTAAAAAATTATATAAATGTGATTTATTATTTTTACTTATGAGCACTCACAATTATTAAGGAATTAGTAATAGTAGATACTTAACATAATTTTTTGTTTCTCAATGTGTCATAGCGTATGATCCAGATCGGTCATCTGTGGTTGCATGTGATCTAAGGAGAGGAGAATATCCTCTTGGATTTCATTTATGTCCAACAATACCTTGCCAAGAAGAAACTTAAGGTACCAATAAATATCCACCATGTACATGTATTGGTTAAATCGACCATGCATGTGCCCAATATCAAGAACCTAATCTGCAACATTTGCAAGAACTTCTGTGTCCAAGAGAATTCATCTCTTATTAGCCATCTCTTGTTCTACCTAAGCAATCTCTTCCTAGACTGGTTGGGGAATGAGCTCCTAATATCGTACAATTGAACTTGTCGCCCTGACTTGTGCCTCGATGTGTCCACAATCCCCATGTTCGTGGTAGTATGTAGCCCCATGGTGAACATGGGCTCACTAACAAGGTATTTTGTGTTTCTCAATGCACAATAGCATATGATCCAGAGCTATCAATTGTTGTTGCATGTGATCTAAGGAGAGGAGAGTATCCTCTTGGATTTCATTTATGTCCAACAATACCTTGCCAAGAAGAAACTTAAGGTGCCAATAAATATCCACCATGTACATGTATTGGTTAAATCGACCATGCATGTGCCCAATATCAAGAACCTAATATGCAACATTTGCAAGAACTTCTGTGTCCAAGAGAATTTATCTCTTATTAGCCATCTCTTGTTCTACTTGAGCAATCTCTTCCTAGATTGGTTGGGGAATGAGCTCCTAATATCATACAGTTGAACTTGTCGCCCTAACTTACGCTTGGGTGTGTCCACAATCCCCATGTTTGTGGTAGTATGCAGCCCCATGGTGAACATGGGCTCACTAACAAGGTATTTTGTGCTTCTCAATGCGCCATAGCGTGTGATCCAGATCTATCAACTGTTGTTGCATGTGATCTAAGGAGAGGAGAGTATCCTCTTGGATTTCATTTATGTCCAACAATGCCTTACCAAGAAGAAAATTAAGGTGTTAATAAATATCCACCATGTACATGTATTGGTTAAATCGATCATGCATGTGCCCAATATCAAGAACCTAATCTACAACATTTGAAAGAAATTATGTGTCCAAGAGAATGCATCTCTTATTAGCTATTTCTTGTTCTAACTAAGCAATCTCTTCCTAGATTGGTTCGGGAGTGAGATCCTAATATCGTACAGTTGAACTTGTCGCCCTGACTTGCGCCTGGGTGTGTCCACAATCCCCACATTCGTGATAGTATGTAGCCCCATGGTGAACATGGGCTCACTAACAAGGTATGTTGACTGCGTTAAGAGAGGGACTGGTCCATATAACACTAGGTTCCCCCAAGGTTGAGACAAAGATGAGAGGAAAAGTGAATTTCATGGGCGACAGTGATCCTAAGAGTAGCCTTGACCAATTGAAGGGGCCCATGTATTTTCACTAAGCTATAGACTTTGATTGGTCTGAGAGGGGATATGGATACTAGACTCACTAAAACCTTGCCAATGCCTTAGGAGCCAGCTAACAACAATCGAGTGGTTAGGAGAAAAAGGAGAACATTAATAGAGAAAACAGATTCAAACTTGTGTTGATAGGTGCCAAGGTGAGCTACAAGAAGATTGTGGGCTCTAGCGATGTGAGTATTCTTGCAGTGAGACCCACTTGGAAAATTGCCTCCAAGGCACGACCCAAGATTAAAAACAAACATCTACTGACGTCTAGAAATGAAAGTGGTCAATGTGATGGAGGAAATCACTACTTCTTGCCAGTTTTTCCAACATAAAATTAAGAGACTGTAGCCTTAGTAGATGGGAGCCTGAAAAATCCATCTTGCAACTTGCTTTAGCTGAAACAACAACGCTTTTGTGGGGGTTTGATAAACAGGTTTTGTTGCCATGAGAAACAAGCCATAATTTCAACCCCCTTCCCCGAGTCTGCAACATAAAATTGGGCTAAGATCCGACGGACTAGAGATAATCATTGGAATGTTTGAATTGTGATTGATTTTGAGTGACCTCCACTTAACAAACAATTAAAATCACCATTTTTGAGATGTTATAGAGAACCAATCACACTAGGTGGATAGGTCTGCACAATGGGTATGAAAATCCGCTTACATGCACTATAATACATTGAGAATTCGAGATTGTAGTTGCATTGAACCCTGTAACTGGACATAAGACCGAGGAGTGGGGAGTTCCCCGATGTTGATTGCACACAACATACACTAAGATATTATGGGAGCATGCTACCATGTCCCCTTGCCATGTGCCCTGGTGACAACCCGTCCCCCACCCTTTCTCGAACCTAACTCCTTATCAAAGAATATGTTTTTCTAAAATATATAAAATAGTGAAATGATAATTAGTTTTTTTTATTTTTATTTTGATTTTTTGGGAAAATATAAATTTTAATTTAAAAAATAAATATAATATCATTTTTTTTTAAATACAACATAATTTATGTATATATTTCTATTTATTAAAATAGTGAAATTATGAAAATCTTTTACCTTCCACCCTCACAAAAAGAGATTTCAAAATCCAAATATTGTATTGATGAATTAATATCTTATCATAGGCCGATTATATTGTTTTTTAATTCTAGTCTTTGAGTGTTTCATTTTATAAAGAAATTTATAAAATTTTATAAAGTTCTACCAAAATTAATATATTAAAATTATTCTTTTTTAAATTAAAAAATTTTAAATTTTTTTGAAATTTTAAAATTCTATCCTCTAATTGGTTAAAACTCTCGATGCAACTATTTTTATGTAGTTTAAAATTGAATTGTAAAATATAAAAATCAAATATAAAATATAAATTTATATATATATATATATATAAATTGACACATGTACGATCCATTATTACATGTGTACCTAAAACTTGTACATTATTACATGTGTACCCTCAAATCTTTGTGGATTTTGTTTTTTAAACAAGTAATTGACATTAAATATGAAATGTTATGTTAGTGATATTTTATTTCATTAATTTCCCAAAGTCTCTCCATTAAGAGATGTGTTGTCATGCACAAGCCAAATGATTTTTCAATGTCCCATAAAACAAGAACTTCATCTTTCTTGGACAAACTTCATCTTTATGCTTTGTTCTATAATATTGGACATTACACTTTTGATATGTTTGAAAATATTCATGTATGGGTTCACATTGCAAACTACAAAATAAATAAAGGTTGTGTCATCAATATTATCACTGCACTATTTTGACAGCGCATACATCTCTCTAATCTCGACGCAATAATTAATCCTTATTGTATTTTCTTATTTTTCCTTACACTAAGGTATTAAAAACTCTCTCTTTGCATATCTTTTTCTAAAGAACAACCATATTTTTCTTGCTTTGCAGAGATTTTATCTCTAAGACATCCAAAAGAGAAATTATGATACCACTAACCAAGCCTAGAATTTCAAATCCCCTCTACCCATCAAATGAAAATTTGAAGATGTTTTTGCAATTTGCATTCCCTTCATTTTATGTTCTACACAAATTTGTGAGAGTCGACCTCCCCTTATCTGGAAACTCTCTTTCAACTACTCTCGCATCTCAACTTTCAACTGAGAGTGCCTTGATTTTGCCTAAGTTAGAATATGTGTTTCGAGATAACATATGTTTTCCAAGTAACCCTAGCCACTCTACAAGTTGGGTTGAGGGAGAATACCAAAGGAAAGAAAGAGAGGACATATTATTCATCACCTTAATATTAGATTTATATTTTACTGGAAGAGAAAGGATTATGATTTCGTAGATACTTAATAATTCAATTAAGGACAGGAAGGTAATCTCTATCCACCACATAGACCTTGGTATACTTTCGTAGCCTCTTTGGGAAACAACGCCTGTCAGACTCCATATTAAAATTCCATCTAAACAAAGACATGAGAAGACTCCCATCTTAACAAAGGCCTTGCCAAATTCTACATGCTAGATAGCAATTACTAGGAAAATGTGCATTTTGATAGTTTGGAATCGAAAAGGTACAATATCTTAGGAAAAAAATCTATGAGATGGGTGCAAAATTTAACGTGGCAGAATGAATAAAAGTTCAACAACCACCACACCATAAAACTAAGATAGTCAGACTATAGAGTCGTTCCAACAACAACTATTTTGCAAAAAGAAATATAACAACTTAGTGACAAAATAGTCATCGATCTCATACTAAATGAGAACATTCACGTCCTAATGGAGATGATAACTTACCTCTTTATAATACTGTTATATGCACTTTCTCACAACACAACCAAATTCTATCAGTACATTTTTTGATCGTATCCAAAAGGGCAGGCTTTCTATACACATTTAATCCCCATACCAGGACTGGGCAATCACCATAGTTCATTGCTTGGGCGGATGAAGAGCTGAATGTGCAAATAACCCTTTCTTATAACCCTCTCGAAACTCTTCTCTGGGGTTGAGCCTTAGCCCTGAAAATGTAGTGTATAAACTTCATAAATTTCTTAAACATACTTGAACAACCCAATGTGTATAAACTTCATAAATTTCTTAAACATACTTGAATACCCTGCACTTTCTTTGTCATCCTCTCTAGGCTCTTAAACAAATAGTAGGGTAGGTTCATAGTATTTTTAGTTGTGAAATGTACCAAGAGTCTAAGATGATACTAATAAACTTTGTTGAACCTACCCTCACAAGCGAAATACCTCTGTATAACTTTGAGTAGTTGGCTATGATTATTTTGAAGGTATGTTCTAGGGAAATTTGTATCAAATTTATTCTTAAATTGTGGCTTAACAAACTCTTTGAAAAATAAAACATCTAAATCATCTCCCTTGAACCATTTCTCTCCATTTGTAGGGATACCTGTGGCATCAATAATAAATCTTTCTGAAATAACCATCTCCAGGTCTCCTAGCTTTACTTTTCCCTCCTTGAGGTTCAAGGTAAACAAACTGGCCAACTGCACATGGTGACCTACTTCTTAGAGTTTCATAAAAGGGGATACAACCTGAGTTTTCAAATTTGATGCCAGCCTAAGCCACAATATCCACATTATGCAAATAAAATTGCATGTCACTAGTCCCAGGCCTTAATCACCTAATCCATGGTGAAAACCTTCACAAATAAGGTTTAAGGCTTCTTAATTAAACTTCATTGCAGAAACGTTTTATTTGACTATACATAGTCTGACCCCTTAATTAACCCTTGAGCGAAACTTTATTCAACGTTCATAAACTTTGGTTAATTCTTATACCTTAGAACTTAACCCTCTGGTTGATTTCACTATCCACTCGTCTTAGTCATACCATGGTTAGACTTTGGTTAAACCCGACTTAACCCAAAATACCTTTAACTCCACTATTTCTATTATAACTCTCGTATAATAGAAATATTACATAAACCGCACTTAACCTTACCTTTTCACTTTTCCTCGGCCTTTGCACATTTATCGATGCTCTCTCATCGCGTTCAGCCTCCACCATTGATTTCACTCCACCAGATCAATGACTGTCGCGTCGTATCACAACTTAACCCATTCATCCGCCAGAACTCAAATCACTTAACGCGCGTTGATAAACTTCTCGGGTCCGCTCAGGCCCAAGCCTTATCGGCTTCAATCTCCGTCGTTGATCTCACTCCATCAGATCCGATGATTGTTGGTTCACCCGATCAACGAAACTAGTCGTTGATCCTCTACCGTTTGATCAAGGCGCACTTGATCCAACGGTTAGCAGCGATATTGGACGAGAATCTTGTGCGACGTTTACCCACCCTTACAGAGCCGATAAGGAATATAAATCCTTGATGTATAAATGTTTGGGTCTGTTTTTTAAATTAAAGTTCGATCACTTTGTGACCTAATATCCGTTGGATATAAGAGGCCATCAAACCTACGGTTTGCGGGACTTAAACTAGCACACGGATTAAAACAAGCTTAACCCCCACAGTTGAATGTCAACTAATAGGTTGAACATGAAATCGACGGCTAGGAGTGAGTGTAGGACTTCATTCGTGATCAAGATAATCCATACTCTCCTACCCCCGCAGTTGCTGATCACCGTCAATCTAACAGATCTGTCAAGCTGGTGATCCAGATCTATTCCTCCGCTCAAGATTCCGCTCACTCTGAAATCCGCTTAATCACAATTTCACTTCGTCGTGGTTCCACTCTTCCACCAAACTTGGCACTTCCACTAAATTTCCTTCTCACCTCCAGATTGACTTGTTACCAAATTCAATTCCACCAACTCCTTTCTCTGCTTAGAAACAATGTGTCGAGACTTCTCTGATTTCTTTAATCTGCCTTGCAATTATACCTAATTATCCGACATTTGACAGTGCATATGGATCTTTGAATCCACTTCGCTTTTAGTTTTCGAACTCCTTCCAACGGGATCACACTGATCTCGAATAGCCCTTCCTACAGAATCAAGTTCACATTACTTCCTGAACCAAACCCAATAAACTCTCAATTGATTCTCCACCATTATCACTGTTGCATACACATTCATTTATATGTCAAAACTCTCACATCCACTATTACAAAACCATATTCAAGCATAGTCACAAGCGTTGTGATATATACACACATTCATTATGGGATTTCCTCCTTATTCACAAATACATGGACAAATCCTTCATATAACCATACATACAAATAGATCATATACAGACCCTCAACCAATATTAACTCAGAAGATATGAAACTTCTATTTGCTAATTAAAATTTTTATATACATAAACTGAATGACCTGATTTACATTCAGTTGGCCTTTCTCATTTCAATGCCCGTAGGCTCACAATCCAACCCTCCTGTCTGCTAACTCTCTCACTAACTCTCTTTTTTTTTAAGCCTTCGAGGCTTATAAAATATACACAAAAGGATTTTGTTAACCAATTTTGGTTTAGATCCTGAATAATTTCACCTGAATCCTAAATATCCTAATCTAATCCCTAAAATCATGAAACTAACTCATTATTCCTCTAACTCACACACTATTCTTGAAATCTCTCTTAACGAGAAGATTTCATTACAATATCCTCACTATTATACAACCCTCATAAGAACATAGGAAAATAAATAATTAATCACTCTTTAGGGAATCAGGTCCCTTGAAACACAAGACCCTATGCTTACTAAAATTTAATGGTTTTTCTAAGCAGGATGCTCATGCATTAGAGTCCCCAGGTAAGAAAATATCTGACCTCCCGGTCATAAGTCTGGATAATTGATTCCTCCTGGATCCCAGACTTTATTTTGTAATCTGTCTTTGCTTGTCAGTTGTTCTATTGTTGTTGTTGTCTGTTGTTGTTCTCCAGGTCTCCATACCTTATGCTGCAATGCTCCACTTTCCATGCTTTCATAATCTGCTACTGTCTTCCTCTTGTTGTTGCTTCTTTTCTTTCTTGTTGTTGTCTTCTTCTGAGACACTTTCATCATTAACCTTCTTACCAACCCAATTTATTTGTCCAGTATATCCTCTGTCTGTTGATTGCCTTCAACTCTTAATTGCTGAATTTTCATTTTTACTGCCACCCTTACATCCTTACCCTCTTGTTCACTATTGTCTTGCACCTTTTCAGCTACTGCCATATTGTCTTTCAAGACAATTTTATGCTTCTGTTTATTGTACCTGTCAACTTCTTCTTGACTGTCATTTATGACAATTTCTTTGTCATCCTTCATCAACAATTTACTCTGGGTGTTATCACTCAGGTTGTCCTTAAAGCTCCAGAAAAGGATACGGCCGAGGTAACCACAGACCAACTTTGGACTGCAGGTTCTAGCCTGCCTGCAGTCAGAGAGGGCTCTCTCTTTTAGATTTAGCTTTGTTTAATGGATGATTTTAGGCTAGGTATGATGCACAAGGGTTTTGTATTGTTTTTGGTGGGAAGGAAGACATTTCAAGTAGAGAGGCAAGACATAGTCTGGTAAGTTTTCAAACCATTGGGCGTGGAGTCGAGGAGTGGGACTGCTGGTGCGTTTCCTGGTCACATGAGAAATAAGGAGCAAGGTAGCTGCTCATGAAACAACACTGAAAAGCTTATAAGGAAGGGATGAGGGATAAGGAATGAGAGGCAACAAAGAATCTCTCATTAAGCTTAAAAGAGGGAAAGTGAGTGAACTCTATCTAGGAGCAATTAAGAATTCCTAGACAACTGTCAAAGATGAATGGATTAGGGGAAATATGAGCAGAAGGGAATTCATATTCATGACTGATCCAGAGGAAAACATAAAGAAACAGCAGAAAATGAGCATAGAGGGCAGTTAACCAATTCTAGACTATTCTTTCTTTCTGCTATTTAGACGGTATATCAATGAAAAAAAACAACAGAGATAGGAAAACTTATTGAGTCATGTTGCAGCACAAGAATTCCAGATTCACTTCTTGAAACCATTAGACACAGAGCAGACAATCTTTCCTCCAAGCTTTTCAGCAGTCTTTGATTACAGAAAACATGTCAGGTATGCAGTGCGAGTCTCTACTGAAAAACTATCAACCAACCAACCCTTAAAACAATACGGAGGGTGGTATATATAGGGAAGATATATCCGAAATTATCTAATACAACCGACCTAACAGGTCCGACAGAAAATTGATTACTTTAACCTAATCTTATCCAGAAAATATCTTTGAGCTGTGCTGGGGGCAGCTGTGTCAAAATGAGTTAATATCTGTCCAGGTGGCTCTGTGCTTTTCATCTGTCATAACTATGCATTGGTCTTTGCACCATTGCTGTTCGGCGGTATTGAATGCTTTTGACTGTGATTTGAGAGCTAGGATGGGCTTACTCCTCTTTGATTTGACTTTCTGGGGGGCTCATCAATGTTCAAGTGCCTCGAGCCCCTAAAAAATCTTTTGCGAATACTCTTTGGCTCTCCTTCCTCCTCTGATACTCTTTGGCAATAAATTGATGCTGTTCTGCCGTGCTGTGAGTCTTATTCACAATTTAATGGCCGCTGCTCGGCCTCTGTTTCTTTCAAAACCGTTTTCTGGTCCTTCCGGCGAGATTTATGAAGAAAAATGGGTCATTCGGCGCCTTTTGGGTTTGCTGGGGGCCGCAGAATAAAAAGATTCCCTGAAGATTCCCCATTCAGGCCCAAAAAATCTAGCGATGAGCGATTTGCGCTACTGCCTCATAATCGGATTCCGGGGCTCCGAAGTGCGATTTTCGCCTCTGCATGCAAAAAGGTTGATGATGACATCAGCAGGACGATGTGGCGAGATGACGTCATCATGTACGGACGATGACGTGGCAGTGACATGGCAAGAGGCCACGCAGGTAGGTGACTCGACATGGTGACTGGGCAAAGGGGGTGACGCAAGCGGTGACTGGGCAGAGGGTGACGTGGGATGTGACGTCACGGGCGGTAAGCAGTTTTGTGGCGCACCGCTTATGGGCAAAGGCGGTCTCGGGGGAGGGGGCTCCGCCACACCCCAGAGCTTGACGCGTGGCGGGAGTACGACGACAAAACCGCCGAACTCCCGGACGCTAAAGCCCGGGCGTGTTGCATATAGGAAAGCCCGCCCACCGTAGATCTGTATCGGGCCAGATCTAGCGGTTGGCGGTAGATGGGTAGTGACGGCGGGTTAGTGGGCGGGGATATTCGCGGGAATATTCCCTTTTGAATATATCGCGGCGGTGGGTTAAAACATAGGGAATGGGGGTTTTTATGTGAAAAAACGGCGCGGGTTAATATTTTATGCACAGAATGTAGGAAAAAGGTGCAAAAAATGGGTTTTTGAAGGTTTTCTTTAGGGTTTTTGGGGGGGAGGTTATTAATCTGGCCAGGTGTCAGATTAATCCCTGCTATGACTCGAATGGGTTAAAGACAGCCCCAGATGGACTGTGATTCCCCAGACTTATAGGAAATATGGCTATATTGCCATGGAGGGGTATTTACATAGGGGAGTTTTATATACATGATTTTAATAGGGAAAGGGAAAACTGATAGGGGAGTTACATAATAAAGTTAATAGTTAATATGGAGATGCAAAGAGGGCGCTAAGGTATGAGACCTTAGGCTTTGTTGGGGAAAAGAAGGCTCACAGATGATGAGTGAGCAGTCCTTGAGTAAAGCAGATCCTTACCAAGGCGAATGTCATGGAGATGATGAACCTGAGAGGCTCAAGCAGATCTTGACCTCTTGGGGGATGTTAGTAAGTGACTTGGGGGAAATGAGAAGAAGGGGAGGTTAGTGAATTCCAGCTTGAGTACCTCCTTTGAATGCAAAACTGCCTGATAACTGTGATAAAAAATGGAATACAGCAGTGGCATTTGGACCAGGATACTTTCATGGCATCTTCATTGGCCTGTTCTGGAAATATGGAACACTGCAGCCTGCAAAGTATGACATATTTGGCATGTGAAAATGTCAATCATGAAAAATGAATACCTGCTGCTGCAGGAGGCTAACACTGGGTATTTATCCTTTGTTGTTCTAGCTTTCTCCTTTGAAGGTCTAACTCTCTATATAACTCAATGATTTTACTTGGAGTAAAATTTGGAAATTTTACACAATCTCCCATTTCTTCATTTTCTATTGACCAATCATCATATGATCCTTCTTCCTCTGCTAAATCTTCCTTAACATCTTTCAGTAGGTGTTCTTTCTCTTCTTCTTTCATTTGGTTGTCCACCTTTGCCAAACATGTTCCAGTTTCTGCAACAAAATATGCAATCATAAGACAATTATCATAAAAAATATAAGGCCTTTGTGCCTCTTCTTCCTCTGGCAACCTTTCAGTATGTTGCTCTGATCTTTACTTTAACTCCTCTGTCAGCACATTAGTATGTTGATTCAAACTCAAAGAATTCTTGGGATTGTCAGCAAGTCTCTTTTCCACACCATATGTTTTAAGGATGCCTCTATGCACTTGTTCACTGTAGTGAATTGTTTCTTCTCTAGTCTCATTGTCATACTCTGCTTCAAAATTTTCATCTTCTGAAAGGTATTCTTCCATGTTTTTGACAGCTTTAAAAGACTGCCTATCTTTTTCCAAACCTGCAACCATACACAAATTATCAGTTTTAAAAACACAATACCTTATGGTCTCATTTGATGCTTCAGCCATCAAGTCTTGTGTGTGCTCTGAATCATTTATATGATTCAACTCCTCTGTCTCTTCATTACTTTCAAGGAGTAATGGTCCATGTTCTAGTTCACATACCAAAACTTCAACACCTTCTCCAGCATTTTCGTTTTGTTGTAGCTCAACTCCTTTGAGCTTCTCTGTCTTCAACTTGACATCTATAATCTGTTCAATCTCCCTCAACTCCTTTATTAACTACATATTCTCTTGTTGATTCCTCTTCTCTTGTAGCCTCTGCCACTTCACTTTCTTTCTCATGACAACCATATTTCTGGTCCTTCTCATTTCTCTGCAACATCTCCATTAATACTTCAAGCTGAACTGTTATCTCAACCATTTATTTATCATATTTTTTGTCACTCATTCTCATGCCATTTTCCTTGGAATCTTTCTTCTTTTGTCCTCTATTGTGGTCTCTTTCAGAACCTCTGCTATGACTGTCACTAGTCATCATCCTTTCCATCTCTATGAGTTCCTCACTCACTTCACTATGAGTTGTGCAAGCCTCTGCAACAACAAGTCTTCCCTGCTACCACTTACCTCACCAAGCTCTCCTCTGGACTTGGTCTTTTAGCAAGTACTGGTCCTCTGTTTGGAACCTCCTTGAGCATTTCTCTCTACTCCTTCTAGGCTTCAACTCATCTGCACTTTAAGAACACAATTGTCCTTTTCTTCCAATCTTTAGCTGGAACATTTAGGTTCTGCCACATTCTCTTTCTTTCAGAAACTTTTACCAGTTTCCTTCATCTCTACTAAGATATTTCCTCTTTGCCTACATTCTAAATTATGCAATACAATCTTCAAACCAGTTAAAATAAAAACATATCATCTCATCTCAAGATCTTTGTCTGATCTTGTCCCCCCATTCACCTACACTTTGAATGGACTGTTCTTTTATCCAACCTTCAGTTGTATCTTCAAACTCTACCACTCTTCAAGAACTTGCAAAAGTCCCTCTTATAGTTTAACTACTATAATCCTGCTCTAAATTTTCACTCATTCAATTTTTGCTAATCATTAAACAAACTTGCATACCATCACCTATCTTCAGGATCTCACCACTCCTACAAATCTGTTTCAGCAGATCTTCATGCTTCCACTGCGCAAATTTTCAACATTCAGCTACTGTCAATTAGATTTAGAATTTGATTCTTTCTTTCAATCCGCTAGCTTTATCTTGGTGAAGCCATAACTGTCAGCCATAATTACGCCTTCGCTGAGTTTTCTTTCACTGTTTCGTTCTTTCTTTGAGTTTCTTCAAAAAAATTACATGTTCCTGCTTTGATACCAAATGATGCCAGCCTAAGCCAATAATACCCACATTATGCAAATAAAATTGCATGTCACTGGTCCCAGGCCTTAATCACCTGATCCATGGTGAAAAGCTTCACAAATAAGGTTTAAGGCTTCTTAATTAAACTTCATTGCAGAAACGTTTTATTTTACTATACATAGTCTGACCCCTTAATTAACCCTTGAGCGAAACTTTATTCAACATTCATAAAATTTGGTTAATTCTTATACCTTAGAACTTATCCCTCTGGTTTATTTCACTATTTGCTCGTCTTAGTCATACCATGGTTAGACTTTGGTTAAACCCGACTTAACCTAAAATACCTTTAACTCTGTTATTTCTATTATAACTCTCGTATAATAGAAATATTACATAAACCACACTTAACCTTACCTTTTCGCTTTTCCTCAGCCTTTGCACATTTATCGATGCTCTCTCATTGTGTTCAGCCTCCACCATTGATTTCACTCCACCAGATCAACGACTGTCACGTCGTATCACAACTTAACCCATTCATCCGTCGGAACTCAAATCACTTAATTGTGTTGATAAACTTCTCGGATCTGCTCAGGCCCAAGCCTTATCGGCTTCAATATCCACCATTGATCTCACTCCATCAGATCTGACGGTTGTTGGTTCACTCGATCAACGAAACTAATTGTTGATCCTCCACCGTTTGATCAAGGCACACTTGATCCGACGATCAGCAACGATATCGGACAAGAATCTTGCGCGACATTTACCCACCCTTATGGAGCCAATAAGGAATATAAGTCCTTGATGTATAAATGTTTGGGTTTGTTTCTGAAATTAAAGTTCGATCACTTTGTGACTTGATATCCGTTGGATATAAGAGGCCATCAAATCTACAGTTTGTGGGACTTCAACTAGCACACGGATTAAAACAGGCTTAACCCCCGTAGTTGACTATGAACTAATAGGTTGAATATGAAATCAACAGCTAGGAGCAAGTGCGGGACTTCAGCCATGATCAAGAAAATCCGTACTCTCCTACCCCCACAGTTGTTGATCACCGTTGATCTAACAGATCTATCAATCTGACGATCCAGATCTATTCCTCCGCTCAAGATTCCGCTCACTCTGAAATCCGCTTAATCACAATTTCACTTCGTCGTGGTTCCACTCTTCCACCAAACTTGGTGCTTCCACTAAATTTCCTTCTCACCTCCAAATCGACTTGTTACCAAGTTCAACTCCGCCAGCTCCTTTCTTCACTTAGAAACAGTGTGTCGAGACTTCTCTAATTTCTTTACTCTTCCTTGCAACTATACCCGATTATCCGACATTTGACAGTGCATATGGATCTTTGAATCCACTCCGCTTTTAGTTTTCGAACTCCTTCCAATGGGATCACACCGATCTCGAATAGCCCTTCCTACAGAATCAAGTTCACATTACTTCCTGAACCAAACCCAATAAACTCTCAATCGATTCTCCACCATTATCACTGTTGCATACACATTCATTTATATGTCAAAACTCTCACATCCACTGTTACAGAACCATATTCAAGCATAGTCACAAGCGTTGTGATATATACACACAATCATTATGGGATTTCCTCCTTATTCACAAATACACAAACAAATCCTTCGGATAACCATACATACAGACAAATCATATACAAACCCTCAACCAATATTAACTTAGAAGATATGAAACTTCTACTTGCTAATTAAAATTTGCATATACATAAACTCAATGGCATGATTTACATTCAGTTGGCCTAACTCGTTTCAATGCCCGTAGGCTCACAATCCAACCCTCCTGTCTGCTAACTCTCCCACTAACTCTCTTTTTTTTAAGCCTTTGAGGCTTACAAAATATACACAAAAGGATTTTGTTAACCAATTTTGGTTTAGATCCTAAATAATTTCACCTGAATCCCAAATATCCTAATACAATCCTTAAAATCATGAAATTAAATCCTAGTTCCTCTAACTCACACACTATTCTTGAAATCTCTCTTAACGAGAAGATTTCATTACAATATCCTCACTATTATACAACCCTCATAAAAACATAGGAAAATAAATAATTAATCACTCTTTAGGGAATCAGGTCCCTTGAAACACAAGACCCTATGCTTACTAAAATGCAATGGTTTTTCTGAGCAGGATGGTCCTGCATCAAAATGCTACCCTAACCGTTGGATTAGAGTTGACTAGGGCTAGACTTTTTGGCTCTTCTCATACAATTTCCCCTCCCTTTTTGTTTGCAGTGGGAGCCATCTACCTATGTACATAGATAAAGCTCTCTTGGACCTTCGTGGCAAGCTGTGTGGACTACAACAACATTAGAATACTCTGTTTTTTGGATAACACTGACAATAGGGTGTGTTTCACAAAAACACTGCATAGTGAGGACAAGGGCATATTGACACCTTCAAAGACTACTCGCAAATTACACAACCCTACAAACCTTTACCAAGACCATCTCAACATATGACATCTATCACCATTCATTTACAAAACCTTGATTTCAATTTTAAAATAAAATCTGCATGGCACAGGGCATGGGTAGTGACTCTTAAACAAGAGGCTAATCATGACTTATCTAACCCTGATTTCAACTCATTTACAAAAATTAGCATCTGAGTGTTAAGACTCTACCTCTAGAAAATGGAAACCAAGTCGTGTCAAGGTTGTGTGGCTTTGGAAGGATGTTGCGCGACGACTGTGTAGCATTGTGTGCAGCGATGACTTTGTAGCACCAGTGCGCATCAAATGACTATGTGATGGTTGTAACTCTATCCTTGATCACTAGCTTAGCTAAAAAACAATCGTTATTATTCAACCATGATAATTAACCAACTTGAACTCAACAATGCAAACACTTTGCAAGAGATATGGCGGTCATTTTGTTTGATTTGAATTGGCACCTATTTTTTCATGTAGCATGATGTGATAAGGCGCTCCATTTGGGGTGATATGATGATTTGTGCATGGGAATCATTAGAATGCTTGGGTAGATACGTTGCTTAGATAGTGGGGGGAATATATGGGTTATGTCATGTATAATATGTAATCATGGTCTTTTGAGGGAATAGGTTTAGGATGGGATGGGGAAAATAAAAGTCATATGACTAATGAATAGGGGATAGGGAAAGGAATTTATGAATGAACAATGGGAGATTGGGAGATATAGGTTATGGAATTAGGGAAACAAGGGTAGATTAGAAAGGGGAAAATAAATAGGATATTCTGAAAAGACCATTTTTCTTGAGCAGCAGAACTTCAACTATAATGAACTCAAGATAACTTTCTGACATACACATAACTGACACATACCCCATGACTTGACTGTTCAAAAATTTGTAACCATGACTCCCAATGACTTGATATTATTTCATGCTTTGACTGGACCACTTGATGACTAAACTCATGGTGATGTTGGATAGTGACTTTTGAACTTATGACAATGACAATGATTATAAGTTCGACTTATTCAAACTGAAAATTAAAGAATTCGAAAGACATTCGACAAATGAAAACTACTGACCCTAACACCTCCAAAGGAATTATCTACTTAAATGATGTCTTTACTCAGGACAAATGGTTTTATTCTTCAGATTTGGATCCGGTTGAATCCTTGGTTGAAGAGTGGAACTCCTTCACTAAGGAGTTAAATATTAATGGGGTCTGTCTAATTAATTTGAAGGACCCACCGGTTTGAAATTGGGCCAATACTACGGGCAGGGTTAAAGGTAATTTGACCTATAAAGCTATTTCCCATTCCATTATGGATCAAGACATTATATGGTGTAACAACAATATCTGGAAATGGAACATTCCAAATAAGCTAAAAAAAATCGTGGTTGGTGCTTCAAAACAAAATTATGACACAATAAAATTTACATAAAAGAGGATTTGCAGGACCAAACCATTGTTCTCTTTGTATAAATCAAGCAAAATCTATAGATCATATTTTTATTAGTTGTCACATCTCTAAGAAAATATGGTATTAGGTCCTGATGGTTATGATGGGCCACATAGAAAGGGGACATGGTAGCATGCTCCCATAATGTCTTAGTGTATGTATGTTGTGTGCAATCAACACGGGGAAACTCCCCACTCCTCGGTCTTGCGTCCAGGTACAAGCTTCAATGCAACTACAATGTCAAATTCTCAATGTTTTATACTGCATGTAAGCGGATTTTCATACCCATTGGGCAGACCTATCCACCTAGTGTGATTGGTTATCTATAACATCTCAAAAATAGCGATTTTAATTGTTCGTCAAGTGGAGGTCACTCAAAATCAATCACAATTCAAACATTCCAATGATTATCTCTAGTCTGTCAGATCTTAACCCAATTTTATGTTGCAGACTCGAGGAAGGAGGTTTAAATTATGGCTTGTTTCTCATGGCAACAAAACCTATTTATCAAACCCCCACAAAAGTGTTGTTGTTTCAGCTAAAGCAAGTTGCAAGATGGATTTTTCAGGCTCCCATCTATTCAGGCTATAGTCTCTTAATTTTAGGTTGGAAAAAATGGCAAGAAGTATTGATTTCCTCCATCACATTGACCATTTTCATTTCTAGAAGTCAATAGAGGTTTTTTTTAATCTTGGGTCGTGCCTTGGAGGGGTCTCACTGCAAGAATACTCACATCACTAGAGCCCAAAGTATTCCTGTAGCTCACCCTGGCACCTATCAACACAAGTTTGAATCTATTTTCTCTATTAATGCTCTCCTTTTTCTCCTAACCACTTGATTGTTGTTAGTTGGCTCCTAAGGCATTGGTAAGGTTTTAGTGAGTCTAAGGGAAAATGAAGAAAATAGAGGCCTCAATAATAAAATGCTTTTGAGGATCAGTTCACAACTTTTTGTCAGTTTTGAGCCTTTTGTCAATTCATTTATGGAGCTCTCTTCTATTCTCTCATTCTCTCATACTTAGAGCATTCTCGGAGCAAGCTATAAGCACTCTAGTTTTCACTTGGATTGGATAAAGAAGGCAAAGGAAAGCAAGAAAGCGCAAGGGAACAAGTGGATAAACAACTACAGTTGGATTGATTTGTTGGTAACATGTTGCATGTGTGATTTCGTTGTTGATTTCTAGATGCATGGTATATGCATGTGGTTTTCTGGTTATGTGTTGTCATTAGCATAGAGGATTGCATGGAGTGACAATGTTTTAGCCTTGTCTTTCCATTTCTTGTATAGCCATGGTGTTGTGGGTTTTCCACTTGATTGTTTTTTTATTGGTTCTCATAATTCCTTATGGTTGTGGGTTGGAATAAACACTTTAGAAGCCTTGGAACAACTTGGGTTGAGTTACTAGTCTTGGCGCCTAGGTTGGGGCAAACACTCTGGAGCCCTTGGTGGGTTGAGTTACTAGTCTATGGAGTCGGGTTGGACAAATGATCTAGAGCTCTTGAAGGTTGTGGGTTGAGTTACTAATTCCTGGAGCCTTGGATAGGTTGGGTAGAGACTGATCTGGTTGGTGATTAGTGATGTCCGACTGTGGAGGTGAAATCACTGTGGTTGAGGATTGAGGTGGTTAAGCCCTAGTTTGGTTTTGTTTTGGTTATTCCATGAGATACCACATTCATGCTTGGAGTATGGCGCGGGGGTGATTGGTTGAAAGAGAGATTTGGTTCAACCCAATCTATGGTCGGGTGGTATGTGGAAGTCCCTGACTTGGCTAGTATTTTCACATGTTAATATGAGACATTTCCTTATTGTGATTCATGTATATTTTTAGCGATTATGTTGGTGATTTTTATTGTTTTTGGAGTTCGGAGTTAATTCCATAGTAGCCATTTTTAGTTGATGTTTCAATGATATTATGGCTAGTTTGTCATGGTTTCTATGTTGGTTATGTGATGTATATTACTTATGGTTCTTAACATGCTTTGATGAATATATGAATGGTTGATGAATGCATGGACTAACAAATGTTATTGCAACTATTATGATAGGGCATTAAACCTTCTTGGTGATTCTCAGATAAGTTTTAGACTTCTATGATCATATATGCATTCATGACCTATAGCTTACATGTTCGCCATATGTTTGATGAAATAACTGTCATGGTTGGGCCTTATTAGGTCAAGTTCTTGTTCAAGTTTTGTATGTCTAGCATTGTCCTTATGTCATTTATCATTCTAAGAAGTCTCAGGCAGTTCTGGGCAGGGGTCTAGAGGCTGGCTTGGAATTTGGCTCAGATCTTGGGACCGTACCCTCTGAATTGGAAAATTTGGGCTACAACCACACTCAAGTAGTCTTGTGCATGCAGTTGGAGGCCTTTAACCGCGCCTAGGCCTTGTCATTCATGTGGTTGTGAGCCTAGGTCAGTAAAAAGGACCCTCAACTCAGGGTTTGGTCACCTAGGGTGGCTTTTCTTTGGCCCCTGAGTGTCCTGTAGCCCTGAGGGATGTTGTGAGTTGTCATTTAGTGGTCAATTTGTAGGCCACACTTCCTTAACTGGAGATGGGAGGTCGGGTCATGTGATACTAACTCTTTGTCTCATGTTTACCCTAGTAGGCCAGTGAAATTGAGTAAATGTGGGACGAGGGTTACAAAAGTTCAAAGCCCTAAAATGAAATTTGTCATGTGAACAACCATGATGTTGTGGTATCCATCAAAAGAGGATGGGACAAGCATGGAGTAGCATACCATTATCTGAGATCCCCAAGACCAAAGCAAAGGCATAATTATCCTCAATTTCACAAACTAAATTCACCTAGAAAATGTTGCAACTGCAATCAAATTCAAAAGGAATATAGACAAATTATAGCTCTTTGACGGTACATGAAGTGCAAATAGCTAAAATTTTATGATTATCCTGCTTCATAGCCGAGTTTCCCTTAGTCTCTGTGGTTAGAGCTCACTCGTAACCAAGACAATCCTGTTACAAACTTCATAAAATTATTTTTAGAACATACTAATATGCCCAGAAATTGCCATTAACCTAAGTAGACACTCCTTGATGGCAATTTTGTGGAACACATTGGGTTGTTCAAGTATGTTTAAGAAACTTATGAAGTTTATACGCTACATTGTCAGGGCTAAGGCTCAACCCATTAGAAGCCTTTTGAGAGAGTTGTAAGAAAGGGTTATTTTCACATTCAACTCTTCATCTGCCCGAGCAACGAACTATGGTGATTGCCCATCCCTCTTATGGGGATTAAATGTGGATAGAAAGTCTGCCCTTTTGGATACGATCAGAAAATGTAATGTTATAATTTGGTTGTGTTATGATAAAGTATACATAACAATATTATAAAGAGGTAAGTTATCATCTCCATTAGGGCACAAATGTTCTCATTTAGTATGAGATCAATGACTTTTTTGTCACTGAGTTGTTATATTTATTTTTGTAAAAGAGTTGTTGTTGGAACGACTCTATATTTTGACTACCTTAATTTTATGGTGTGGTGGTTGTTGAACTTTAATTCATTCTGCCACATTAAATTTTTCACCCATCCCATGGAATTTTTTCCTCTGATATTGTACCTTTTCGATTCCAAACTATTAAAATGAACATTTTCATGGTAATTTCTATCTAGCATGTAGAATTTGGCAAGGCCTTTGTTAATATGGGAGTCTTCCTGTGTCTTTGTTCAGATGGAATTATAAGATGGAGTATGAGAAGCGTTATTTCCCAAAGAGGCTACAAAAGTATACCAAGGTCTACATGATGGATATAAATAGCCTTCCTGCCCTTAATCGAATTATTAAGTATCCACGAAATCATAATCCTTTCTCTTTGAGTAAAATATAAATCTAATATTAAGGTGATGAATAATATGTCCTCTCTTTCTTTCCTTTTGTGTTCTCGCTCAACCCAACTTGTAGAGTGGTTGGGGTTACTTGGAAAACATATGTTATCTCAAAACACATATTGATCTAAAATGAGCATATCTTAATATTGAAGTAGAATTGATTATGCCAATAGTGAAATGAATGTTAACTTTAAGTGTTGAGATCGTGAGAATTGCTTGAGAATAAAGACTTTACGATAGATGTAAAAACATAAGCAAGATGCAAAAACAGAAGTGAAAACAACAAATACACAGTGATACCAGACAACAAGATTGATTACAGAGTTCGTCCCTGATGGACTACGTCTCTGGGTCCGCTTTCAAGATGGGCGATTGCTTTATTAGGATTGAACATGAGGAGGTCGATTACACAAAAATTTGACCAAGATGAATGTGCACTTAGGCACTTTTGGTCACTGTCATAAGATATCTCTCTGAACCAGCTTTCCAACGCTGATATCCCTCCAGAACCTACACATGAAACTAAAAACCACTCTTTTTTCTTCAATGAGAAAAACCTCCCTTTAAAACCCTGCAAGTACATTCAAACTTCCTCAAGTAGAGTTTAGGAATGAATCAGTTGAAATTAGGGTTTTTTGGGTTTCGGTCTAACCATGTTTGAACACCTAGGGATAAGTTTACATAGTGGTTTAATTTAAAATATCCCAAATCTTCAACAAAACCCAATAATAGACCATATATTAAAACATATCCATTGGTGGCTTACTGACCGAAAGGAGGAGCTCTAACAATGCATGTGAACACCATTACTAACCCATGGTTATAGCCTGGCGGTTCCGGCTAATAGTCAGCCATGTCAACGCATGTAACTGACTCCCGATGGTCTCGGCTGACAATGCGGCTTACTCCCAGCGGTTGTGGTGTTGCGGTTAACTGTAACATATAACCCCGACGGTTATCCTCCGTTCACATGCTCCTACCTCGAGGCGGTTACGGTTAGGCCTGTTTCGAGCGGTGACACAGATATCCACCGTTTTTTACCTTGACAACCTGAATGCTCACATGAACTACTTATCCCCGCGCGGTTTCCAAGCCCGGTGGTTAACATAACCCTGATGACTTACCTCTGTTCATTCACATGGAATGTGGTTAGATACTCCGATGCGGTTTAGAGATGGCGGTTAGGGACTGATATTATGTTTTGCAATGTTTATTAATGTGTAATGTTTATAACAAGGGTCAATAGGGTTTAGAATTAGGGTTTATGTTTTAATACATGGTTTGTTTTGTAATATATTTTTAAAACATAGGTTTTCAATGTATTTGGTAATGGTTTTGATTTGTATTTGTTAGGTTTATTCAATGGTCCGAGAGGTGTAGGATTAGGGTTTTAGATCTTAGGTTAGGGTTTTAGGTCAACAATACATAGTTCTCACCATAGCTTTTTAGGGCTAGGTTTAGTCTTTACATCAACTAAAAAAACCCATTTACAACCAAATGTCATAAAGCGACATTCAAACCCCACACAACGACAAACCTTTGTTGACACCCAAACTCTGCAAGGCGAATGATCAACCCACGTTGACAACCATATCCTGGCAGAATTGACGACAACCTCATGTCGACAACCAGGTACAAAACCATGTCAGTTGAACACCATGAAAAAACATATACATTACTGGACAACCTGAACCATAAATATCATTGTCAAAGATGAAGACACTGGACCTGTGCAACTGATCTAACGAGATCCTCCTGGATCACATATTCTAACTTAGGAAAAAACAAGGCACTCTCAGTTGAAAGTTGAGATGCAAGAATAGTTGAAAGAGAGTTTCCAGATAAGGGGAGGTCGACACTCACAAATTTGTGTAGAACGTAAAATGAAGGGAATGAAAATTGCAAAAACGTCATCAAATTTTCATTTGATGGGTGGAGGGGATTTGAAATTCCAAGCCTGGTTGGTGGTATCGTAATTTCTCTTTTGGATGTCAGTGATCCAAAATGGATTTTGGATAGACTTCTAAGTCTAAGTGCTCCTCACATAGGAAAATGAAAGTCAAAGGATGCTCCTGGAAATAGTCCAATTGCATAGATCTTTTCATTCTGAATCTACTGCAACTTGAATGCGCTAAAATGGACTTCGGATGTAGAAGTTATCACAAAAATAAGTTTGCCATTGTCCTTTGAAAAGGAGGCAAAATCTTCAAAAAATGGCCTAAAAGGCTTTATAAAGGAAAATCGCATTGGAGTGGTCCAAGAGGCAGATTTAAAGTGGAGGCGGAAGAGACCCCAATTAGCGATCCCCGACATATTGGGTTGGAGGCAGGCATATGCAAATAATATAAGGAAAGGACCTCGGGTCGATGCAACATTGCGATCACTGATATCAGCGTTGGCGATGCTATGAGATAAGGGAAGGAACCCCGGGACTATGCGATATGTGATTGCGATATATCGTATCGCAACATCATATCATAACGATATAAAAGGGGTCGATACCATATGCGACATGCGATTGCTGATCTGCGGCGTGCGATCTCAGCCGTCGGATCGAAAATGAGATCAATGGTCAGGATTAAATCGGTGGTTGGGAGATCGCCAATCCTCGACACAAAGGGCCTATGCGATAGCGATATGCGATGTGATCTGGACTGTCTGATCGGGGATCAGATCAACGGTTTAGATTAAATAGGCGATCGACAATCCCCGATAGCAGGGCTAATGGGACTTCGATTGCGATAAGTGACAAGGGTTGGACCCGATGGGGATTATAAGCCCGATTACATAATTTTTGAAGTCCGGGAATTCAGATTTTCTGTGTTATCCCGTGTATTTGGGATTTTGGCCATGCGATGATGCGATAGCGATATTGCAACCAATGGTGGACCCGATAGGGTTCTGGAGCGATTTGATGAAATTTCAAGTTCGGAATTCACACTCGATAGTGTAATTTCATAAAAATCTCTGTGTATTGGATTTTTCTCCACTTTCGGGTTTTTGCCTGGAAGAAGGCCCCGATCCCTCTGTAATGGCCCCTAATCATTGTGCCATGCTGCAAGCGGGCATTTTTGGCAGAGAATGATGTGTTTGAAGCCACAAAGCCGCAAAACCAGATGGCCAGTCGAACAGATAATGCGCAGAGAAGCCACAAGGTCGCAGGGGAGTAATGACACGCAAAGAAATGGTTGGGGAAGCCATAGAGCCGGGAAAATGCCTCAAAGGAACCAGAAGGCCCAATTGACAGGTTGGCGGGAGCTGGAGGTCGCTGAAGGAGAGATGTTAGCTATGAGAGAGAAAAGCCAGAGAGCATGATTGACAGGCAGCAAAGCTGCTAAAGGTCACTGGAAGGTTGCTAAAGCTCGCTTGGAGGTCGAGCGAACCATTGATGCACGCAGAGGCCGATAGAGAGCTCAGAGAAGCTAGAGCCAGAGCCGAGAGCCAAGAGTCAAAGCCAGAGCAGAGAGCTAGAACCAGAGCTAGAGCCAGAGCTAGAAAGCCGAGAGCTTCAGAGCTAGGGATAAGATGGTGTTCTAAGCCCATTGTGTTCTGTATAAACCAGTGGAGTTGAGCGTGGAGCTTGTAAAAGAACTGCTACCATAATCCCAGAGAGCCTAGTCTAGTTGACTAGAGCTCAAGGAGACGTAGCCCAAGAGTTTTGGGTGAACTCCATATTAACTTGCTGTCTTATGTGTTTGTTATTTGCTATAATATTTTACTGTTATATGTATGTTATATCAGCATAAACAAAGAATTTTAAAGCACATAAACAATCAGAAATAAACACCAGCATACACCTTATTTTCAAGCACATTATTAGTTTTGCAATTGGTTAATCATTTGGGTCTTGGGAATATTTAAGCTTTGGAAGTGGGAGAGATTCTTGTAAGCTTCACAAGAAGCCCTTAGAGCCCCATTTTTGGATCACTTAGAGATAAAATCTCTGCAAAGCAAGGAAAATATGGTTGCTCTTTAGAAAAAGATATGCAAAGCGAGAGTTTTTAATACCTTAGTGTCAGGGAAAATAAGACAGTACAATAAGGATTAATTATCGCTTTGAGATTAGAGAGATGTATCCGTTGTCAAAATAGTGCAGTAATAATATCGATGACACAACCTTTATTTCTTTTGCAGTTTGCAATGTGAACCCATACATGAATATTTTCAAACATATCAAACGAGTAATGTCCAATATTACAGAATAAAACAAAAAGATGAAGTTCGTCTAAGAAAGATGAAGTTCTCGTTTTACGGGACATTGAAGAATCATTTGGCTTGTGCATGACAAAGCATCTCTTAATGGAGGGACTTTGGGAAATTAATGAAATAAAATATCGCTAACATAACATTTCATATTTAACGTCAATTACTTATTTAAGGGTACACATGTAATAATGGATTGTACAAGTGTCAGAGTACACATGTAATATGGATTGTACATGTGTCAAATTTTTATATATTTTTTAAATTTATATTTTATATTTGATTTTTATATCTGACAATTCAATTTTGAACCGCATAAAAATAGTTGCATCAAGGGTTTTAACCAATCAAAAATTATAATTTCAAAAATTCAAAAATTTTAAAAATAATTTTAATTTTTAGAAAATTAATATTAATATATTAATTTTGGTAGAACTTTATAGAATTTTACAAATTTCCTTATAAAATCAAAGACTCAAAGACTAGAATTAAAAAACAATATAACCTGCCTAATTTTGAAATCTCTGGTTGTGAGGGAGAAAGATAAAAGCTGTTCATAATTGCACTATTTTAATAAACATAAAAATATACATAAATTTTGTTGTATTTAAAGAAAATACGCTATTACATTTATTTTTTAAATTAAAATTTATATTTTCTTAAAAAATCAAAATTAAAAATAAAAAACTAATTATCATTTCACTATTTTATACATTAATTATAATGTAATTTACAAAAAAATATTCTTTGATGAGGTGCTAGGTTCGAGAAAGGTGGGGGGAAGGTTGTTACCAGGCCACATGGCAAGGGGATATGGTAGCATGCTCCCATACCCACTGCGCAGACCTATCCACCTAGTGTGATTGGTTCTCCATAACATCTCAAAAATGGCAATTTTAATTGTTCATCAACTGGAGGTCACTCAAAATCAATCACAATTCAAACATTCCAATGATTATCTCTAGTCCGTTGGATCTTAGCGCAATTTTATGCTACAGACTCGGGGAAGGGGGTTGAAATTATGGCTTGTTGCTCATGGCAACAAAATCTATTTATCAAACCCCCACAAAAGTGTTGTTGTTTCAGCTAAAGCAAGTCGCAAGATGGTTTTTTTAGGCTCCCATCTATTTAGGCTATAGTCTCTTAATTTTATGTTGGAAAAACTGGCAAGAAGTAGTGATTTCCTCCATCACATTGACCACTTTCATTTCTGGACATCAATAAAGGCTTGTTTTTAATCTTGGGTCGTGCCTTGGAGGCAATTTTCCAAGTGGGTTTCACTGCAAGAATACTCACATTGCCATAGCCTACAATCTTCCCGTAGCTCAATCAACGCAAGTTTGAATCTATTTTCTCTATTAATGTTCTCCTTTTTCTCCTAACCACTCGATTGTTGTTAGCTGGCTCTTAAGGCATTGGTAAGGTTTTAGTGAGTCTAGTATCTATATCCCCTCTCACACTAATCAGAGTCTATAGCTTAGTGAAAATCCATGGGCCCCTTCAATTGGTCAAGGCTACTCTCGGGACCATTATCGCCCATGAAATTCACTTTTCCTCTCATCTTTGTCTCAACCCTGGGGGAACCTACTGTTATCTGGACCAGTCTCTCTTAACGTAGTCAACATACCTTGTTAGTAAGCCCATGTTCACCATGGGGCTGCATACTACCATGAACGTGGGATTGTGGACACACCCAGGCACAAGTCAGGGCTACAAGTTCAACTGTACGATATCAGGAGCTCACTTCCCACCAATCTAGGAAGAGATTGCTCAGGTAGAACAAGAGATAACTAATAAGAGATGCATTCTCTTATACAGAGAAGTTCTTGCAAATGTTGCATATTAGGTTCTTTATATTGGGAACATGCATGGTTGATTTAACCAATACATGTAGATGGTGGATATTTATTGGCACCTTAAGTTTCTTCTTGGAAAGGTATTGTTGGACATAAATGAAATCCAAGAGGATGTTCTCCTCTCCTTAGATTACATGCAACGACAGATGATAGATCTGGATCATACATTATGGCGCATCGAGAAGCACATGGGAATTCCTCCTGACTCTGTGTGCTCTCTGGGAAGCAATAAAGAGTCCATACCCATGGAAGCCACATATTCAAATAATTCCGCTTGACTGGTCTCTTGGTCTTATGTTATTAGCTTTTATGTTTCAATTAGCTACTCCTTGGTGTTTTTAGGGCCTTGGAGGTCTAATATTTTGCATATGTATTTTGGGTCTCACCTCTTTAGGCAAGCTTTTGTTCTCTACTCTCTTGAAAAGATTGAAATTCTAGATATTGTTGGGTTTTCCTAGTGGCTGACCATTCTAGATTTCTAACTTAATATGTGCTTTTTGGTTTGAAGGAAATACAAACTGACTTAATATGTATTTTCTAGTTTTGAAGACAATACAACTTAGTTATGATAGGTTTTTCCACCATGTTAAAAAAAGAATGCAGCTTTTTACTTTTTGTTTAAAATGTTAAAAAACATTTTTTCTGTTAATTTTTTTTTGGATAAAGTTTATTTATTCTTTTCATGTTATTAGTATTTTTTATTGGTTTGATTCACGAGATATTTGAACATTGAATCTCATGATTTATATAATATTATTGTTCTCCGAGCTTTTTTCCATATTATTTTTAAATAAAAATTTAAATTTAAATTTAAATTTTTAATAATTCCACATCCTAATATTAATATTAATAAATAAATAAATATATGTATATATATAACTTGAATGTAATATTTAATTTGTGATAAATTTCATTGAGTAATAAATACAACTGCCACTCGACATCTCCATACGGCATAAATCATGTGCTACTCGTTTCCATTTTCATTTGTCTTAATTTTTTTCTTAGTTCTACAAAGCTAATCAATAAAAAGGAATTGCCCTCTAAAATATAACAATGATAATGGGTTTTGCGTGACTCTCAAACTCTCGAGCACTTGAAATTGGTGAAAGGATAAAAATTAAGTTATAAAAAGTTTCAACCAGGTTTATTTACTCAAGAACACTTGAAATTGGTGAAAGGATAAGTATTAAGTTATAAAAAGTTTAACAAGTTTATTTAATAATATTTATTTTTAAATTTTTATAATAAAAATATTTTATATTTTTTAAAATTTATATAATTATTATTATTTTTGAATTTAGGTTTATGTGATTTATATTTTTTTTTGTAAGCTTAGGTGGGACCTTCTCATTTTCGAGTTTTTACATGTCCGTTATTCATCCCATTTCCAGGGAGGTAGCACAAGAATCGAACCCAAGATCTCCGGTTCGGTGAGACTTTATTTCCACGGCCATTGCCACTTGAGCTACCCCATGCGGACGGTTTATGTGATTTATATTATATAAAGAAGATTTTTTTTATAAATTATATAGGAGGAAATTTTGCCAACGTGTTTCAAACCAGTTAATATGATATAACATCGAAACTAGATGAAAATGCAAATCATGACACAAGTTTAAATAAAAAAACGATATAAAAACTAAAAAACTCTAATTATTATTATTGCTATTATTTTTTTTGGCTTATAAATTTTATTTAGTAAATCGAATCATTCGTAAACATCAATTATCAATATTAAATTAAATATATAAGGGTGCACATGGGCCCTTTATTATTATTAACATCGTGCGTGGACCTAAGAGGAGCCCTTACTATTCAAATTATATCCAACGGGCCAATTTCAACGTCTATGAGATGCGTTTGAATCTTTTTATACATCGAAAAGAGCGAGGAATGAAGCCAAAAGTTTAAAAACAAATGGTATATGTAATGAGTAATTCTTACCTTTTTATGGGGCCTCGTGTAAGACACCGTTATGTTTTGCTACTTTGTTATTTCTAAATAACTCTTAGAACCTTTTTTAAGTACCCCACCTCCGTAGTTAGTTGTGTAAATGAAATAATTATGCGCCCAACAAACATAAAAAAATTCCACTCATGGCATTTTATGAGATTTTATTTATTTGCATTGGGATTTTTTTTTTTTTTTTTTTTTTTAAAAGGAAAAACAATTAATTTTTTGTGATTCAAATTAAATTAAAAAAAGTGCACATAAAGAAAATCACATAAAGCTTCCATAATTGTAATTTTAAATATATGATTTGCTGGAAATATGTGTTGGTGTAATACGGTCCAAAAAACAAATGACATGATTTCTATAGAGATTACACTTTTTAAAAAATTGAAAATGACTAGAAACTGGAGACATTAAACTGCCTAACAGATATTGATCCCTCTTTCAGCTGTAAAAACTGGAAAAAGTATAATAGTAGAATATTGCCTTCATAAATACTTGAAATAAGAGAGTTAGAACATCATCCTAAAGGAATTGTGTGGACACTTTGAATAGTGGATTCATTATGTTCTTCATAATAAATGAATCTAGGATCTAAAGAGAGCTCTTTTCAATATGATATCTGTAGTTGAGTTAAGCTCTTTGTAAATGTGTTGAAAAGTGATCCCCTGCAAATCCTTTTTCTTCTTTTCAATTTTGTTTTTCCATGCTGGAAGGTTTAGAACCTCCAGTCTTGCTTTACCTACCAGCCAATCAATTACACACTTGGAATTGCCCAAAATTTGTATACATTTAATGTTCATTAATGCAGCTAATACCATAATTTCCCAAGCACTAATTAGTTATGCTTTAGTGTTTATTCCAATTCCTAAACCAACTTTGAAAAGCACAAATTTATTCTCCGTCATTTTAAACATCCCCCCCCTCCACAATAGTTTCCTTGTGTTGCATTATCAAAGAAGTTGATAGGCAGTACCTTGGATAAACAAGGAAATTGGATTCTTTGCAGATTCATCCGATGTTGATAACCTTGTTCCTTAGAAGCCAAATACCCCAGGAAACAAAGATAGGGAGAGAAACATGATTTCTAAATTTTCCCACCCATTGATGTAGAAAGTCCTCAAAATAGGTGTATACAAAATGTTCTTTAATGCCTAGGACCATTAGGACCTAATACAATATTTTCTTAGAGTTGTGACAACTAATAAAAATATGATTAACAGATTCTGCCTATTTTCTACAAAGACAACAATGGTTTGGTCTCACAAATCCTCTTTTTTGTAAATTTTACCGTGTCATAATTTTGTTTTTAAGCACCAACCATGAAAAGCATTTTAGCTTATTTGGAATGTTCCATTTCTAGATGTTGTTGGTACACCATCTAATGTCTTGATCCACAGTTGAATGGAAAATAGCTTTATAGGTCAAATTAGCTTTAACCCTGCTCGTAGTATTGTCCCAATTTCAAACCAGCAAGTCCTCCTTCAAATTATTTAGACTAACCCCATTAATATTTAACTCCTTAGTGAAGGAGTTCCACTCTTCAACCAAGTATTCAACCAAATCCAAATCTGAAGAAGACAATCATTTTCCTTGAGTAGAGACATCATTTAAGTAGATAATTCCTTTGGAGGCTAGTGAAAAGATCAAATTTGCAGAAAACTTAAATACATGCCCCTCCTATAAAGGGATCGTTACCCAATATCACTTTTTTACCATTTCCAGCCTTCCAGGCTAGCCAGTTGTAGTGAAAAGGAAAAGAGTCCATAAGAGCCTTCCAGATAATGGATCCACTGTTGTCAGGCTTTTTGGTTGCTCCTCTAAGTCAATCCACCATCGAGAGTTTATTTAAATACTTCTCCTTAATCACTTGGCTCCAAAGACCCACTCTAAATAAGCATCTCCACAAAATTTTTTGGGCTAATGCTTTGCCAAACTAGGTCAGATTCTTGAAGCCACATCCTCCAAAATATTTTGTTCTAGACATGGGGGTCCAAACTGGGAAGGTGAATCCCTTCTTTTCTTTTTTTACTAGTCCACAAGAAGTTGAACATTCTTTGTTTGATATTGTTTAGGATTGATTTAGGAATTTTGGATATAGCAATCCAAAAGACCGAGATATTTTCCAACATAGATTTGACTAAGATCATTCATCCCCCCAGTGGTAACTAGTTGTTACACAACAACTTGTCACCGTTTGTCACCGTCCCTGTTACCCCTCTCCCACACACTGGAGGACTCATTCCGGGACCTGTGAGAAGTGACATGACCTGAAACCACTTGCATCATATTCCTCTAAGTATGAGCTTCATATGCCCTGAAGACATCTCCTGCAAAATACCCATGAAAACAGCTCTTTTTGCATTAGCGCGGGTCCACAGTTCACTGCCCGCGCCAATGAGGGAAATCCTCTAAAAAGGGCGCGCCATTAGCGCTCTGTCTCAGAGTCGCACTCGCGCCAACCGAATTGAGTAAAGTTTTTAACCAACAAACTCCCGAAGGTTCTCTTCAACCCATTCACCAACTGAATCTATGTTGAGTTAGGATGGTTTGGCTTCGAATCTCCATAGAAGGGAAAGTGGTTTGCCACCTTTCATGGAAGTTTCTAAGTGATAAAGCCAATCCCATGAATAATGTGGTTGATCCTATCTCTTCCTTCTCTATCTATAAAAGCTTGTCTCTATGCCTTGAGCAAGCTAGTCACAATAGTTACAATAGTTCCAGTTCTAGCATAGTGATAGAGAGTTTGAAGCTGCAAGAGCCTTCTTTGCACCCATAAGGCCAAATCTAAGTAAGGAGATTCTTGTCACCCAAAGAGAGAGAGGCTTGTTCCTCATCCCAACAAGCTTTGCAAGACTTGTGTGGCTGACTACCCAGCCAAAGGAGGATTTGACGTCAGAACAATGGTTGTATTCTTCTTTGTTATTTATTAATAATAGATGACTATCATTATGGTTCCACTCTCATTATCTTATGTTTGATGTTGAGTTATATCTTTTCTGACTGAAATATAATTGCATCTACTAGATTTTATGCTTGTTTTCGTGTTGTTCTTTGCATGTGCAGGTGTCCAATCACGGAGATCGTGGGGATCATGACCGGCCAAAGCAAAGGAATGAGGGTGATATCTCTTCTACGAACACTAGCGTTGGAATCCAAGTAGGTTCTCACCATCCACTTCTTATTTGCAATTAGGAACTTGCGTGATAGCATTGTGTGATTGTTGCTAGACCCGGTCTGGGCTAGTAGGGCTCGTCTCTGTCTGCAGAGAGGATTTACCTCCACAACACTAGTTGTAGCACCACAAACTAATTTTCTGTTCAATTTTTCTGAGAAGCCACTTCCAGTCATCTTTAAGATAGCCATTTGAATTAATGACGAAACCTAGGTACTTAAGACCAGAATCCATGGCAACCATCTGAAAAGGTAGTAAATATTTAATGGATGAGAGAAGCTTAACACTAGTTGCATTATGATAGAAGGACGATTTTTGAGCACTAATCTCCATTCTAGTAGCTTCACAAAATAAGTTAATAACCTTATGGAAAACCTGTCATTCATAGAATGATCCAACCTCCATCAATAGAACATTATCCACAAATAATAAGTGACTGATAAATTGTTTATAAGAGATTTATATGCCTTTGATGTTTCCTACCTACTTTCTTTTAGCAATAACATACTCAAACCTTCCATCATTAATAAAAAAAGTAAGGGAGATAGAGGAAAACCTATCTGAGTCCTTTGGAGGTGGAAAAGTTGCTTGAGGGAGAGACATTAATTAATATGGATATTTTTTTGAAGACACACAACCCATAATCCAGTTGGTATCCTCTAATCCCAGACCAATCTGAAGAAGGAATCATTGAAGACAAGTCTAGTTTACTTTATTAAAGCCTTTATTGAGGTCCAACATAAGAACTCAGGCTTGAAGTTTTTTTGACTTAATTGAATGGAGGACTTCTTGTGCAATGCTAATAACATCATGAATCTGCTTGTCAAACTAGAAATTGAATTGATTAGGGGACATTTTATCAGCTAGAAAAGGTTTGATCCTATTAGAGTTAAATTTTAAAAATATTTTATAAACCAAGTTACATAAATAGATGGGCCTGAAGTCAAATAAGGTATTGGGTTCTTTGAACTGTGTAACTAGGTTCAATCTTCATAATGACATATGTAATCATGATTTTATGTATTTCATGTAAAGAGGAAGAATAAAATTAATATTTTCATTCTTGAGGCATGGGTTTCATGCTCAAGATTATTTGATTTATAGGTCAAGCACCCATTGAGTGGTTCTAGGGCTTGTCTTTGAGTCAACAAGTCATAAGAGTCATTGTCATGTATGGAAGACCCTTTTGGGCATGTTACATATTGTAAAGAAAAAATTATTTGATTCAAAATTAGAGTCAAAGGCCCTCCAAGACCTAGTCAAACATGCTACAACAAGTCTTCAAGGGCGATCAAGTCGGCTTTCAAAGTGATAAGTCAGCCTATTGGAAGGGTTGTTCGACCACCTTTAAGAAGCCATTTCCCAAGCAAAGGAGAAAAGAGACCATTTCTACCATATTCCTATCACATGTGCGAGTTAGGGTTGTTGTAAGAGGGCCAAGAACCACAGTCAAAAGTACAGGTCTGAAATTGAGGTCGAAGAGGAAGCAAGCAATTGTTGGAAGGCCAATTTGATTGAAGTTGAATTTGTGGAAGAGAAGCTCATCAAGGAGAGGTTTGACTTGGTCTTGAAGGAATCTTGGTAAAGGGTCATAGGTCTTGGAATTCATCATTTGAATTTCTATAAGAAGAGAAGAGTTCTTGTGGGTTTTCCTCTCAAGAGGAGAGGTTTTGGCCCTGGAAGGGAGCCTAAATATTGTGTCCTCTTATCTCATTGTTCTTTATTGTTTGGTATTTGTTTGATGATAAGAACACTAATTATAATCAAGTGAAAGAAAAATCTAATCAAGTTAAGTAAAAACAAATCACAAGTAGTTATCAAAGTAAGAGAAATCACCTAATCTAGTTGCTCCTATATTTCTCAACATGGTATTAGAGCTAAGGTGACAAGACAAGAAGAGGCATCTTGAAGATCATCAATTGAAGAAGGATATATAAGGACCATATACAAAGAGATCATCAAGAAGGACCAGTCCACACATCATCTTAAAGAAAGGAACTAAGGAGCATCAAAGAATACTACTCATCTCATCTCAAGGATCATATCATTTAGAAGCATCAACATTTTGTAGAAGACCTCAAAGACGCTACTTTCAAGAAGTAACCTACCTCCATTCAAAGAAAGAAGGATTACACATTTGAAGCATCTTGAAGTCTCCATATTCCTAATTTCTACATCCCAAGAAAGAAAGAAGAAGCATTACCATCATCATCAAAGTAATCAAGGTGATCTCCCTCTCTTTGAATAAAGTATCACATCTCAAGCATATTTGAAGAAAGACATCTCCGGAAAAAGACATATTGTCATCTTCAAAAAAGAAATCATCATCAACTATCATCAAAATAAAGGCATCAAGTTGAAGATATCATCATTAGAGAAGCATCTTCACTTGACAAGTAAGTATCTTTATACCTATGTCTAAATGTACTATCAACATGACTTCATTCTGCAAAGGAAAGCAACAAACTGGTTGGGTCATCAAATTTCATTGCATGGAAGAAGAGGACAAATTTGATCCTTATAGGGAATGAAGTTATTGGACTTGTTAAGGCTCAATCGCCAAATGACTACAATAATAATCTCAAGCACTATCAAAGTATATGAAAGGGGAAATAAGGGATCAAAGAATCAATCAAGGATTCCCTCATCCCTTATGTAGTGATATTATAGAAATCAAAAGAAATCAATGATAAGTTGGTAGAATTGTTCTCTGTAAGCACTACAGGATAAGTTATATCTTTGAGAATCGAGATTTACAAGATGAAGGTATCAAAGGAAGAAGGAATAACCTCATACCTTATGAGGGTGTCACAAATAAGAGACCAACTACAAGAGTTAGGGGAAATAATGTTCGATAAAGAAATGAGCACCGTTGTGCTCAATGCACTACCAGATGAATGAGGAAACTTTGTATCGAGTATCTATGGAAGGAAGGAAGCCAATCCATTAAGTGAATTTGGTCATTATGTAAGATCGAAGAAACTAGGTTGAAGTAAAAAAGCAGCGTTGGATCAAATGAACAAGTTCAAGCATTTGTTTCCATGGCTATGAGAAAAGGAAAGTTTGGGAAGTTTTGTCCTCAAAAAAAGAGGAAAATCGATATGCCAAAGATCCAATGCTATGGATGTGAGGAATATGTTCATTTCAAGAGAGATTGTCATAAACTAAAAAGGGAAACAATAAAAGGAAAGAAAGGGATGAAGCCCATATCACCAAAGAAGAAAAGAACCTGATGAGAAGAAATATAGGAAGGAAGAAGGGATAAATCTTAACTATTAAGGCCTCTCACACAATTTATCTTTAGGTACATAGAAAGGAAAAGTAGGAGGTGAAAAGACCTCTACTATGGTTAAATATTGCAGTCAGGATGAGAAGCATAATAAGTATGATAGGATGCATCATATTAGAAGCATACGATTGAAGCATAAAAGAGCTGATGACATCATTATAGAAGCTTAAAATGATAGCTAAAGTAGGAATCCAACATGATTGTAGCAGCCATCATGATAGAAAGGAAGTAGCTCATGGTATTTTGATTAGGTGCTCAAAATTATGCTAAAAAATAAAAGTCATCAGAATGGTGTGGAACATGAACAACCGCATAGTGCTCATCATCCTGAATCCGTGCAACTCGTTTCACGTGAAATGAACACCGTATGCTCCCAAAAACGTGATCTGTTCACTTTGTCAAACATGTAAAAAATTTGCAGGTGGCTGACAGGGATGCTGACTGGGCATCTGTACTGCCTAGGTGGCAAGGGGAATATTCTTGGAATATTTCGTTTAGTTGGTGAGTAGTGGAGAAACTAGGAGAGGTCATAACTTCTCTAGTTTTTGACCAAATTGGATGCAAAAAGAGGTTGGGTAGCCATTTTTGGACATTTTGGACTTATTGGAGTAGGTTGCAGAATAATTTGAGCATTGTAAACATATATTTTTACACTGTTGAGCATAATAGAGAGGCCCAAGCCATTGGAAGCTGGACCAAGGAGACATAGCCCGGGAGGGGTGAACTCCTTCATCATGTCCCCTGTTGTGATATGTTTTTGATGATGTTCAGTACATTTTTATGTTGTTGTTCAGTCTCTTATTTATGTTAAAAATGCTCATAAAATTAACATAAAAAACTCATTTTACACTTGCAAAACTCATGAATCCTTGAGCACAATGAAAACATTTTGTTTCTAATATGAGGAGGATCTTAGCACAATAATCTAATATTCTAAATCAGATTATTTTGGTATCAGAGCATTAGGTTTTCTTTGTGAAAGAATGATTTAACTGTTTGCAAGTTTATGTCATGCTTACAAGGTTAAAACTCAAAAGAGGATAAGGGAAGCTAGTTGGAAGCCCTGAAGTTGGGTCAAGGGGAAGGAGGGAAATGTTGCCACAATCTCCAACACCATTTCATCCTCAAGTTACAGTTGAGACTCCAGAGAGCATGTCTCATGAAGGAGAATCTACAAACATGACAGAAGATGAGAAGGTCTTCAGGAAGGTTTTCTTTGATATGGAAGAGATGGTGAAGGTCCTCTATGAAGAGAGGAATACTAGGCTGAAAGGTGAAAGTTCCAAACCTCCCAAAGGAGAAGGGTTCTTCAGGAGGAAGTAATGGAAATGGAGACAAACCTCCACCCTCTCCACTATCTTCTTCATATACTTCTTCAAAGCATATTCACCCTCTTCCACTAACACAACCCTTACTCATACTCATCATCATACTTCAAAAGGAATTGGAAAATCACTTTTTTTAAACTTGATGCTAAATTTGAGCTGCTCATGTATAATGGTGAAGTGAATGCAAAGAAGCTTGATAATTGGGTTCGTCAGTTGGATGTCTATTGTAGAATTAAAAACCTTCAAGAGGATGACATAGAGATTTAGTTAGCTTCCTTGAGAATGGAGGGTGAAACACCAGCGTGGTGGGAATCAAAGACACAGGAGGAGATAAAAAAAAAAAAAAAAACGTAATATCTCAATTTGTTGGATTGATTTCATTGCTGCAATCAAAAGAAAATTCTACCCTCTAGCTTATATGTAGAAAGACATCATGAATTGGTAGAAATTTAGACAGCTTAAAGGTCAAAATGTGCAAGATTACACCCAATAATTTAGAAAAAGGTCTTTATTGTTAGGTGTAGATTTGCAATCACAGGACAAATTGTTGAAGTACATAGGGGGTTTACAAAGTTACCTTAGGCATAATATCTTAATGTTTAATCCCAATAATTTAGATGATGTGTGTGCCTCTTGAGGCAAGAGGGAAAAACACTCCAGAAGAAGGTAGTAAAAATCCATTTAAGGGTAAAGAGAAAGAAAAGGGTTTCAAGGGAAAGAAAAATGCATCCATTAAAAAGGAAGGAGAGAAAACAATATGTAAACATTATTCCAGAGAGGGTCACATTGAAGCTCATTGTTGGAAGCTTCATCCCAAAATGAAACCAAAGAAATTCAACAACAAAGGAAAAGAAAAGACAACTGTCATCATTCAAGAGGATTTGGGATCCAATTTAGGTGATGAAACTAAAATTACAGCCATGGGTATAAAAGGAAAAGAATCCATTGCTATCACTAGTTCTTCAAATTCACAAAATGAAACTCCAAATGAAAAGAACAGAATATAACTTTTTCACATAAGGGTGATCTCAAAACATACAAAAATTGACACACTTTTTGATAGTGGGTCTCAAGCCAACTTGATATCTGATGACTTAGTCAAACAACTTAATCTTGAAACCATTTTACATCCCAAGCCATATCCATTGGGTTGGATATGCAAGGACACAAACGTACAGGTTACAAGAAAATGCACTCTTCGTTTTTAAATCACAACAAACTTCATTGACGAAGTTGAATTAGATGTTGTACCGCTTGATATATCAGGAATTGTTTTGGGTAGTCCTTACCTTTATGATAGAAAATAAATCTTCTATCGTCATGAAAACAAGTACCACTTGTTCAAGGATGGTGTGGAGTATATTGTGAGATCTCATTGCAAGAAACTAAATCTTTCATTAGTTAATGCAGGGCAAATGAAAATGCTAGTGAATTCAAGCAAGAATTTAGTGCTTCTTATGATCAAACCCAATGTTGATATTGATTATGAAGCATTTGATTGTTGTAATTCAAAATTGAAAACTGATTTGGTTGATTTAGTTAACCATGATGATGAGGTGTTTCAGAAATCAAAAGGATTTACTTCCAAGAGAAGAATCCAACATGAAATACCATTGAAGCGAAAGTGTCTTCTTCTTAACATTGAAATGCACAGGATGTTAAGAAGGGAAAGTGCAGAAATAAAAAAAACAAATACAAGGATTGTTGAACAAAAGGATCATTTGACCTTCTCCTTTACCATGTGGTGAACCTCTTGTTTTGGCGCCCACGAAGAATGGTAAGAATTTCATTGAATGGGATTCGAGGAGTGGTTTTCATCAAAGTAGAGTTGTTGAAGGAGACATATGGAAGATGACATTCAAAACCAAGTGAGGTTTGTTTGAATGGATTTTTATGATTTTTGGTCTTTTCCATGCTCCTACTACTTTCATGCATATGAAGAAATATGTGTTGAAGTCATTTCTAGACATGATAGTCTACTTGGATGACATTTTCATTTTCAAAAAATTTCATCATGAACATGTCATGTGTGAGAAAAAAATACTTGATGTCATATGTAAAGAAAATTTGTTTTTGAAGATGTCAAAGTATATGTTGGATTATACTTCTTTGATGTACTTGGGCCATGATATTGGAGAAGGTGAGCTGAAGTTAGACCTCTCCAAGATTGAGGCAATTATGGATTGGTCAATGCTCAAGATAGTCATTTGGATAAGAGGTTTTTTTGGAGTAGCCCAATGTTGCAGGAAAGATTTTGTTAATTTTTCTTCTATTGTAGCTCATTTGCATTCTTTAATAGTTGTGAAAAAGGTCTTCCAGTGGGGAGGTGAACAACAAGAGGCATTTGATGCTTTGAAACAAAAGACCAGTTAAACCTTTATACTTTTTCTTCTAAACTTGAAAAAGTCATTTGAGTTTCAGGTTGATATATGCGACTATGCCATGGGCATAATCTTTATACAATGTGGTAAGCCCATTTATTTTCATTAAGAAATTTTCAATGGTGCAGTGTTTAATTTGCAGCGACAAAGGCACTTTCATTGGATGGGTTTTCTTCTACTATTCCACTCGGTCAAAAGGTATAAGAAAGGTATAAGCGACAAGTTTGTTGATGTACTTTCTAGGCCTATAGTTTGTATAACTTGTTTCCTCAAGCATCACTTTGTTTTACATGAAAGTTATGTTCAGAAAAATACATACTTTCAAGATGCACATTCAAGCTTGAGTCAAAGGAATCAAGTGGAGCAATTTGTTTACCATTTGCATCATAATGTGTCGTATAATCTTGGTAAGAAGGATGTTGCTACTGATAGTAACATGGACAAAGCTAAGAGTTCATTTTACGACTCCAAATGGTACATCAAACAGTGCAAGACCAACTTGAAAAGGGAAAAGGCAAGTACAAAGCAAGGCACGACAAGCATCGTGTAGATCACAAGTTCTAAGTTAGTGATAAATGGATCGAGATTATAAAGGTGAGGGAAATGAACCCTCACATGCTGGACAACTGAAAGTGATATTTTGGGGTCCAAAAGGCTTCCAATGGGGAGAAGTGATCAGGTGCTCAAAATTATGCTCAAAAATAAAAGTCTTCAGAATGGCATGGAACCTGAAAGATCGCGTAGTGATTGTCATCTTGAATCCATCCAACTTGTTTCACATGAAACGAACACAGTGTGCTCCCATAAATGTGATCTGTTCACTTTGTCAAACAGGTAAAAAATTTGTAGGTGTCTGACAGGGGAGCTGACTAGGCATACATACCGCCTAGGTGGCAAGGGGAATATTATTGGAATATTCTGTTTAGTTGGTTTCATCTGATTGAACCACATGTTTTTATTTTGGCCAATGAGGAGATTGTTGGAAATAATACTGAGAGGGGGGGGGGGGTGAATCAGTATTATCAAATTCTTATCAATCTATCTTCCTTATTTATACTTTGAATAATTCTTCAAATATTGATCATTACTTTGTATGTCAGTATCATAAAATAATGAGCAGGAACAAGAAAAGCAAATAGTCACACAAAAGAACACCAGATATAAGGTGGAAACCCAATGTGGGTGAAAACCATCTGCTGCAATATGTCTCTATCTTCTTTCAATTAGAAACTCCTTTTACAATGATTTTGTACTGGTGCAGTCCTTTACCAGTACGCAGGCTACAACCTGCAGAGAGCTACAACCCTCTCTCGTTCTCCAGCTTCTCCTAGAAGGGAGCTACAACCCCCTTAGCTCTTGTACTAGCCAAGATACTAGTACATAGGTGCTGGCCTACTGAAGGCTACAACCTTCTCTTTCTTCAAGGGACCATGTTTCATAAATTTTCAGACTGGATCCATGAACATCAATCAATCATCAAGTATATCTGCATCAAACAATCTCCTTTTCCCAATTAGCACTGAATCAAGTAAACACTTCTTTGACAGCTGTACCCAGAACACAGTAACAATAACCACACACCAAATTCTGAACCCAGAATACTGCAGCAATAGACAAAGGCAGCTAGATCATAATTTAAAGATATACGCTACTTCAACAACCTGAAACCTGCGTTCAGATCTATAAAGGATAATTCCTTCTTTCAAATATTCAGACACTAATTAACCCAGATTGTCAGATTTATAGATCAAGCATGCGCCTCATATAACAGATCAAAATCATGCAAAGATACTATTATTCAAGCATAAAGATTATGACCCATCAAAAGAACTTATCCTTCTTTATGCGCTAAGGTTCCTCCTTCATTCAGATCCAGATCTGCACCATAACCCAATCACAAATATTTCAGATCTAGCACTTATTAGATATTCAATTCATTCGATGATAATTTGCCAAATGATCTCCTTCCTCTTTTATAGTCTTAGGCCTTCCACAATACCACGGTCCAAAACCATAGGATCAAAAAACTGTTGGACTAATACCATGAACCAACCATGAAAGAGCGTGAGATCAATACTTTTGGATGCAATACCACGAGCCAAAACCATAGGATCAAAAACTATAGGACTAATACCATGAACCAACCATGAAAGTGCGTGAGATCAACACTTTTGGATGCAATACCACGGACCAAAACCATAGGATCAAAAACTGTCGGACTAATACCATGAGCCAACCATGAAAGTGCGTGAAATTTTCTCTTCATGAAAGGAACTTTTCTCTGCATGAACTTTTTCTCTACATGAAATAAACTTTTCTCTGCATAAAAGTGCGTGAACGTTTCTCTCCATGAAATAAACTTTTCTCTGCATAAAAGTGCGTGAACTTTTCTCTACATGAAATAAACTTTTCTCTGCATAAAAGTGCGTGAACTTTTCTCTACATGAAATAAACTTTTCTCTGCATAAAAGTGCGTGAACTTTTCTCTACATGAAATAAACTTTTCTCTACATGAAATAAACTTTTCTTTGCATAAAAGTGCGTGAAATTTTCTGCACTATAATTTATCATCTGAGATGAGTGGGTTGCCATCAAGTACAACATATGTATCATAATGCCAACAATCTCCCCCTTTGGACTTGATGGCAACAACAACCAATCACTCTCCCCCTTTGACATCAAGGGCAAAGGGTTATGCTCCCCCTAAGAACATGCTCCCCCTGACTATAAACCAGATCTGCAAAGAAGAACCATAATCCATCAAACACCATAAATGACCATGAAAGAGATAGAGACGTATTGCAGCAATATTCAGACCAGCATCCATGATCTCCTTCTGTACTTCCTCCATAATGCCAACAATGCATGATATGCTCCCCCTGAACCTGTGCCATTCGATCTTTGACCAATCCGCAACCCAGCACATGTACGCATATACTTCAGATGAACCTTGCGTACAACCAACAATCAGAGGAGATTCAACAACAAGATGATGCATCAACAACCCCCAGCTTTTGCCTGAGGTATTCAAAGGTCTCCCTAGGCAATGGTTTGGTGAGTATATCAGCAACCTGTTCCTTAGAAGGAACATACTCCAACTTGACCTTTTGTTCAACCACTTGTTCCCGGAGAAAGTGATACTTGATTGGTATGTGCTTGGTTTTTGAATGCATGACTGGGTTCTTTGAAATGCTGATTGCACTTGTATTATCACATAAGATGGAGATGGGTGGTGTACAAGTGATTTGAAAATCTTGCAAGGTCTGCATCATCCAAAGGAGTTGAGTGCAGCAAGATGCAACAACAACATATTCTGCTTCAGCTGTAGACAAGGCAATCGAACTCTGTTTCTTGCTGAACCAAGATACTAATCTGGAACCCATAAAGAATGCACCACCACTTGTGCTCTTCCTGTCATCCACGCTTCCGGCCCAATCTGCATCAGTATAAGCATGAAGTGTGAGATCTGTATCTCTAGGATACCATAAGCCATAATTTTGAGTCCCTTGAAGATATTTGAAGATTCTCTTTACTACCTGAAGATGAGTTTCCTTTGGATTTGCCTGAAATCTTCCAACTATTCCCACTGCATGCATGATGTCTGGTCGGGTACCTGTCAAATAAAGTAGACTTCCAATCATAGATCTGTAGGTTGGTTGATGTACTGCTGCTGATTCATCATTTGCACTGAGGCTACATCCTGTGACCATGGGTGTACATACTGGTTTTGCATCTTCCATGCCATATTTCTTCAAAATCTGCTTGAGATACTTGGTTTGAGACAAGAAGATCCCTCCTTCCTTTTGTTGGATTTGCAGGCCAAGAAAATATGTCAATTCTCCAAGCAAGGACATTTCGAATTCTTTCTGCATCACCAAGGCAAAGCTTTGACTCATAGATTCTTCATTGCTGCCAAAGATAATGTCATCTACATACACAACAAGTATCAGCAATTTGTCATTTTCAATTTTTATATAAATATTGCTATCTGCTGATCCTTTTGAAAAACCTTGTTGATGAAGATATTTGTCCAAACGATAGTACCAAGCCCTTGGAGCTTGTTTAAGACCATAGAGAGCCTTTTTCAATCTGCATACAAGATTTGGATCATTTCCAAGAATGAAACCATCTGGCTGCTCAATGTATACTTCTTCTTCTAAGTCTCCATTCAGAAAGGCTGATTTCACGTCCATTTGAAATACTTTGAACTTTTGAAAGCTTGAGAGAGCAAGGCATTCAGATGGCCTCAAGTCTTGCAACAGGAGCAAAAGTTTCTTCAAAATCTATTCCTTCTTGCTGCGCATACCCTTTACAAACAAGTCTGGCCTTGTTTCTAATTACTTCCCCATTTTCATTCAACTTATTTTTGAAGACCCATTTTGTCCCTATAACATTCTTATCCTTTGGTCTAGGAACCAACTCCCAAGTGTTGTTCTTTTCGATCTACTCAAGTTCTTCATCCATTGCTTTGACCCAACATTCATCTTTGCATGCCTCTTTTACATTTTGTGGTTCAGTGGAGGAGAGTAATGCCAAATAGCTTGAAGCTTCTGCAATTGTTCTTCTTGTTTGTACACCTGCTTCTTTCTGCCCCAAAATCTGAGATTCTGGATGATTCTTCTGAACGTACCGGGATGGAGTCTTCTCTTCTATCCTTATCTGTTCCTCTGGTGCTTCTTGAGGTTCTTCTTCTTCATCATTCTGTCTTTGAGGGTAGTCTTCATCTTCTTCAATATTTTCATGATTTACTTGCCTAGGAATGTATCCCTTTTCATCAACCACTACATCGATGCTGTCAACAATTCTTCCAAGTCTTTTATTGTAGCACTTATATGCTTTGTTGTGTGGAGAATAACCAATAAGAATGCCTTCATCTGCTCTAGGTTCAAGTTTGCCAAGTTGCTCATCAGTATTCTTAATATAGCATTTGCTCCCAAAGATTTTGAAGTGTTTTACCGAAGGAGTCTCACCATACCAGAGTTCATGAGGAGTTTGAGTGCTGTTCACTCAGACATTTGTTTTATTGAGAATAACAACCGCAGCATATGCAGCTTCACCCCAGAAAGTTGTGGGAGTTGCGGACTCATCAAGCATAGCATGAGCCATTTGTTGGACTGTTCTGTTCATCCTTTCCACCACTCCATTTTGCTGAGGAGTTCTAGCTGTAGAGAATTCCCTTCTTATCCCATGTTCTTCACAGAAATCGAAAAATTCATTTGAGATAAACTCCCCACCTCTGTCGGACCTGAGGCACTTAATTTTGTAACCTGATTCATTTTCAACCAAGGCTTTGAAGGATTTGAATTTTTCGAATGCTTCATCTTTGTGCTTCAAAAGTCCTAACCAAACAAACCTGGAGAAATCGTCAATGAATAATATCAAGTATTCTTCTCCTCGAGGTGACCTCGTCCTGAAAGGACCACATACATCTGTATGGACTAGTTCAAGAGGCATGCTGGCTGATCCTTCCTTCTCCGGGAAGTTGGTTCTGGTTTGCTTACCAAACTGACATGATTTGCATATAGTGTTGTCTAGAATTTTGATATCTGGAAGACCACGAACTGCCTGATATTTGCATGCCTTCCTTATTTGTGAAAAGCTTATATGCCCCAACCTCCGGTGCCATAACCAATGTTCATCATCCTTGCTCAAATAGCATTGTTGTTGTCCTTCTTCAAATATGTATAGATTATTTAGAGTTCTTCTACCTTTGATCATTGTTTTCCCTGTATCAAGATCACGAACGCTACATCCATTTGATCGAAATATTACCTCGGTTCCTTGATCGCACATCTGACTAACACTCAGAAGGTTATGCTTCAAGCCATCAACATACAAAACATTTCCAACTTTGACCTTTTCTTTTAACTGAGCTATCCCTTTTCCTTTTATAGCTGCAGGAGTATCATTTCCAAAAGAAACTTTCTTTCCCTTTTCTAAAGCAGAATATGATTCAAGTTTTTGTTTATCACCTGTCATATGCTTCGAACATCCACTGTCGATGTACCATAGATTTTCCTGTCCCTCTGCATAAAAGGCTATCCCACATCTTTCTGTTTGTGGTTCCTTTATTCTCCATGTTCTGGTGCTTGAGGCTTGTTCCTTTGTCTGCTGAAACCTGCTCCTGCATTCAGAATCTTCATGACCAAAGTTATTGCAAATAGAACATTCAACTTCATTTTCAAGAGCCGAAAAGTTGTTATAGGTCCTTTTTGTAATCCCGATCATACTTCTTTGTTTTTGAGCTTCTCTAGTCATGATTGTTTTATATGCAACACATTGAGCTGCTTTGTGACCAAAGTTATGGCAAGAGAAACATTGCCCATTGAAGAAACTTCTGCGATTATCAAATCTACCGGCCAAATGATTGTAATTTCTATTGTCATCCATTCTTGAAGCAAATTGAGAAGATTTTACCTGTGGCTGGTTGTAGCTTTTGTTCATCCTTAAGACAGATTGCCCCTGGTTTACCTGATAGTCTTTTTTCGTTCTTGATGTAATTCGTCCCTGCTTTACCTGGTGATCTCCATTGTGCTTTTGCTCATTCCTTCTTGCTGCATCAAGATAACTCTTTGAGGTGGATGCTTGAGATGTTTCTCCAATATACCCCAGACCTGTCTTGTTTAGCGGAGAACGCTGTACATTGATGATCTCATCCAGAGTTTCAGATCCTTTGACAAACTTAAGATTAATAGCCTTTGTTTTCTCAATTTCTTTTCTAAGGCCAACAATTTCACCTTCTAACTTTTCAAGATATTTTTCTTTTTCATCAATTTGAAATTGTAGAGTATCAATGATCATATTCTTTTCTTCTATACATGTCTTAAGTCTAGAAATCTCTTCATAAAAACTATCCACATCTATAGCATCCATGTAATCATCATCTTCAAATGCCATTAAAAGTTTATAGTCATTACCTCGTTCATCTTCATCACTATTTGATAGACCATCACTGTCTTCATGAGTGTAGTAGCTTTTCTTATTTGCATTCTGTTTCTTGTTCCATCTGGCAGGTTCCTTTCCTTTGTCAATCTTATCCTTATGAGGACATTTGGCAGCATAATGACCTACTCTTCCACAAGCAAAACATTTAAAAGGTAGCTTACCTCTGAACCTTCCAGTACCCCGTTGAAGATTTCTGACAAAATTTGATTCTTCTTCTTCTTCTGGCACATGACTTGATTCATAGTAGTCTCCTTTGCCTGAAGCCTTAAAAGCAGCTTCTCTCCTGTCTGATGGACCTCATTTTCTCATTTCATAAGCAGTTAGAATTCCGTGTAGCTGAGACATAGTAAGAGTTCGTAGATTTTCCTTTTCTTCTATTGCAGACACTTTAGATTCAAACTTGGGGGACAATGATCTTAGGACTTTTTCAACCACAACAGCCTCTTTTATTTCTTCACCCAAGTTTTTCATACAATTAACAATCTCGTCTACCCGAAGGAAATAGTTAGCCACACTTTCATCATTATACATTCTGAGATTCTCATACTGAATCCTGAGGGTTTGAAGTTTTGCACGTTTTACCTGTTCATCTCCTTCGTAGCTCAAAACAATCTTGTCCCATATTTCTTTTGCGGAATTATATTGCATAACCTTCACAAATTCAGATTGAGATAGACATCCTAGAAGAGTATTAACCGCCTTTGCATTTGTTTCATATTTCTTCTTCTCAGTTGAATCTAGGGAGTAGCTGATGGAAAAGTATACCCTGTTTCTATAATGTCCCATACTTCTGCACCCAAAGATTGAAGATAGGTAGTAACTCTTACCTTCCAATATACGAAGTTTGTTCCATCAAAAATCGGTGGCCTGATTGATGCTTTCCTCTCGTAGTTGCTCATGATGTTAGATCTTCCTTCAAGCGATCAAGCTTCTTCAGAAGGACCTGCTCTAATACCAATTGTTGGAAATAATACTGAGAGGGGGGGGGGTGAATCAGTATTATCAAATTCTTATCAATCTATCTTCCTTATTTATACTTTGAATAATTCTTCAAATATTGATCATTACTTTGTATGTCAGTATCATAAAATAATGAGTAGGAACAAGAAAAGCAAATAGTCACACAAAAGAACTCCAGATATAAGGTGGAAACCCAATGTGGGTGAAAACCACCTGCTGCAATATGTCTCTATCTTCTTTCAATTAGAAACTCCTTTTACAATGATTTTGTACTGGTGCAGTCCTTTACCAGTACGCAGGCTACAACCTGCAGAGAGCTACAACCCTCTCTCGTTCTCCAGCTTCTCCTGGAAGGGAGCTACAACCCCCTTAGCTCTTGTACTAGCCAAGATACTAGTACGTAGGTGCTGGCCTACTGAAGGCTACAACCTTGTCTTTCTTCCAGTGACCACGTTTCATAAATTTTCAGACTGGATCCATGAACATCAATCAATCATCAAGTATATCTGCATCAAACAATCTCCTTTTCCCAATTAGCACTGAATCAAGTAAACACTTCTCTGACAGCTGTACCCAGAACACAGTAACAGTAACCACACACCAAATTCTGAACCCAGAATACTGCAGCAATAGACAGAGGCAACTAGATCATAATTTAAAGATATACGCTACTTCAATAACCTGAAACCTGCGTGTAGATCTATAAAGGATAATTCCTTCTTTCAAATATTCAGACACTAATTAACCCAGATTGTCAGATTTATAGATCAAGCATGCGCCTCATATAACAGATCAAAATCATGCAAAGATACTATTATTAAAGCATAAAGATTATGACCCATCAAAAGAACTTATCCTTCTTTATGCGCTAAGGTTCCTCCTTCATTCAGATCCAGATCTGCACCATAACCCAATCACAAATATTTCAGATCTAGCACTTATTAGATATTCAATTCATTCGATGATACTTTGCCAAATGATCTCCTTCCTTTTTTATAGTCTTAGGCCTTCCACAATACCACGGTCCAAAACCATAGGATAAAAAAACTGTTGGACTAATACCATGAACCAACCATGAAAGAGCGTGAGATCAATACTTTTGGATGCAATACCACGAGCCAAAACCATAGGATCAAAAACTATAGGACTAATACCATGAACCAACCATGAAAGTGCGTGAGATCAACACTTTTGGATGCAATACCACGGACCAAAACCATAGGATCAAAAACTGTCGGACTAATACCATGAGCCAACCATGAAAGTGTGTGAAATTTTCTCTTCATGAAAGGAACTTTTCTCTGCATGAAAGTGCGTGAACTTTTTCTCTACATGAAATAAACTTTTCTCTGCATAAAAGTGCGTGAACTTTTCTCTCCATGAAATAAACTTTTCTCTGCATAAAAGTGCGTGAACTTTTCTCTACATGAAATAAACTTTTCTCTGCATAAAAGTGCGTGAACTTTTCTCTACATGAAATAAACTTTTCTCTGCATAAAAGTGCGTGAACTTTTCTCTACATGAAATAAAATTTTCTCTACATAAAAGTGCGTGAACTTTTCTCTACATGAAATAAACTTTTCTCTGCATAAAAGTGCGTGAACTTTTCTGCACTATAATTTATCATCTGAGATGAGTGGGTTGCCATCAAGTACAACATATGTATCATAATGCCAACAGGTGACACGTGGCTAAGCTGAAGGCTGCCACGTGTCCTCCTAAAGGCACATTAAAATTGGTATGGCGGACAAGGAAGAGGTCGGGCTCGTCCCCGCGACTTCCCATAACACAGTGCAACGAGTTATCAATGCACCCACAGGTTGTTTCTTAACATGTATGGGTGACAATTTATTGTTAACATTGAACGCTGCAAAGGTTGGGGGGAAAATGGACTTAACCGTCCCCCATGTGAACATATAAACACAAGCCACAGATAGTTATTGTGACCGCTAAGGTCACAACCACCACCGACTGCCTGACAAACCACATGTGAACGCTCATCAAACTACTAGCATTAACTATGATCGTCGGAGGGAGGGGGGCAGCGCTGGGGGCTAGCCCCTGAGTGCATGACCCCTGTATGACCCAACTTTTGGTTTTAAGGCCTCAACGACAAAATTAACAGTCCTACAAATCTGCTTTAAATCCAGGAAATTTGTCACTTCGTTAGCGGAAAATGGGGAGAATTTGTGGGATGATGGTAGATTTTGTGCAAATTGTAGAGCGAATAGTGGAGAAACCAGGAGAGGTCATAACTTCTCCAGTTTTCGACCAAATTGGATGAAAAAGGAGGCTAGGTAGCCATTTTTGGACATTTTGGACTCATTGGAGCAGGTTGTAGAAGCATTTGAGCATTGTAAACACATGTTTTACACTTTTGAGCATAATAGAGAGGCCCAAACCATTGGAAGCTAGACCAAGGAGACGAAGCCTAGGAGGGGCGAACTCCTTCATCATGTTTCCTATTGTGATGTGTTTTTGGTGACATTCAATACATTTTTATGCTGCTTTTCAGTCTCTTATTTATGTTAAAAATGCTCATAAAACTAATATAAGAACTCATTTTACACTTGAAAAACTCATGAATCCTTAAGCACAATGAAATAATTTTGTTTCTAATCTTAGGAGGATCTTAGCACAACAATCTAATATTGTAAATCAAATCATATTCTCATTCAAAGCATGAAAGGACAACCAAAATGGTAGTATATATGGTTGGAACAAAGGCATCTAGCATGATAAAAGATAGAGAAAGGTCATCATACATCATCATTATTAGAAAGGGGCATTTGCAGGATGAGGATCATCAAGATCCTCCACTAGAATATTTATAAGAAGGTTCACCTCTACTTGGAAAAATAAAGTATCTCGCTGATAGTCTACATTCCACCTTGTGTGGGATCCATTGTTTATAGAGATGATGGTATGGTGACAAAGGATTGCAGCATGTCAAGCTGGTTGAAGTACTTTAATCTTCAAGCAAGGAAATGAAACTGCTAAAGGAAGTCTAAATGATCACATGAATAGGTATGTATATTTTGAAATAGATAGATAAAGTCATGTTATCATATGGTTGTAAATATAATGATTGAATGCTCTATCTCATGAGCATGATCAAAGAAGAAGGATCTCTTCCTTTAGAAAGATGCATGAAGGCATATGCCTTGAGCTAGTTCACATATTGATAAGATAAAATTAACATAATATGAACTCATATGGAATATAAAGGTTTTTGACAAGATGGAGGAACTATGTGTAGATGTTCCTGGGGAGAAATATTGAAGAAAAGAATAATAATTCGTGAAAGATGCAAGTATAGTAACATAAGATAAGATAAGTGATCAACGTGCGATAGATAGAAGAATTAGTTATGACATCTCCACTAATCCAGGTGGATATTGGTGGCCACTTACCTATTCCACTTGGACCCCCACCATTGTTCCTTTCGGTTTCCTTAATTGTAGCACAATTTAATATTTTTGGTAGTTTTTTGGGTCTTGAACTTCTGGAGCCATTTTGAGGCCCTAAATGACATTTTTTTGGAAAATGAGAAAACTAAAATCCTATACTAGGGTTTTCCAATCAAAAGTTGTAGTCTTTAGATAGATCTTTCTAACGAGGTATTGTGCACATCAAATAAAGATCATATGCCAAATTTATGACCCCGGGAAGTTGGTGTACCAATTTACCCCAACGGGGCCCACAAACTTTTGGTGCTTCATCTCCAAGGTTTATGTTTTTGGATGTTTAGGGTTTTTCATTATTTCTCAATAATAAATAAACCTTTGAGCCTCATTGTAACAAAATTCAGAAGGCGTGTAGCAACCACATCTCTTCTCACAGATAAGCTACCATTGCCTTAGCTAGTTTATTTCCTTTCTGCATATAAACAATTTTCAATACTTTGTTATTAATGAATTAAAGTTGTGTTTTCGCCGTATCTCTACGTTTCTGTTTATATCTGTGTTTCATTTCATTCTTGCATAAATATGGATCAATGGTATCAAAGCGGTCTTCTCTTTCTCTGTCTTTCTATTCATGTCCCTAATGAGGTTGAGGTATAAGGAGTTAGGGCTTGAATTGGTTGAATCTTTGCAAGACCAACCTCGTCGACCCCAACGACCTCCCATGGTGGAAGAAAAGAAAGATGAGGGAGTAGGAGATCCTTTCAAAATAATGCTCAAAGAATCCCTCAAGTGATAAAGGAATGAGACGATGGACAACTTTACCCATATCCTTCAGTGGATGCCCATAAGCGACACATATTCATCCAAAAACCACCTAGAGGAATCACTCCCTTTAAGGTATAGGTCAAATTTGACATTCCCATGTTTTAAGGCTAGATAGATGGAGACACCGTAGATAAATGGATAATTCTGTTGGAAGGATACTTTTCGGTTCATGATTTTTCTCATAGGTAAATGATTATTTTTACACTCCTTAAAGCCGAGCCCCATGTCAAAGACTAGTGGGAAGCCTACTGTGAGTAGAGGGGCGAGAGGAAATCTCACTGTTTTTAGCCTCACCCGCTTGGAATTATTTCCAAGATGCCATCAAGGAGCAGTATTACCTTGTCGGGAGCTATGAAGATAAGTAAATAAAGTGGACCACACTGTGGCAGGGAAGGGACTAAGATGTGCTAGAGTTCACAAATATTTTTCATACCCTTCACACAAAGTTGGGTATCAAGGATTTTGAGTGGCATCTGGTACTAAGAGTACCACTACTATGCACACAAATACATCCAGGACGAGATGGAGTTCTTGGACATCTCCTCTCTTGGTGCCACTTGTCGATACACTATCAAGATTGAGCATAAATTTATACAGAAGAAGTGAGACTTTGGATACACGAACCCAAAGCAAGGGAAAGGAACCCCCAAACCACAAAATAAAGGAAAAATCCAAGGTGGGGTGACCCAGGACATTATTTCGAAGCCACAAGTAAAGAACAACACCATGAAGACAAATAAGGACACATGGAAGTGGTGTGAGTTCCATAAGAGCCTCACTCACAATATAAGTGAGTGTCAAGCCAAGCAGTCACTAGTGGATGAGTTGAAGGCTTCAAAGTTAGATGCATGTTTCAACTCTAAGTTAGAACCCAACAAGGGGAATGAAAATTGGAAGCTAATTATTGATGTGGAGTTCAATGTCACTATTGCCACCAGCAAGATCCAGAAGACTAAGCCCGGAGATCTAGAGGAGGGGGAGAGTCTCTTCCACTCACAAATGTGAGTGAAGGGTTTTCCACTACAATTCTTTGTTGACAACAAGATCCAAAAGGACCTCATTTTAGCAAAGGTTGTGAAGCGGTTGGGCCTACCGACCACACCACACCTGCAGCCATACACCATTGGGTGGCTTCACCAAGGATGAGATCTCCACCTTAGCTAGTAGTGCCACCTTCCCTACAACATCAAGCCTTTCATGGATGATGTACTGTGTGATGTTGCTCCTCTTGAAGTTTGTGATGTATTATTAGGCCAACCATACTTGTGGAAGTGTCATGTTGTGTGTGAATAGAGGCCTCACATTGTTATTATTACTTTGGGCAGTAATTTATACAGAATACCAAAGGTAGCCCTACCTATTTCCATCTATTTGATCTCTGCTAAGAAATGCAGTAAGATCATTTACTAGACCGAGATTTTTTTTTCTTTTTGATTCATTCTCAAAGTAAGGGGAAGATCATGGCCACATCCATGGCCCCCACGAAGAGTTCCACCACGCAATAGAAGAAGGTGGATAAGGTCATGGAAGAATACAAGGACATATTCTCCTCACCCATAGGGTTACCATTGAACTGTTAGGTCAAGCATTCAATCGATCTAACTCTTGGAGCACCTCTACCCAATGGTCTCATACATCACCACTCTATTCTTGAAAATGAAGAAACCAAGTGGCAGATCCAAGAGTTGTTGTAAAAAGGGAACATCCGACCAAGTTCCTCACCCCGTGGGAGCCCGATTATACTTTTATAGAAGAAGGATGGGACCTAGAGACTCAGTATTGAATATCAAGAACTAAATAAAATCATTGTCAGGAATAGGTATCCAATCCCACGGATTGATGACCTTCTTGACCAGCTCAAAGTGGCCAATTTCAGCAATATCGATTTAAATTCTGGTTATCATCAAGTTCCAATAGAAACCACAGATGTATGGAAGATCACCTTCAAATCCAAGGAGGCACTTTTTGAGTGGTTGTTCATTCCTTTCGGATTGACAAATGCCCTACAACTTTTATGAGGTTGATGGATGACATGTAGCAGCCCTTTACCAACTTGTTGGTGGATGTATATCTGGATGACATCCTCATCTTCATCAAGATTTGGGAAGAGCACTTATAACAGATTTGGTAGGTCCTTCAAATTCTTTGGCAACACAAACTATATGCCAACTTGGATAAATGCACTTTTGGCATGGGCCAGGTCCAATATCTAGGTTACATGATTGATGAGCAAGGTGTGCATGTGTATCCAACTAAGATCCACGTCATTCGAGATTGGCCAGCCTCAACCACTCTAACAGAGCTTCATAACTTTTTGGGCCTTGCGAATTTTTATCAAAGGTTTGTTTTGGGATTCTCTCATATCACTTTGCCTTTAAATCAAGTTACCAACGGCGAAGTGAAAGAAATTTTTTTATGGTCTGAGTCCCAATAGAAGGTGTTTGTTGAGCTGAAGCACTGGCTCTTCTCTGCACCAGTACTCACATTTCCATACCTGCAACAACCATTTGAAATTGAGACGGACACCTCTAACTATGCTATTGGTGCAGTTCTCACCCAACAAGGGAATCCAGTGGCCTATCACAGTGAGACACTTTTCGAAACAATTCAGAAATACCCCACCTATGATAAGGATATGTATTCCATCGTGCAGGCTTACAAAAAATGGAAACATTACATTTTGGGGAATGAGACGATCATCCACACAGATCACCGACCCATATAGTTTATACAAACCCAATGGAAGTTGCATAACGATCACCATTAGAAGTGATCCACATATCTGCAACAATTCCATTTGAATATCAAATACAAGAAGGGCATCACCAATGATGTTGCAGATTGCCTCAGTCGGCCACCGGTTGCAGCACTGACCACTATTCTCAGCCCTTGTGGCCATGAGACCTCTGGATGACTGCAACTATATAAAAATGATCCAGATTTTGCCACCAGATACCATATGCTAGTGGATGGAAAGAAAGTTCCATACTTCCATCTCTAGGATGCATTATTATGCTACTTGAGCCATCTTTATGTTCCTCAAAGTGAGCATTCCAATCTAATTTTTGAGGCACACTACAGTCGGGTCGTAGGACACTTTAGTGTGGAGAAAAATGTGGTTGTACTACATAAGCATTTTTACTGGCCAAATCTCTGATAGGATGTTGGAAAATATCTTGCATTGCCTTTGCCATCGCCAAGCCAACTATTAAGAAGCAAGGCTTGTATACTCCTTTGCCTACTCCTAGCTGACCCTAGGAATCCATCTCCATGGACTATATGTCTGTCATTCCTTATACCAAGCATGGAAATGATTGTGTATTTTTGGTCATCGACATATTTTCTAAGATGGCCATATTAGCTTCCTTCAAGAAGAGTATCACAGCTGAGGTCATTGCCATAATCTTCTTTGAATGAGTGTGTGTACATTTTGGGATCCTGCAGACCATTATATCAAACCAGGATAACGAGTTCCTAAGCGCATTTTGGTTGAGCCTTTAGTTATTGTTGGGCACCAAGCTCACCAAGCTGATTGCATTCCACCCCTAGATTGATGGCCAGATAAAGGTCATCAAAATGATGATTGTGCACATACTACACATGTAAAACTCTAAGCATCCACGGACATGGGATGAGAGTCTTCCCTATGTGCAACACAACTATAACAGATCTATCCCTAGCTCAACTGGACACAACCCCTTTGAACTGGGTATGGGATTTAAACCATTATGTCCCATAGAAGTTGCACTACCTTTTGCAACTATATACAAAGAATCTTCCCATGTTCAGTCTGAAGCTGATAAATTCACTAGGTTTAATGAGAACATTCAACACACACGCTATCAAGTTCACGACATCCTGGAGAAAACCAATGCCAAATAAAATCAATGACATGATTAGCATCAGGTGTCCCATAAGTTTTAGGTGGGTGACAAAGTTTGGCTACATCTGCAAAAAGAGAACCTCACTAGAGCCCATCGTAAACTCAGACCACTCCGATATGGGCCTTACACCATCATGAAGGCTATGGGAGACAGTTCTTTTGAGCTCAACGTTCTCCCATTCCTTGGCTTGCACCCAGTGTTCAATGTGGACCACCTTTGGCCTTACTTTCCACTATTACTAGACACATAAGGCATTGCAGAACAACTCACACCAACAGAGCTAAACCGGTACTGCATGGAATAGGCCACGACTGATCGGATCATGGACACATAGATCAAGGACACTTGTCGGCAGAAGATCTAACCGTATCATGTTGTCAAAGCTGGCCAACTCCTACATCAAAGCAAGTGGCTCACTAGGGACCAAGTTCAATATAAGTTTCCTCATATCACGAAGGCACTCAATGCAGTGGGGACCATTTCTACCTAGGGGGGAGGAATGATCCAGGTGGATATTAATGGCCACCCACCTATTGCAATTGGACCCCCACCATTGTTTCTTTTAGTTTCCTTAATTGTAGCACAATTTACTATTTTTGGAATTTTTTGGGTCTTGAACTTCTGGAGCCATTTTGAGGCCCTAAACGATATTTTTTTTTTTAAATGGGAAAACCCATAGCCTATGAGAATGGTTTGTGATCGAAATGTGTAGTCCTCGTATAGATATTTCTAACAAGGTATCATACACATCAAATGAAGATTGTATGTCAAAGTTATGACCCCGGGAAGTTGGTGTACCAATTTACCCCAATGTGGCCCACAGACGCTTCACTCCTAGTGTTGAGTTTTTGGATGTTTAGGGTTTTCCATTATTTCTCAATAATAAGTAGGCCTTCGAGCCTCATTGTAACATATTTTAGAAGGTAGATATCCACCACATCTCTTCTTAGAGATAAGCTATCATCGCATGAGCTGGTTTATTTCCTTTCTGCATGTAAACAATTTTAGTGCTTTGTTATTAATGAATTAAAGTTTTGTTTTCGCTGTATCTTTGTGTTTAAGTTTATATCTATATTTCATTTCATTCCTGTGTAAATCTAGATCACTAGTATCAAAGCGGTCTTTTCTTTCTCTATCTTTTTGTGCATGTCCCCAATGAGGTTATGGTATAAGGAGTTAGGGCTTGAACTGGTTAAACCTTTGCAAGATAGGCCTCACCAACCCCGACGACCTCCCATGGTGGAAGAAAATAAATACAATGGAGCAGGATATCCTTTCAAAATATTGTTCAAAGAAGCCCTTGAGCGACGAAGGAATGAGATGATGGACAACTTTGCCCAGATCCTTCGGTGGATTCCCACAAACGACGCATCTTCATCTAACATCCACCTTGGAGGCACCACTCCCTTTAAGGGACAAGTTAACTTTGACATTCCCATATTTGAAGGCTAGATAGATGCGGATGCCATAGATAAATGGTTAAATATGTTGGAAGGATATTTTTCGGTTCATGATTTTTCCAATAGGGAAAAGATTACTTTTACACTCCTCAAAGCTGCCCCCCATGTCAAGGACTGTTGGGAAACCTACTGTGAGCAGAGGGACAATAGGGAACCCTCACTATTTTCAGCTACACCCACTTGGAATTCTTTCTGATACACCATCAAGAAGTGGTATTGACCTATCAGGAGCTATGAAGATAAGTATATAAAGTGGACCACATTGCGGCAGGGAAGGGACCAAGACATGCCGAAGTTAATAAATGTTTTTTATACCCTTCGCATGAAGTTGGGTATCAAGGATTCTAAGCAGCATCTGGTACTCATGTACCACGAATGTCTACAGAAATACATTCAAGATGAGATGGTGTTCCTGGACATCTCCTCACTTGGCACCACCTATCGATACGCTATCAAGATCGAGCAAAAATTTAAACAGATGAAGCGAGACTTTTAATCTACAAATCCAAAGCAAGGGAATGATGCCCCCAAACCAAAAAACAAAGGACAAAGCCAAGGCAGGGTGACCCAAGACAACCTGTCAAATCCATAAGCAAAGAAAAACACCACGAAGACAAATAAGGACATAGAGAAGTGGTGTGGGTTCCATAAGAGTCCTACTCACAACACAAGTGAGTGTTGACCCAAGCAGTCACTGGTCGGCGAGATGAAGGCTTCAGAGTCAGATGCATGTTTTTACTCTGAGTCAAAACTCAGCAAGGAGAATGACAAAGGGAAGCAGATTATTGATGTGGAGCCTAGTGCCACCGTTGCCACCAACAAGAACCAAAATATTGAGCCTGAAGATCTAGAGGAAGGTAAGCGTCTCTTCCACTCACAGAAGTGGGTGAAGGTTTCGCCGTTATAGTTCATTGTTGTCAACGAGTGCCAAAAGAACTTTATTTCAATAGTGGTCATGAAGCGATTGGGCCTACCAACCACACCACACCCACAAACATACACCATCGGGTGGCTTCACCAAGGACGATATCTCTACGTCAGCCAATAGTGTCGCCTTCCCTACAACATCAAGCCCTTCACGTATGAGGTACTTTGTGATGTTTCTCTTCTTGAAGTTTGTGATGTATTATTAGGCCAACCACACTTGTGGAAGCGTAATGTTGTGTATGAGTCAAGTCCTCACACTTTTATTATTACTTTGGGTAGTAAGTTATATAGAATACTGGAGGTGGCCCCGCCTACCACCATCTCTTTGATATATGCTAAGCAATGCAGTGAGATCATTTCCCAAAATGGGAAATTTGTTTTCTTTTTGATTCATTCTCAAAGTAAGGGGAAGACCTTTGCCACATGCGTGGCTTGTGGGAAGGGTTCCACTGTGCAGTAGAAGTAGGTGGTTAATGTCGTGGAAGAATACAGGGACATCAGGTCAAGCATTCGATCAATTTGACTCCCATAACACCTATATTATATGGGCCAATATACCACCACTCTATTATAGAAAATGAAGAAATCAAGGGGTAGATCCAGGAGTTGCTGCAAAAAGGGTGCATTTGACCGAGTTCCTCACCCCGTGGGAGCCTGATTGTATTTGTACAAAAGAAGGATGGGACCTGGATGCTCTGTATTGATTATCAGGCACTAAATAAAACTACTGTGAGGAACATGTATCCAATCCCACAGATTGATGACCTTATTGACCAACTCAAAGGGGCCAATTATTTTATCAAGATCGATTTAAAGTTTTTCTATCACCAGGTTCCAATAAAACCCACAAATGTATGGAAGACTGCCTTCAAATCCAAGGAGGGCCTTTTTGAGTGGTTGGTCATGCCTTTCAGATTGAAAAATTCCCCTGCAACTTTTATGAGGCTAATGGATGACATATTGCGGCCCTTTACCAACTCATTTGTGATTGTATATCTAGACGACATCCTCATCCTCAGCAAGAGTTGGGAAGAGAACTTGGAACACATTCGACAGGTCCTTCAAACCCTACGAAAACACAAGCTATATGACAACTTGGATAAGTGAACCTTTGGCATGGGCCAAGTCTAATATCTAGGTTACATCATTTATGAGCAAGGAATGCATGTGGATCTAGCTAAGATCCAAGTCATTCAGGTTTAGACAACCCCAACCACTCTAACTGAGCTTCACAACTTTTTGGGCCTTGCCAATTTTTATTGGAGGTTCGTGTTGGGATTCTCTCATATCACTTGGCCTTTGAGTCAAGTTACCAAGGGTGGAGCGAAAGAAAAGTTTTTCTATTCCAAGTCCCAACATAAGGCATTTATTGAGCTAAAGCACCGTGTCTGCTCTATATAAGTACTCACATTTCCAGACTTGAAACAACCATTTGAAATTGAGACAAACACTTATGACTATGCTATTGGTGCAATTCTCACCCAACAAGGGCATTTGATGGCCTATCACAGTGATATACTTTCCGACACAATTCAGAAACACCCCACCTATGATAAGGAGATGTATTCCATTATGCATGCTTACTGATAATGGAAACATTACATTCTAGGCAAAGAGACAGTCATCCACACAGATCACCGACCCCTACAGTTTATACAGACCTAAGGGAAGCTACAAAACAATTTCCATCAGAAGTAGTCCACATATATGCAAGAATACCATTTGAATATAAAATACAAGAAGGGAAACACCAATCATGCTGCATATTGCCTCAGTCAACCACCGGTTGCAACACTGACCACTGTTCTCAACTCTTATGGGCACAAGACCTCTAGATGGCGAAAAATGTATAAAAATGATCCAAAGTTCACCACATTCTAGATGCTAGTAGATGGCAAGAAAGTTCCAAACTTCCACCTCCATGATGCATTATTATGCTACTTGGGCCACCTTTGTGATGAGCCTCATAAATGGGTAATTATATGGGCTTATTTTACCTCCTAACCTAGTCAAATAAACCATTCTCTTAGCTTATTGTATGATTTTCTGATTATATTTATGCTTATAGGGTGAGTTGAGTTAGTTATTATGCCATGTGGTATAACATGTATTTAATGCAAATTATTGATGGATTTCGAGGTCAAAGTCAAGGATCTAGTGGTCAAGCTACAACAATAACTCGAAGTAGATAGAGGAGAGGACTTATAGGATGGAATCCCCCTCATTTATTGCTCCTCACTTCGAATTCCCCTTCATTCAGCTCAGAGTACAAGCAGCTGAATCATGTACTAGATGGCAGTCGAGCAAGTGGAAGATGATTGATAGTTATCTCAAGTTTTGGGATCCAAGCCTCCCTTATTTTAAGGAAGCTATTGGTAGCTTCAAATGTATAAGTAGAGAGGCCTAGGGCCTCACTAGGGTCAACTTTTTTTTCTTGTGTAAACTCTGCTCAAATTTCGAGCTTACTATTTTATGACAGTTTTATGTAATCTTGCTAATTTTTGATAATGAAGATGGAATCCTTTTTGAGCTAGCAATGAGCTACCTCAGAGGGCTGAAGCTCTTGGGTTAGGGCCTAATCCAAGCAGCCAAGCTTCTCCTTACTTGTATTTTTATGCTTTACTTCATTTTGTAGATTAGTTTGCTGTTAGATGTATTTCTCTTATGGTTAAGAATAGGTTGCTTTTGATGATTTAGTAGCTTGCTTCCATTTGCATTTTCTATAGCAGGTTAAGCAGTGATTAGAGAAGATTCAAAAGGCTAGCAAAAATGCCTTGGCCTCTCTTCCTCCCTCTGGGACCATGATTTGAGGCAAAGACTCTCTTGCGGCCCCAAAAACATAGATTTTCCTCATTCCTAGGACTTCTAGTGTTTGCAGCTCTCTAGTAGGTTGATAGTCTAGTTTTTCTTTGCTTTAGATCTTCTTTATCATGTTCACTTCCTGATTTTCAATATTCCTTTTGCATGCTTTCCTTTCGTACAACATTTTCCAGCATTTCCTTCTATACATCATAGTTTAGGCCATTTTAATGCAAAACTCTGTTTTTCCTCGGATGCACTCATTTCATTGGTTGCTTGATTTTCTTGGTTGAATATCAGTTTCTATGTAGCAGATCTCTTCCAACAGTAGGTCAGCTTACTAGCAATCACACCCTCCATCTGATCCATGCCCTATAGGTCTCCCAAACCTCACCTCAATTCTGCCCTAGTTTCCTTCATTTTCATAGAACTTCTTCCTCTCTCCTTGAGCAAACCCAATCATCTTTCTCTCTCCTGGCGATTCATGGTAGAACTTAGGTGCCCTAACACCTCATTCCAACCTTCATCCACATTTTTCACCCACACTCACACCCTCAAAACAGTGAAAATTTCTCTCAGCCTCCTCTTGTAGTTTCCCTGTTTTCCTCCTGTAGTTTTCCTGTGTCCTCTTGTAGTTTTTCCTGTAGGCTTTCTTTTGAAGGCCGAGTGTGGGAAAAGCCTCTAGAAGGCCACCTAAGACCTCCTAGGACCCATCCACACCATCCTACATCCTCCCAAGCTCCAAAACCGCCCTCTAACGCCACCTGTTCGCTGCCACACTCACACACAATAAATTAGATGCATGTTAAATTCACATAAAACACATCAAAATCCAAAAATATGTTTTTTTTGCTTATTTAATTCCAGAAATAGCATGGTTAGATGTTGTTTACTTCCTTGAGTAGGTAATGGCATTTCTTTCATGGTTTTCATAGTGTTTTTGGCAAAAGTAGAATTAGCTTGTTAATTAGGGTTTACTAGGTTTTGCTTTACATTCTAGTCTTTCTCCTTTCTGCAGTTAGAATAGCATCTGTAGAGTAATCTTTCTTTCCTTTCATCACACATAGAGCTTCTTTTGAAATTTATAGAAGTTGGCTTGAGCTCCTAGTGATCTCGCGCCGGCTGACCAAGTGACAACCTGCAGTGAGAACTAGTACTTGTGCATATAGCACTAACACTTCCAAGTTTGTTACGAACTACCGGGTTGATAAAAGTAAAGTTGGTAGCCTAGGAGTTGCAGCATTCTTGCTGCAATACTGGCGCTCACTACTTTTTGGCACCGTTGCCAGGGAAGCGTTAGACTATTATGTGATTACTGCTTTCTTCTATTTCCCATTGCAACATTTTGCTAATAGTTTATTTCGGCAAAAGTAGACTAGTCATTTCTTTTCTTTCAGTTCTGCATTTCCTTGCTTTCCTTTTCAATGCTGCAAATTTCCATTTAGCAAGTTCATTTTAGCTAGTTTCAACTTATTTTGTTCAATCACAATTTCAGTTTCTGCGGGTACTTTCAGTGTGGGGAAAAAGAAACAAAAAAACCAACCAAAAATATTTCCTTTCATGCCTCGTAGGAGTAGAGATAACCTAGGAAAATTTTTGCCCAACACCCCCACTACTTCACACATCCAACCTTCTCTCTTCTTCGGTGGCTGCAATCAAGAAGAACCCTTAGGTGAACATCTAGACATATTTGAAGAACCTATAGGGGAAGAAGAAGAAGAAAACATTCATCTGGAGCCAATGGCTGAAAACAGAAATGCTAGGGGAAATGGAGAGAGAATAGAGGGTACCTTCCCCATTCGGGAGACCAATGGGGACACCAAAATGAAGAATATAAGTCCTTCAATCATACCTCACTTCCATGGTTTGACTACATAAGATCCTGACACCTTCTTGTTCGAGTTTTCCGTAATTTGTCGAACTTATGACTATGCAGAAGATGAGCAAAAGTTGAAATTGTTCCCTTCTACTCTCAAGGACGCAACACTCTACTGGTTCATGGGATTACCTAGCAATAGCATCAAAACTTGGGCTCAGATGCAGCAGGCCTTTAACAACAAGTATCAAGACTATTGTAGGTCAAAAGATACTAAAGAAGAAATCTTTTGAATGACCATAGGAAGTGATGAGTCCCTGGAAGACTATGAAGAGAGGTTCCAACTCAGTTACAAAAGGGCCAGGTGTACACTTGACCCTGAGTCTCTGAAGTTGGTCCTGCTTAGGCAAACTCAGGAAGGCCTTTTAGACACCCTCCATCTACTGGTCGAGGGAGACATCTACCAACTATCCTATGAGGACATAAAGACTGTTTTTAGAAACCATTCTAGAGTAGCCAAAAAGAAAGGTAGGGGGAGTCAACCCATAGCCAGTACCTCTTCTTCCAATTCATCCATTAAAGGTGAAATTGGAAACATGCTGGAAGACTTCGAGAGTGAGATGCTGCAGACTCTTTCCATGCAAATGGATACCTTACATATCAAAAGAAAACAAGAGGCAGCAGTGAGGGCTTTGGCCTTTTTTTTTCCCTAGATGCACCAGGAGGCATCCTAGGAATGAATGCTCATTGAAATCTATAGGGGTTTGTTTAGTCTGTGAAGAAGATCATTCTACAAATAAGTGCCCTTCCTTGCCCAGACTTAAAGATGTATACCAAGGGGTGAAAGGAGTCACTGAACAGATCTATTACATAAACCAAAGGAGGCCGCATGGACCTAGACCATACCAACAGGGGATGCAAGGGACATCTCAGGCATACTACAACGCCAACCAAGTCACCTCCATACCTTCTTGGGGCCTCCCTACTCATCCTTCCTGGTCCATGCCTCCTCCTTGGTCCTTCACATCTTAATATCATGCCAAACCAACCACCCATTCATTTCAATCCTATGCTCAGCTGCAACCTCAGTCGAATGCATCTCATTAGGGGTGGAGGCCCAAATACAAATATCTTCCTGCTCTTCTGCCTCCACCACCTGCCCAACCACAACCATTACCTTCTGCTCCACCAAGGTAACCCCAAATGCCTGCCTAGCCAAATCCGAACCTGAACAAAAGATAGGCTCAGCAAGTGTATAGTGGGGAACCATCATGTCCAAATTATGTTGTGGAGATTCAAGAAATTAACTTGCAATCCGGGAAAGTTCTCCTAGATAGCCAGCCTCCACCCAGGGAGGATGAGGAAGATAAAGAGGAAAGTGAACCTAAATAAAATCCACCCTTTCTCGAGAGACTATCCATGACAATCCAATCTACCCTAGAAGAGACTGAACTCCTCGGAGAATTGAAACATTTATGTGTGAAGATACCACTTCTCCAAGCCATAAAAGATGTGCCTATCTATAATAGGTTGATCAAAGAGAAGTCCTTTAGGCATCCAGGAAGGCACAAGAGAGATTCCCCAACCATCAATGTCATAGGACAACTATCCGACGTGATATTGGGGCAGATAATCTGTCCAAAATATCTGGACCCTGGAAGCCCAGTAGTTAATGTCCACATCAATGGCACAACGGTCCCACATACCTTGATTGATCTAGGATATGCCATTAATGTGATGACAAAGGACACAATGCTCAAACTTAACCTCCAAGGCTCCTTGAGGAATACCACGATAGTGCTGCAGCTAGCAAACCACTCCACAGTGACCCCTGAGGGGATTGTGGAAGATGTGATGGTCTCCATTGATTCTTGGGAGTACCCTGCTGATTTCTCAGTTCTCCAGCCAAAGACAAATCTCACTGGGTATCGTCTCATTCTTGGAAGACCCTGGTTGGCTACAGCCGATGCCTACATCAGCTACCGAGCTTGGAACATGACCATAAAGAACGGGCACATGTCCAAGCAGTTAATCCTATATCCTCTTGCCCAACCCTTGCTAGAACATGATCTACCTCTCTGGTTGGGGGAGGAGGATGAGGATGAAGTTTATTCTGCACCACTTTGTACATTAGAAATTGCCATGGGGGTAAAACTGCAAGATGAGGATGATATGATTGAAAATTTGATTCAGAATCCACTTCCCAGTGTAGCACCATTAGAAGACATAGTAAGAGAAACCCAAAACAACCCCTCAACTGATATCTGTGTGGCCAAACCCACTTCTCTCCGTGTTAAAAATATAGAGTTCGGCCCAGAAAGAACATTAAAAATCAATCCATCCTTATCTACTTCCCAGGAGAAAGAGCTATGCAACATATTGAGAAAACATCTAGATGCCTTCGCCTGGAGTTATAAGGAGATGAAGGAAGTGCACCCTTCAGTATGTATTCATCATATATATATCAAGGAAGATTACAAGCCAGTCAGGCAACCTCAAAGGAGGATGAACCCAGCACTTAAAGATATTGTTAAGGAAGAACTGCAGAAATTGCTTGATGCAGGATTCATCTATCCCATCTCTGACAGTGAATGGGTCTCTCCTTTGGTGCTAGTGCCAAAGAAAAATGGTAAGTGGAGAATCTGTGTCGACCATCGAGAATTGAACAAAGCCACTAAAAAGACCATTTTCCTTTACCTTTCATAGATCAAGTGTTAGACGATCTGGCAGGGAAAAAGTTTTTCTCCTTCCTAGATGGGTTTAGCAGGTACAATTAGATTCAAATCAGCCCGGAAGACCAAGATAAGACCACTTTCACTTGTCCTTGGGGTACCTTTGCATACCGGTCCTTCCTTTTGGTTTGTGCAATGCTCCAGCCACTTTCCAAAGAGTAGTATTGAGTATATTTTCTGAACTGGTTCATGATGCAGTAGAAATATACATGGATGATTTTACTCCTTATGGCTCTGACTTTCAGGAAGCTTTATCTAACCTAGGAAAAGTTCTAGATAAGTGTATTGAGATGAACCTGTCCCTCAGTCTAGAAAAATGTGAATTTTTGATGACTGAAGGGACCATGCTAGGTCATGCAATATCTCAACAAGGACTGCAGGTGGACCCCAACAAAATTTCCATCATCCAAAGGGTCCCACCTCCTTAAAAGGTGAGAGATGTCAGAAGCTTCCTAAGCTTAGCTGGATATTACAGGAGATTCATTAAAGACTTCAACAAGTTAGCATCTCCTTTGTTTGGCCTCCTAGGCAAAGATATTGAGTTCATATGGTCGGAAAACTGTCAAGAAGCCCTAGATACCTTGAAGAGTAAGCTAGTGACTGCCCCAATTCTCAGAGGCCCAAACTGGGCCCTACCCTTTCAAATTCACACATATGCCTTGAACAAAGCAATAGGAGTAGCCTTAGGACAAATTGATGAAAAGTTACCTTATGCCATATACTTTATAAGCAAAAACTTGTCAAAGGCAGAGTTAAACTATACAGTGACCGAGAAGGAACTCCTAGCTATCGTGCATTCCTTAAACAAATTCAGACATTATATCACAGGCTATCAAACCTTTGTGCACACTGATCATGCTGCAATTAGATATTTAATGAACAAACTAGATGTAAATGCTCGCATTATTAGATGGTTGCTTTTACTGCAGCAGTTTGATCTGACCATTATTGATAAGCCTGGTAAAGAGAATGTTGTTGCTAACTTTTTGTCTAGAGTAAATTTTCCTGTAGGTGAAGAAGGAATGGTGGATGACCAAATTCCAGATGAACACCTATTTTCTATATCAATACTCTCTCCATGGTTTGCTAATATAACAAACTAATTGGTTTCAACACAGTTCCCACCACACCTATCCTCAAAAGAGAAGAGCAAGATAGTAAGGAAAAGCGCCCCTTTCACCTGGATTGGAGGAAATCTCTTCAAATTTGGCCCATATTAGATCTTAAGAAGATGTGTCAGGGAGGAGGAAGTCTTTGACATCCTCCTGACCTATCATGATGGGCCTTGTGGAGGTCATTTTGCAGCAAAAAGAACCGCCTTAAAGATGTTGCAAGTAGGCTACTATTGGCCAACTCTTCATCAGGATGTGAGGAGATACACAAGCCAGTGTGATTGATGTCAGAGGATGGGGAAACCCACTCCAAAGGATGAAATGCCCATGCAACCTCAAGTGACATTTGAGCCATTTGAGAAGTGGTGCATGGACTTTGTGGGGCCTATCAACCCCCCTTCAAAGCAGAAGCAGTACATCATTATGTGCATCGACTACCTGACAAAGTGGGAAGAGACAAAAGCAATCAAAGCAGCAGCAGAGGAAAAAGTAGCTGAGTTTTTGAGGGCAAACATATTCTACAAGTTCGGGTATCCGAGAGAGTTGGTCACAGACCAAGGCAGTCAGTTCACTTCCAACCTGATTGAAGACCTGTTCACACATCATAAGATCAAGCACAGGACTTCCACCCCTTACCATCCACAAGCCAATGGGCAAGTGGAGGTCACTAACAAAGCATTGGAAGGGATCCTAACCAAGGTAGTGAGCAGCAACAAAAAAGATTGGGCGGACAGATTAGTTGAGGCCACTTGGGCCTACAACACAACATGGAAGACCACCACCGGGTTCACACCCTATGAACTGGTCTATGGGAAGAAGGCTTTACTGTCAATAGAGTTTGAATTCAATACCCTAAGGATGGCAGCTCAGCTAGACCTAGACCTCAGCCATGCACAGAAGGAGATATTACTTCAGCTCAATGGATTGGATGAATACAGATTGCAAGCCCTTCTCCATACAGAGGTAGTTCAGCTTCAGAGAAAGATATGGCATGACAGAAATATCAGGGAGAAGCAATTCCAAGAGGGAGATTGGGCACTATTCTATGATTCAAGATACAAGGATTTCAAAGGCAAGCTGAGGACAAGATGACTGGGACCCTACACTGTGGAGAAATGCAATGACAATGGTTCAGTTCTGATCAGAACCATTGATGATGAAGCCATCTCCATGCTTGTCAATGGACATCGGTTGAAAGTCTACAAGAAACCCCTCTCCAAGCGAGAGTTTATTGAAGATTTGAATAAAATAGTGATGATAGTGGAGCATGTCTTAGCTTCCACTTCACCCACTCACTAAAGAAAAAAGAGAAAAAATAAGGACTCAAGTGAAAATCTCCATGAGGTGCTTGAGTCCCATCATTGGGTTGAAAACCTCTTCTGAGGTGGCCTAGTGATGTAAAAAAAAGAGAGAAAATAATAAGATCCCTGGGTGAAAACCTCTATTGGAGGCACCCAGGGAAGACAATTAAGGTGAAAACCTCTCTTAGGTGCCCTAGTTGTTTTCAAAAAAAAAAGAGAAAGAAAAAATGACTGTTTATTGCATTCCAGGTTTGCAGGAGGACTACAAGGAGCAGAAGAAGGTGCCAAGGGGACCTTGACATTCATACCAGCATCCATCTCATCTTCTCCACACCTTCCTCCATCATTTTTGGCATCTCTTTCACCCAACTGTACCTCTTCTTCCAAAACTGTGTTTTCTATAGGAGGCTCTGTTTTTTCTACAAAAGGCTCCTGTAGGAATTACAGAGAGCCAAAAGTGTCTACAGGAGGTAGTTTGAGGGACAAGAAAAGATTCATGAGAACCTATAATCCCTCTTACCATCTTCAAACCTCCTTGCCATCATTTCCAAGCCTGCATCACACTCCAAGCATCATTATTATTTTTTTCCTCTCCAAGAAAAAACACAAAAAAACAGTTTTTTAGTTAATGGATTGTAGATTTCTGTGGGTTGGTTTTTTGGAATCTGAATTCAGATATTCCACAGTTTTCATTTTTGCTTCGTCGAAGTTTCGAGTCTAGACCAAGACTCATCATCAGGACTTGATTTACAAAGAAGAGAGACAGTAGTGATAAATATGGTTATGGTTGTGTGAGATGTCAATCATGTGAGCCGACTAACCTATGGTTTAAATGAACAAGATTTTTACTATTTACTATATTCTTATAATTTTTCTGATTTATTATAAAGTTCTTTTATAATTAATTGTAATTTGTAATTAATTGTGATTTATAATTAATTATTTGTAATTTTTAATAAATTGTAAATTATGATTAATTGCATTTTTCTAATATATTATAAAGTTATTTTATAATTAAAGTTCTTTATAGTTAATTGTAATTTTAGTTTTGAAAAAAAAAACAAAAATAAAAGGAGGAAAAGGCACCATTAACTTTACCTGAAGCTTACCTGCTATCCCTCCATCATTCATCTCCACCTCTAGCATCATTCTTGAGCTCCAAGCATAGGGAAATAATTGAATTTTCAAGGGGAGAAGTAGCTACAGGAGCTCCTGTAGCAACTGAACCCATAGAAGTCCAGCACCAGCAGCAAGGGACAACACATTTGAAGGTTGAAAAGGCACATGTAGCTCAGCTCCAGCAAAAGAAGAACCTACAAAAACACACAACAACCCATCAGCAAGCAGAGACAACATGCATTAAGGAAAATGAAGGTATGCAGTAGAGAAAGCCACATCACCTCACAGTCGATGGCAACAAATACACTTGGATTATAGGTAAGTAGCTAAGTCACTCCTCTATCTGTATTTGTGTAATTAGGAACCATATGAAGGCAACGAGATGGTTGAAACTGAAAGATGGAAAGGTGGCCAGTTAACTTGGCCCCCTTCATATAGTTGACTCCACTTAACCGAGATATCACCCGCAGGTGCACACAGTCAACTCAAGCAAAAGATGCGAAGGACAGGTAGTGGGAGGAAGAGTTAACTCCAATGTAGTAATGAGGGGATGATTACGAGGGGGGTCATGATGACCAAGAAGGTGGGGACCAATGGTCCTAATTTGGGCAACGTACACCTTGCCAGCTCAACGCTCATAACCGAAAACAACCATAAAAGGTAATGAGAACTCCTCCCCGTGCATTCTCACCATATTTTCTTCAGTTTCTCCTCGTAACTCAGCCACACAGCAGTTTTCTTATGACCCCACAGCCTCGTATCCACCATCCTCCATCAATTTCCTACTTATTTTTGCTCTCAGCATCTTCTACAGGAGCCCTACAGGTTTTCTACAGGAGCACCTACAGGAAATCTACAGGAGGGACATCGGGCTTCTACAAGAGGGGCAGTGAGTCATTTTGAAGGGAGGGAACATGATTTTTGGCACGAATTTCAGTGAGAAGAGGTATGGTTCATGAATTCTCTCTGTTGAATATCAAAATGTGAAAGAGTTGGTCTCAAATTGAAGATAAAATGAGTCTTTAAGAGGGTAGAAATACATAAAAAAATAAAATAATTAAAAAAAAAAAACACAGTCCCCTTTGTTTTTCTATTTCACTCAAAATTCTTTGTCTCCACCTCCATATCTGGTTTTTCAAAAGAAGTATAGGCAATATGATAGGGGGGTTTATGAGAAAAGAGCCCACTAACTCCACTAGACTCCATGCACATCCTCAAGTGGTGGAAATATTTACAAGGGCAAATTGGATGAATTTCTTTGAGAAGTTTAGAGGGTTTGATGATGAAATTGCCCATGAATTTTCTCTCTCTCTGGTCCCTCAAACAAGAACTCATGCTACTGTAAACATTAGAGGCCTCTCCATTGAAATAACCCCTGAATTCATTAGTAGGGTCACTACCCTTCCTCTTGGGTTGCCTTGGAGTAAAGATGAGAAAATAATTGGCGAGGCCGCCAAGAGGAAAATTTTCCAAGATAATGAAACCCCTGTTGAAGACAAAAATGGAATTAGGAGGGCTAGTGTACCATATCCTTGGGATGAGGTTAGCTACTAAGTGATCAAATACATTTCTTGTGAGGGGAGGCGCAACATTGTTTATGGATATCATTTCAGAATCCTCCAAGAACTGAGATATGGCATGGATACCCCAGCACATCCAAAGCTCAGTATCCCTTACTTTCTCCTTCAGTCCCTCATTGACTCCAGCACCAAGGTACAAGAAGGAAATTCACAGCAGCTGGCTCACCATGGCCTAATTGAGATCCTCGTAGAAGAAGCCCTCCATACCCTTACAATCCTTATAGCAGGGGAAGTTTTTAGAAATATGACAGTTGAGGATGACATCAAGGCATTAACCTAAGATTTCAGTCCTGTTGTCAGTGAGGAGGGAGAACAACAAGGAGGAGAAGATGAAGCTAATGGTGACATAGCAGAGCAAGAGAGGAAGGAGGAAAAAAAAGAAATAGAGGAGAGGAGAGAAAAAGAGACAGAGCAGGAGGAGGAAAAAGAGATAGAAGAGGGAGAAAAGGAGGCAGAGAGGGAAAAGTAAAGAGAAGAGTCCCCTGAAACTTTGGAAAGAGAAGCAACAACTACCCTTACTACCCTCAGTACACCAGTCAAATAGAAGTAGAAGAGGAAAAGAAAAACCTCCATGTATTTCAGGGCAAGTGATGAGCCCCAAATTTGGTAACATTTTGGGCTCATTTGGCCTACTTAACCTTGCTCAACCCTTCATTTTTCATCACTTATGCATCATTTTTTAGTATATTTATGTTATTTGTACGAATGAAGGGCAGCCACTATTCCTAGGTGGCTAATACATGTTTATTTCAGGTTTTTTGACATTAAATGGAGCAAAACCACACAGATGAAGGCTAGGAGACAACCAAGGTGGCATTGAGGTTTTGTAGGAAGGTTGTCCACGGCATTGAATGGCCTTCCTCGTGATCTCCACCCACAACTCCGAGCTCCAACAGCTATCACCACCGAGCTAGAAGGCAGCCAATGGATTCTAAGGGAACAACAGTTTACTTTTAGTTGGTCAGCCAAGCCCCACTAATTTAGGAGGCCAGCTTGGCCCTCATAATGTATAAATATTGAGGTTGTAGCCTTCGATGGGAACTTTTGAACCTTTGTTGTTTATTTTGGACTACGAGCTGATAGCTCTGTTTTGCTTTTTGTAAGCCATTTTTGGCATGTTATGAGACTGATGACTATTATTTTTTAATGAAAGGCAGGGAGATTTGAGTTCAATTCTGAGTTCTTAGAGGAGCTATAGCTCTCAAGGTTGGGCCCAACCTGAGAGCAATAGACCTCCTTTTCTTTGTATTGTTACTTTTCTTTCAACATTGTATTTCTTTCCTTCACATGCATTTGGAAACACAGTTTGTTGAGTTGAACTTCTTGGTGTGATTAAGTAGGTTAGTTTTAGGAACAAAGTTGCTTTCAGTAGTTTAGATTAGAGTAAGAAGATTAGAATTGATCAGAGCTCCAAAAAAAGGGTTGATTGCACACTCACTTCCACCTCTATTTAGAGATTGGGATTGCAGCCCGTGCCACCCACCAAAAACACAGTTTTACATGTTCATGCAAGCTTTAACGTAATATTTCCGTTTGTAGAAGTGTCCATGCATTTAGATCTTGAGCAATAACTCTTTGTTTCAGCCCCATGCACAATTTTCCCTTGAAAACGACATTGTTGTTCTTTGGTTTCTAATAAAACAGTTAGAGTAGGTTGATGACATTTCAGTTATACGCAAGACAGGGGTGATTTGTTTCATTTACACTGCGCAGCACCACTCCATCGTTTCCTTATCCTTCTAATCCGTGCCTAGGCCATCTACTTATCTCCCAGTTAGATCATTTTCCTCCCAACTCTTCTATCATCCACGTTGTTTTATCTTTTCGGCCTTCCATTGCCTCTACCCTCCTCTAGACCAACCAGCTTTACACACCCCCTCTCCATCTTATCTTTCTGTCCATAAGCCATCACAAGCTCCCCTCCTACCTCCCTATCCACCCATACAGCTCATTCACTCATCCATCACCCAAAACTCCGATTGCATAACATCCTGTAGAAATTACGGGATTTCCTGTAGAAATCCTGAACTTCCTGTAGAACCCCCTGCAGACATCCTGTAGAAGCTTGCAAACACGGTTGCCAGGCATATGAACTTTGTGAACTTCTGTGGAATGATGTTAGGGATCCCTTGGACCCTCTCAGAGTCCTCCTAACCTTTTCCAAGCCTTCCTCCCCTTGATCTACCCCTGCACAGTCAAGACCTAGTAAGAAGCACAGTCATAATAACTCCAACAACTTGAGAAAAAATACAAAAACATGTTCTCTTCAGATGAAAGTAGTTTAGACACATGCATCTCACCTCAATAGAAGTAATGGCATCACTTTTAGAAGTTGCATTCCCACCATTGCATCATAAGGATTAAGCTGGTAGAATTAGGGTTTACTAGGGTTTCCATGTTTTGTTGGCTTTCAGTTCATTCTTGGAAAGTAGGTTAATTTCCTTTGAGATAGCTTTCGTTCATCACTTAAAAAGCTTCTTCTGAGAACATATAGAAGTTGGCTTGAGCCTTAGCGGACTTGTGCCAGCTGACCAAGTGACAGCTGCGACAAGAGCTAGTACTTGTGCATACAGCACCGTTGCTTCCAAGTTTGTTACGAACTACCGGGTTGATAAAATTAGAGAAGGAAGCTCCAGGAGTTGTAGCATTATTGCTACAATACTGGAGCCCACCATCTTTTTGGCGCCGTTGCCGGGGAAGCGTCAGAGTATTAGTAATTATTGCTTTTCTTCTATTTTCCTACTCTCTCCTTCTGCCAAGTAGTTTATTTCATTTCCATTCTGCAAAAGTAGCATAGACATTTCCTGCTTTCATAGATTAACATTTCAATTCCGAAATTTCATTTTTGCAAGCATAGATTAGCATTTCAATTCTGCAAGCATAGACTAGCATTTCCATTCCTGCAATTTCATTTGAGCAAAGTAGATTAGTTCTTTCCTGCTTTCATTTCAATTCTGCATTTTCATTTCAGCAAGATAGTTAGTTGTAGATCAATCTGTTTCAGTTTTTGCAGGTACCAGAGAAAAAACAAAAGCAATCAAAAGTCTTTTCATTTCATGCCTCGTAGGAATCGAGATAAAACAGGCAAATTCTTACCCAACACCCCCACTACATCACTGAGTCACCCTTCTCTCTTCTTCGGTGACAGTGATCCAGAAGAACCTATAGGTGAACCTCCTGAGATATACGAAGATCCTATAGCAGAAGAAGAATTAGAGACCATTCCACCTGAAGCTATGGCTGACAATAGAGGAGAAGATGAGAGAATAGAAGGTGCCTTCCCCATCCGAGAGACCAATGGAGACATGAAAATGAAGAACATTAGCCCCTCCGCTTTACCTCACTTCCATGGACTGACTACTGAAGATCCTGATACCTTCCTGTTTGAGTTTGCTGTCCTTTGTCGAACCTATGACTATACTGAAGATGAGCAGAAGCTGAAACTCTTCCCCTCGACTCTTAAGGATGCAACATTACGCTGGTTCATGGGCTTACTTGGGAACAGTATCACCACTTGGGCTCAGATGCAGCAAGCTTTCAACACTAAATACCGGGACTACTGTAGGTCCAAGGAAACCAAGGGAGAAATCTTTCGGATGACCATGGGAAATGATGAGTCCTTAGAGGATTATGAGGAAAGGTTCCAACTTAGCTATAAACGGGCCAGGTGCACACTTGACCCTGAATCCCTCAAGTTGGTCCTGCTCCGAGGAGTCCTTGAAGACCTTTTAGATACCCTTCACATGTTAGCTGGAGGAGATATTTACCAACTGCCTTATGAGGACATAAAGACTGTGTTTAGAAACCACTCTAGGGCAGCCCGGAAGCGAGGTAGAGGAAACCTCCTCTCAGCTGGTATTCCTTTCTCCAAACATGAGTTTGCAAATCAATTAGAGGATCTCAAAAGTGAGGTGAGACAGACCATTGCCATGCAACTTGATACATTCAGGATCCAGCAGAAGAAGGAAGAAGCTGAGAGGGCCTTGGCTATCTTCTGCCCTAGATGTACAAGGAGACACCCTAAGAACGAATTCCCATTACATTCGGTTGAAGTATGTTTCGTTTGTGAGGAGGACCACCCCACAAACCAATGTCCAACCTTACCTGGGCTTAAAGCCATGTATCAAGGGACAGAAGCCCCCACCGAACCTCTCTATTTCCTCAACCAAAGGAGGCCACAGGGACCTAGACCTTACCAGCAGGGGATGCAAGGGGCACCCCAAGCTTATTACAGCCCCAACCAATCTACTCCTATGCCTTCCTGGGGTCCCCCTGCTCATCCTTCCTGGTCTGTGCCTCCTCCATGGTCTTATCCACCTCAATATCATACTCAACCCACTACTCATTCGTATCACTCACATGCCCAGCCACAGCCTCAGTGGAATGCACCTCAATCGGGGTGGAGGCCCCAGTACAACACTCATCCCGCCATTTTTCCTCCACCACCAGTTCAACCTCAACCACTACCTCCTGCTCCTCCAAGGCAACCTCAAATGCTTGCTCAACCGAACCCGAACCCCAACAACAGACAGGCCCAGCAGGTATACACTGGGGAAACATCATGCGCTACCTATGCTGTGGAGATCCAGGAGATCAATCTGCTATCCGGAAAGACTCTTCCGGATCGCCAACCTCCTCCCCTAGAGGATGAGGAAGATAAACAGGAAAGTGAATCAAAGGCTATTACACCCTTTCCTGAGAGACTAACAGCCACCACACAACCCAACCCAGAGGAGGATGAGCTTCTGGGAGAGCTCAAGCGGTTGTGTGTGAAAATACCACTTCTCCAAGGCATCAAAGATGTACCGATATACAACAAACTGGTTAAGGAAAAGTGTTTCAGACACCCAGGCAAGCGAAAGAGAGATGCTTCAACCATCAATGTCATAGGACAACTGTCTGACCTTATGTTGGGACAAGTCATCTGCCCAAAGTACCTAGATCCTGGGAGTCCTGTAGTAGATGTCCACATCAATGGCACCATCATCCCTCACACCTTGATTGATCTGGGGGCTGCCATTAATGTGATGACCAGGGATACCATGCTCAAACTCAACCTTCAGGGTTCCTTGAGGAAGACCTCGACAGTCCTACAACTAGCAGATCGCTCCACCGTGACTCCCGAAGGGATTGTGGAGGATGTCTTGGTCTCTGTTGACTCTTGGGAATACCCTGCAGATTTCTTGGTTCTGCAACCAAAGGCAAAGCTTACTAGATACCCTCTCATTTTGGGAAGGCCTTGGTTAGCCACTGCAGATGCTTAAATAAGCTGTCGTGCAGGAAACATGACCATCAAAAATGGTCCTATGTCCAAGCAGCTAGTCCTATACCCTCATGCCCAACCCTCCTTAGAGCATGACTTACCACTTTGGTTGGAGGAAGGAGAAGAGGATGAGGTGTACTCAGCACCTTTGTGCACCCTAGACACCACTAGAAGAGACCCCCCAACCGAGGATGACTTGATTGAGACCTTGATCCAGAATCCACCTCCCAGTGCACTATCCTTAGAGAAATTGGTGGAGGATGCCCAAGCTAGCGCCCTAGTGGATCTTTGTGCGACCAACCCTGTCACTCCCAGAATAAAAAATGTGGAGTTCGGCCCTGAGAGAACGTTAAAGATTAGCTCCTCCCTATCTCCTTCCCAGGAAAAGGAGCTGTGTAGCCTGTTGGCCAATCATCTAGATGCTTTTGCTTGGAGCTATAAGGAGATGAAAGGAGTCCATCCTTCGGTCTGTACCCATCACATATACATCAAAGAGGACTGTAAACCGGTTAGGCAACCCCAGAGGAGAATGAATCCAGCCCTTAAGGACATTGTCAAGGAAGAACTGCAAAAACTGCTGGATGCCGGATTCATCTACCCCATCTCGGATAGCGAATGGGTGTCCCCTCTGGTGTTGGTTCCCAAGAAAAATGGGAAGTGGAGAATCTGTGTGGACTACCGAGAACTGAACAAAGCTACCAAGAAAGACCATTTTCCTCTACCTTTCATAGATCAAGTGTTGGATGGACTGGCAGGAAAGAAGTTCTTCTCTTTCCTAGATGGGTTTAGCGGGTACAACCAAATCCAAATCAGCCCGGAAGACCAAGATAAGACCACCTTCACTTGTCCTTGGGGTACCTTTGCCTACCGAGTTCTTCCCTTTGGGCTATGCAATGCTCCTGCTACCTTCCAGAGAGCTGTCTTGAGAATCTTCTCGGAGCTGGTCCATGATGCAGTGGAAATCTATATGGACGACTTCACTCCTTATGGGTCCAACTTCCACGAAGCATTGTCCAACTTGGGAAAAGTCCTAACCAAATGCATTGAGATGAACCTGTCCCTTAGTCCTGAAAAATGTGAATTCCTGATGACTGAAGGGACCGTGCTAGGCCATACCATTTCTTGCCAAGGGTTACAGGTGGATCCTAACAAAATTGCTCTCATCAAGAAGGTTCCACCTCCTCAAAAGGTAAGGGGTGTCCGGAGTTTCTTAGGATTAGCAGGGTATTACAGGAGATTCATTAAAGACTTCAGCAAGTTAGCCTCGCCATTGTTTGGCCTCTTGGCAAAGGATGTGGAGTTTAAATGGACTGACGATTGTCAGAGGGCTCTAAATGAATTAAAGGACAAGTTGGTGTCTGCCCCAATCTTGAGAGGTCCAAACTGGGCCCTACCTTTCCACATCCACACTGAGGCCTCGAACAAAGCCATAGGGGCAGCTTTAGGACAAGTTGAACAAAAACTTCCATATGCCATTTACTTTGTTAGCAAAAACTTATCCAAAGCTGAACTGAATTACACTGTAACTGAGAAAGAATTCCTGGCCGTGGTCCATGCACTGAACAAGTTCCGACATTATATCACTGGCTATCAAACATTTGTACATACTGATCATGTTGCAATTAGATATTTAATGAATAAACCAGACGTGAATGCTCGTATTATTAGATGGTTACTTTTTTTGCAGCAGTTTGATTTGACCATTGTTGACAAACCAGGTAAAGAAAATGTTGTTGCTGACTTCTTATCTAGATTGGACTTGTCTGCAGATGAGGATGGTAAAGTGGATGACCAGATGCCCGATGAACATCTGTTTGCTATTTCAGTACTCTCTCCATGGTTTGCTGATATAGCGAACTACCTTGTTTCCGCACAGTTCCCTCTGCACCTGTCCTCAAGATAGAAGAGCAGAATCATCAGAAAAAGTGCCTCATTTACTTGGATCGGGGGCAACCTGTTCAAGCTTGGCCCTGATCAGATCTTAAGGCATTGTGTAAGGGAGGAGGAAGTCTTTGATATCCTCCTCACCTGTCATGATGGGCCTTGTGGGGGACATTTTGCAGCAAAGAGGACTGCCTTCAAAATCCTGCAGGCAGGCTACTATTGGCCCACACTTCATCAAGATGTCAGAAGATATATCAGCCAATGTGACCGATGCCAAAGAATGGGGAAACCGACTCAAAGGGATGAGATGCCTCTTCAACCTCAAGTGACTCTTGAGCCATTTGAGAAGTGGGTTATGGACTTTGTGGGTCCAATCAACCCTCCTTCGAGGCAAAGGTCTTACATCATTGTGTGCACTGACTACCTGACAAAGTGGGCAGAAACTAAGGCAATCATAGCAGCAACAGAAGAAAAGGTGTTTGAGTTCTTAAGAGAAAACATCTTCTACAAATTTGGCTACCCAAGAGAGCTAGTCACCGATCAAGGAAGCCAGTTCACATCCAACTTTATTGAAGACCTACTAGCTCATCACAAAATCAAGCATAGGACTTCCACCCCCTATCATCCTCAGGCAAATGGGCAAGTGGAAGTCACCAATAGAGCATTGGAAGGGATTCTGACCAAGGTAGTGAGCAGCAGTAGGAAAGATTGGGCAGATCGCCTGGTTGAGGCCACATGGGCTTACAACACCACTTGGAAGACCACAATCGGCTTCACACCTTATGAGCTGGTCTATGGGAAGAGAGCTTTGCTGTCAATTTAATTTGAGTACAACACTTTGAAGTTGGCAACTCAGCTGGACCTAGATCTCAGCCATGCCCAACAAGAAAGGTTATTGCAGCTGAATGGACTGGACGAGCACCGAATGCAGGCCCTCCTTCACTCAGAAGTGGTTCAACTTCAAAGAAAGGTGTGGCATGACCAACACCTCAATGACAAGCAATTCCAGCCAGGAGATTGGGCGCTGTTGTATGACTCCAGGCACAAAGATTTCAAGGGGAAGCTGAGAACCAGATGGCTGGGACCATATGCAGTGGAAAAATGTCATGACAATGGATATGTTCTTATTCGGACCATTGATGAGGAGTCCATCCCCATGCTTGTCAATGGGCATCGACTGAAGATCTACAGGAAACCTCTCTCAAGACAAGAGTTCATCAAAACTGTGGAGAAATCAGTGATGGTCATAGAGAAGGGTTCTGCCTCTGCTTTGGGCATACCCTGAAAGATCTAAAAAAAAAAGAAAAAAAAAAAAAAAAAAAAAATAAAGATCCTTGGGTGAAAACCTTTCTGAGGCTCCCAAGGCAGGTGGTAGGGGTGAAAACCTCATTGAGGCGCCCCTATTGTCTTTCAAAAAAAAAAAAAGATTTGAAAAAGATCCTTGAGTGAAAACCTCTCTGAGGTGTTTAAGGCAGATGGCAAGGGTGAAAACCTCATTGAGGCGCCCCTGCTATCTTTAAAAAAAGAAGAAAAAAGAAAAAAGAAAAAAAACAATAAGCAAAAAAAAAAGACAGGGACAACAAGTTTATAATGTGGCAATGCATGCAGGTTGCAGGTATTTTATGAAGGAGAGGAGGTCTCTCAACTCAAAGTCAAGGATCCTTATCATGCTGCCAGGAGACCTCACCAGCACCTCCTCCAAAAACACTCATCTTCTCCAAGGTATGGGCACGATTTCATCACAGCTTAGTCTTCTACAGGAAGGTGCAGACTTTCTATAGGAAGTTCTGTATTTCTACAGGAAACTTCCTGTAGAAGTTCGGGACGGCCCAGAATTCATTATGTGAGGAGATCTAACGACTAAGGTTCGACATGGAGGCATGCAAGCTACTATTTCCTCCATCATACACTGCTGTCACCTTCTGCTACCACCCCAATTGACATGCAATAAAAGTACCTGCACAATCAAAACAAATCGTTGAGTTATCAAGAGGAAATGATTTTTAAATAAAAAAAAAGATGCTGAGATGCCATGCAATACCCATCACAGCCATCCAGGGGCCCTGTGAGCGTGATCGTGATACCGCTGTCTTCATCATTCAACATGCACCTGAGGAGGAAAAACTGCTACAGGACATCCTGCAGGAGTCCCGTAGCAGTTAAGCCAACTAGAGTGTACACCATTCCATCGCCTGCAACATGCAAGGATAACGCAGGCACATGTAGCCGAATCATAAGCTTCATCGTTAGCAGCCTGTGAAGAGGAGCCTCCGGGCCTGTGCAATCAAGCAGCAACAACCAAATCTAGTCATCGTCGTCCAAGAGCCTGAAAAATCATGTCGCGGCCGCACAGGTAAGTGCCTCACCCTTTCTTTCGTCGAATTGCATGAATATTACTTTGAAATGTTTGCAAGTGTGAAGTGAATGGGTTGAGCGATCGTATGGCCATTCGACTAGCCACGTCGACCAGTCAGCTGGTCTAGTCGGATGTGTAGAATGGTGGCCGTGGAAAAGAACGGGTAGTGGACACGTGAGAACCGTCCAGTCGGGGAGAAGCGTGTTTTAACCGAAATGGCGGCGGCGGATCTGCGGGGAATGATGCGGCAGTCAGGGAACTTACAGTAGAATGAGTAGACGACGTCATCCAACGGTCCGGCAGGGACAGCTCACCCCCGCGCCACGAATTCTGCCGGATTCAAATCTATCGGCTAGATCACCACCCCACGCATTTATCATCAGGCGTTTGAAAGTCGAGTGAGCATCCGGATTCCTCTGAAGCTCGACACTCCAAGTCTTCAGCCATTCGAACGTCTGTTAAGCAGCACAGAGAGCGCAGACCCACTGCAGTATCCTCCAGAATTCGTGCGCTGCTTCTACAGGAAAGCTGCTTCTACAGGAAATTGGGTTCCTCACGTCAAAAGGTGGCGGATTAAAAAGGTAAGCCTGAACCTTCCATGCAATTGGTTTCGAGGGTGGCAGAGTCGACGTTCTACAGTCTGGTCGTAAAAAAATTGCAAGTATTGTCTGTCGTTTGCATGAATTGTCATCCTACAGGATGTGAGTTATAATTAAGCCGTGTTAAGGCTCATCGGGAGATAAGTTTTCGTGAATTGTATGCGTGGCAGAGGCGTAATTCTACGCTCTGTCCCAGTAGGCCAATTTTCTTCCGCACTTGCCACCTCCAGCTAACGCAGCAGTTTTTCACCATGCCGGGTGGGTTCATCAGAAGGGAACCAACAGACTCAACAAAGCTAAGAGAGAATCCTGAGGTGGTGGAGCTATTCACGCAAGCGCAATAGATGTCGTTCTGCGACAAATTGCAGGGCTATGACGATGAGGTGGCAGAGGAGTTCTTGCAAGCTCTGAAGCCGAAATCCAAAACATTGGCCACCGTCAACTTCAGGGGTTTGAGTCTCAGACTCACCCCACAATTCATTAGCCGAGTTATTGAGCTCCCAATGGGATTACCATGGGATAAAGAAGAGAGGAAATTGGGCCAGAAGGCTAAGAAGGAATTCTTCCCCCCAGAGGAGGAATTCTCAGAAGATAAAAACGGGGTTCGTAGAACCAGCTTACTGCCACTTTGGAGTGAAGTTAGCCTCCAGATTATGAAGTACATCACCTGCGAAGGTCGGTTTAGCATTGTATATGGGTACCATTTTTGGTTACTCACGGAATTAAGGCATCAGATGGACCTACCTGTAGAAAATAAACTAAGTATCCCCTACTTTCTACTACAGTCTATGATTGAATGTGCCACCAAGTTGAAAGAAGGCACACCAGACCAGGTAGCCCACCATGGACTCATTAAACTCCTCGTGGAGGATGCACTCCACACATACAAGGTTCCTCTCTCATGGGAAGCCTTCAGAAATTTGACCAAGGATGGTGATATAAAGATGTTGACCGAAGAGCTCGGTTCATCCAGCAGTGAGGAGAAGGAGGCAGTGCCCGCAGGGAAGAAAGAAAAAGGCCAGAAGACCACGACCACGGAGTAGAAGAAAGAGCAAAAGAAGAAACAAGAGAAAAAGGGTGCCAAAGAGAAGGATGACACACCCATGTTGACGGCCAGAGAGAAAAGATTACAAAGCAGAGTGGACAAGGCTGAGCAGGTCCACATCAGCAAAGGCACCTCGACAGCAGCCTCGACCAAGTCAAAAAGTAAAACACCCTCAGCAAAGCAACCTAAAGTGGTGCCACCTGTTCCTACAGGAAAACCGAAACCGGCTTCTACAGGAAGCCCGAAATCAGCTGAAAAAGGGCCTTCTACAGGAAGCCCTGAGAAAAGAAAACCAAGGGAAAAGAAGGCCAATGTTCTTGCAAGGGAGGCAACAGCTATGCTGGCCGCCCTCAGTACACCTCCTAAGCCCAAGGAAAAGAGAAAGAGGGAGGCCCCTCTATATTTTAAAGCTAGGAGAAGTGTGAGAATAAAGACGGGCAAGCCACAGCCTCCATCCAGCAGCCCAATCACTATAGATGATGCCCCTACTTCGCCCAAGGAGAGGTCCCCCTCAAAGATATCAGTCACCTATGAGAGGGGGAGCCCGAAGAAAACTACTTGGAAAGAAAGGTTAGACCAATTGGCCTCAAAAGTCCGGCTACAGGATGCTGAAGCTGCTCTACAGGAAACCTTAGCCCGGCTTAAGGAAACAGAGAGGATGGAAGGGGAAGCACCCTCATCACCACCGAGGGAGGGCGAAGTAGAGCCACCAAAAGAAGTAGAGAAAGAGCATATTCCAGAGCCTAGCCCTCAGCCAAGTCTAAGTTCATATTACAACTTCTTAGAGGCTGGTAAAATTATACCACAAAAATTCACTGTGCCATTGTTCTTTGCATTGGAGGAAGAGAGAGTACGATCACACACGTGGATGAAAATAGCCAAATCAAAAGGTGTGGCGGACATAGGCCCCTTGGAAGAGCAACTTAAGGAGGCCAGAAGTGAATTAGCCATGGCTAAACACGTGGCAAATTGCCAACGGGTGTTCCTACAGTAAGAAAACGAAAAACTTAGACTGCAGCTACAAGAGCTGAGGAGAGGAACAGGCACATCCTCCGGGGACATCACAGCAAGACAGCACGGCAAAAAGGAACTGCAAACCGGTCTTGGGGAGCCAACCTTGCATCTACAGGAAGCAGAACAGTAAGCACAAATTGAGGTGCAAGCTCTCAGACAACAGCTGCAGCAGAAAGAGGCACAATTGGCCTGCATGGCCAGTTGGGCCATGGATGCTATACAATGCAGACAGCCGGCCAAATCCTATGGCCTGTACCTGAAAGACCAATGGCTACAATTTCAAATCAATACCTTGGTGCAAAGGGGTATCTCTCAGCTCCAAGACCCGCAGCAATTCACTGAATTATGCAGTACCAGCTCATCAGAGGATAAGGCCAAATTAGCGGAGTTCTACCTCCATAATTTGGCCCTGCCTAATGTAATTTCATGGGATCCCAATAAGGCCTTAGGAGATATGAAATTAATGGCATTTGCCTCATGGTTGAACCATGAGGACAAAAGAGCAGCAGAAGCCAAAGTGGTCATGAACCGAGAGCTGAATGAGCCATTGCTAATTAGAGCAGAACCAGGGGATCCAGTTGCACTAATCTCGACACACCAACACTTGTCCACCGACCCTCAAGCTTCATTGAGATATATGGATCAGTAGGCCCAGGCCATAGCGCATTTTGAGGACATGGAGAGACTGTTAGGAGACAACTCCGTCCAAGCTTGCACCCGCCGATGGAATACATTGGCCCACAGTCTGAAAATCAGAGAGTATCATACCCCAACTCGGATGAGGGAAGCTCTAGTGCGGGTGGCCCTCTATAAGAAATCCATGCAAAACCTCCAGGCCAGTTGGATTGGCCTCAAGCTAAGCCCACCACTGCTGCTAGGATTGATGGAAGGCAGCACAGAGAAAGATGATAATGAACAGTGGGAAGAGGTGAACAGAAAGGCTGGGTTCCATATCAGCAAGGAGGACACTACTACAGAGTCTTGGGATGTAAGGGTGGCAGTAAAGGCAATGAAGGATGAGGAGCTGGATTAGTTGCTCAAGGATGAGAAAATATTTTAGCTGGGGGGTGATGATGAGCCCCAAATTTGGTAACATTTTGGGCTCATTTGGCCTACTTACCCTTGCTCAACCCTTCATTTTTCATCATTTATGCATCATTTTTTAGTATATTTATGTTATTTGTACGAATGAAGGGCAGTCACTATTCCTAGGTGGCTAATACATGTTTATTTAAGGTTTTTTGACATTAAATGGAGCAAAACCACGCAGATGAAGGCTAGGAGACAGCCAAGGTGGCATTGAGGTTTTGTAGGAAGGTTGTCCACGGCATTGAATGGCCTTCCTCGTGATCTCCACCCACAACTCCGAGCTCCAACAGCTATCACCACCGAGCTAGAAGGCAGCCAACAGATTCTAAGGGAACAACAGTTTACTTTTAGTTGGTCAGCCAAGCCCCACTAATTTAGGAGGCCAGCTTGGCCCTCATAATGTATAAATATTGAGGCTGTAGCCTTCGATGGGAACTTTTGAACCTTTGTTGTTTATTCTGGACTACGAGCTGATAGCTCTGTTTTGCTTTTTGTAAGCCATTTTTGGCATGTTATGAGACTGATGACTATTATCTTTTAATGAAAGGCAGGCAGATTTGAGTTCAATTCTGAGTTCTTAGAGGAGTTATAGCTCTCAGGGTTGGGCCCAACCTGAGAGCAATAGACCTCCTTTTCTTTGTATTGTTACTTTTCTTTCAGCATTGTATTTCTTTCCTTCACATGCATTTGGAAACACAGTTTGTTGAGTTGAACTTCTTGGTGTGATTAAGTAGGTTAGTTTTAGGAACAAAGTTGCTTTCAGTAGTTTAGATTAGAGTAAGGAGATTAGAATTGATCAGAGCTCCAAAAAAAGGGTTGATTGCACACTCACTTCCACCTCTGTTTAGAGATTGGGATTGCAGCCCATGCCACCCACCAAAAACATAGTTTTACATGTTCATGCAAGCTTTAACGTAATATTTCCGTTTGTAGAAGTGTCCATGCATTTAGATCTTGAACAATAACTCTTTGTTTCAGCCCCATGCACGATTTTCCCTTGAAAACGACATTGCTGTTCTTTGGTTTCTAATAAAACAGTTAGAGTAGGTTGATGACATTTCGGTTATACGCAAGACAGGGGTGATTTGTTTCATTTACACTGCGCAGCACCACTCCATCGTTTCCTTATCCTTCTAAGCCGTGCCTAGGCCATCTACTTATCTCCTTATCCTTCAAATCATCACATCTAAGCTTCAACCTTCTTTCCCATTACATATTTATGATAGGGTTTCTCAACTCCTAATATCACCACATCATATCAAATTTCGACCTTCTTGGATCTTGTTAATCAAAAAGCAACATTGTTATCAACTGATACATTTGTTTTCTACAAAGAGTTGAGCTTCCTTGCAACTTCTGGCACATGTCATAATTCTTCCTCATATGTCCTATCAATTTTCTAATATCAATTCTACTCTCATGTTTATTAATCCATCAATAGTTCTATTTATGCAATCCATGTGTTCCATGTTCAAATCACGCAGTTGTAGGTACAATATCATCAAGAAAATTCTAGGGTTCCTATGATTTCTCAAAAGGTATTTCGAGGGTTCTAGTTACAATCCACAAATACTCCTAAACCTAACTCAAGCTCACCAAGTCGACTGCATTCCACCCTTAGACTGATGGCTAGACAATGGTCGTCAATAGGATGATTGTGTACATACTACGCATGTAAATCTCTAAGAATCCATGGGCATGGGATGAGAGTCTTCCTTATGTGCAACACATATATAATAGAGCTCTCCATAGCTCGACTGGCCACAACCCCTTTGAAGTAGGTATGGGATTTCAACCATTATGTCCCCTTGATGTTGCATTGCCTTTTGCAACTACACAGGAAGAATCTATCTATGTTCAGTCCAAAGTTGATAAAGCCACCAGGTTTATTAAGGGCATTCAACACATCTGCCAACAAGTTCCCGACATCCTGAAGAAAGCCAATGCCAAATACAAAAAACGACATGATCAACATTGGGTGCCCCATAAGTTTCTGGTGGGTGAAATTTTTTGGTTATATCTACAGAAAGAGAACCTCGCTAGAGCCCATCATAAGCTCATACCAATCTGATATGGGCCTTACACCATCTCCAAGGATATGTGAGAAAATGATTTTGAGCTCAACATTCCCCCATTCCTTGGCCTGCACGTAGTGTTCAATGTGGACCACCTTCGACCTTACTTTCCACTATTCCTGGACACATTAGACATTGCTGAACAACTCACACCAACAGAGCTAGACCCAACCTACATGGAACATGCCATGACTAATCGGATCATGGAAAAATAGATCAAGAAAAATTTCCAGCAGAAGATCCAACTGTATCAGGTTGTAAAATCTAACCAACTCCTGCACCAAGGCAAGTGGCTCACTAGGTACCAAGTTCAGTAGAAGTTTCCCCATCTCATGGAGGCACTCAACGCAATGGGGACCATTGCAGCTTCCTAAGGGGGGAGGAATGATCAAGGTGGATATTGGCAGCCACCCATCTATTCCACTTGGACCCCCACCATTGCTTCTTTTTTATTCCTTAATTGTAGCACAATTTACTATTTTTGGTAGTTCTTCGAGTCCTGAACTTCTAGAGCAGTTTTGAGGCCCTAAACAACATTTTTTTTGGAAAACAAGAAAACCAAAACCATATGATAAGGGCTTGCTTTCAAAAGTTGTATTCCTCAGATATATCATTCTAACGAGGCATCATACACATCCAACAGAGATCGTATGCCAAAGTTACAACCCCGGGAAGTTAGTGTACCAATTTACCCCATCAGGGCCCATACACTTTTGTCGCTTCAACTCCTAGGGTTAGGTTTTTGGATGTTTATGGATTTCCATTGTTTCTAAGTAATAAATAGTCATTTCAGCCTCATTGTAACACAATTAAGAAGTCATATAGTTGCCACATCTCTTCTTAGAGATAAGCTACCATCGCTTGAGCTAGTTTATTTCCTTTTTGCATGTAAACTGTTTTAAGTACATTGTTATTAATGAATTTAAGTACAAATATACAATGATATAAGTACGAAGATATTTTGAAGGTTGAACCTAGTTACATTTTTTAACACTCCCTCTTAACTAGAGAGGTATTCATATTTCCATAGCTGGTACAAAAATACTTCTCAAATTGAAATATTCTCATAAGAAGAGTCGGATTGATAAGCCATCTTTATGCATCAACATCATAACCAACATTGTCAAATTACAATATAGAAAGGCATTTACTTGTTAAGCTCTAACTCTCCACAAGACTGGAGCATAATGCTGAGAGACATACATATGGATACCTCACCCTCTCAAGGCACATGCCCCATCCGAATGTTCACAAGGTATGTCCTTTAAGGAGTATTCTTATCTTGGATTCCCAATCCTCAAAGGATATCAGTCCTCTTCGACCAATATTATCTTGGATACCATATGATATCATCAAAGAGTGTTAGTCCATGAGACTACTTACTATCTTGGTTTCCCAATCCTCAAGGAGTACCAGTCCCATATGCTTATCAATCCTCCATTCTCCCTCCCAATGTGATACAATAGACATACGAACGTTTGTCCTGGCTTAATGCATGACACATATGGAGAATATGGTGTGCACCATCACTCCCTTTCAACCAAGGAGGATATCCTTACTCATCAAACATAGAGGATATTTCTTACTTCCTCTCAATTAGGGATGAATCATCACAATCCTTAGTTGGTGTCATACTTTATCAATGCATCAACTACTTGTTCTTCCATGGAGATATTAGTGGTAGATGCAAGGGATCCTATTTTGCAATACATCACATCTTTATGATATGGTTTCTCAACTCCTAATATCACCACATCATATCAAATTTTGGCCTTCTTGGATCTTGTTAATCAACAAACAACATTGTCATGAACTAATACATTTGTCTTCTACAAAGAGTCAAGATTCCTCACAGCTGCTGGCACATGTCATAATTCTTCCTCATATGTCATATCAATTCTACTCTCATGTTTATTAAGCCATCAATAGTTCTATTTACGCAATCCATGTGTTCCATGATCAAATCACACAGTTGTAGGTACAATATCATCAAGAAAATTCTAGGGTTTCTATGATTTCTCAAAATGTATTTCTAGGGTTCTAGTTACAAACCCCAAATACTCCTAAACCTAATCCTTATTAAGGTTTTACTTTCAGCTGAAAGACCAAGTCCCAGGGTTTTGAGTTCAAGCCCTAAGCTTGTCTTAATCCAACTTTTGCTAGGGTTTAATATACACCCTAAAGTCTTTTTTTAAAAACTCTTTTATGCTAGGGTTTTGAGATACTTTAATATCAAAGAGCGCTTAGTCTACAAACCCTAGATTCCATTTCCCAAAAAGCTAAATATTCCTTAGAGGGAACAATTAGTTAGGATTAAGGTTTTCATCCTAGGATTAATTCAATATAGGGTTTATAAACCGTAAATGCCAATTCTGTTCAAGACTTTTCAAGCTTGCTAGACCTACAAATCTTAGTAATCTTCATAGTCATAAAGGGGAAAATCCTACAATCATACTGCAAAACCCTAATCATCATCAAAACATCGCCACTTATCATAGATCATTTATACATACCTTTGGATTCCATGATTATAGGGAGCTTCTTAAAGGAGTCATTCGAACTCAAATCATTCTATCCTTCTTGTTTTGTCATAGATTTATGTCACAATATATATTCTTCAAAACATGCTTCTTAATTGGTGCACATATGATAGATGGCCAAAATCATCATCACTGTTAATATTCTAGGGTTTATTTTCATGTCATCATAGTTACTTTGTCAATGTTATATGAATCATATTTTTACTGTCAACCTTCTTGTCAACGATGTCACTGATATGTCAAGGTTACGCGTACTGTTTTTGTAATTCTTCATTGTCATATGATAGTGCATATTTTAGTCACGCCTTCAAGTCATTGATCATAAGACACGAGCTAGAACAACATGAATAAGTAAACGATCTTTAGGAAGTTATTATTGCATAGATATGTCAGCTTCATTCATCCATATCATGGCTACTATGTATACTATTCTTTCAGACTAGTTTTTCAGACGTGTCATACGTCTTGTTGACTATTTGAAAGGAGGGTGTCTTCAAACTAGATTCGATTTGGTCAAATGTAATGTCCTTGAAGTCTTATTATTCAAATATTCTATTTTATAATTATAACACTATCAATTGAGTTATTGTCACATATGAGTCACTATCTGTCCATCACGGTGTGAGTCATAGTAATATAATTCCCAAAAGTAAGACTTACTTCCTCAGAGGAGAGTCGATCCACTGTGATTGCAAACCAAGGTGACGTAATATGATCTCATTGAGTGAAATACGAGCCTTGTTGTATGTGAACCCTTGAAATTTCAGAACAAGTCATTGTGTCACAACCAAATACGATTCTACAAACATATGCAATATCCAAACCACTGTGTATCAACATGCGATGTCAGTACTTAACGATTCGTTGAAGAAAATCTAGATAAAAGGAATACATAGAGAAATATTTTTATTCTCTTTATCTCTACTATCGATTGCGCAAGGAATCCTCCTTTCCTTATTAACATAATTCTATATATTAAAGCGAATTGTTATTTAACATGCTCTATTCCTAGAAGTAACACAACCGTTGGGGACTCAAAATTCCACCACGCAGATACTAAAAACATCACTTCTCTATTTTGTTATTATGATAAGAGTATTTTCACAACTTTCAGAGATTTCATGGTCTAAGAGACACGATAAAGTATATTTCCATGAGGCTAGTCCTTTTCATCAACAAGGTTGTAATACATGTCATAGATCATTATAATGCGAGTTTCCACAATGAATGCAGATCCCATATGAAAATATCTTACAAATCTTCCATATGCAAGCTACTGAAATGCCATACGATCTAAGTCATATGAGTTGCTACTACTGAGATGTTGTAGTTATATGCAAGATATCATTGCACAAAGAAATCCCATATAATGGGCCACTGCATTTTATATACGAGCTACAGGTGCAAGTCAATAAAATAAGCCACAAATACCTTAGTGAGTCTTCTTTTGATTTTAGTGAGCCACAAATGTGAGACATCACTGTAAAGTTTGATCCACATAAATATATTGTGATTTATTTAGTACCACAGATGTATGAAACTTCATAAACAAATATTGTACATTTTGGTCCCAAACTTCTTGATGAGGATATTTCTTCAAATATGGCAACAAGTAGCGATCTTCAAGCCTCCTTAATCAAACTTTTCTCTATTACCATGTTAAGAAATCAGGAGGCTTGAAACTTAAGTTAGATTTCTCTTTTCTTTAATAATTAATTTGTGAATTTGTCGGAATTGTCTTATTAGGTTTTTCTTCTTTCATCAAATAATTATTGTAACACCCTCCTCCTACATCTACCCAAGCAACTGGCCAACTGGGGTAAACATGCGATGAGAGGCCACTATGATATGATTCGACCTCCTAAGTCACATACTAGCCATGATAGGAATTTCATCAAACACTTAGTAAATATGCAACCTACAAGTGTAAATAACAAATCTGAGCATATGGGTCTCATACTCATATGATATTCTATATGAAACATTGTATCCTTATCACATTAGCTGCTATTTAATCCATTAGGTCATAGATACATTGATCATTCAATAGCAAGTAAGAAATTGATGAGATCCATACATAACTGTTGTCATAAAATACATACATAACCAACATAGTAAGGACAAAAATACTAATGAAATCACAGCCATATAAACCACATATAATCCATCATAATGCTTATAGAGATACAAGGAAAAATAAAATTTCATTACTAATGAAAAATCCAAACCTGGGATGGGAATTCCACATTCCACCTGACCGTAGAATGGTTGAGACAAATCTCTCTTCAACCATTCACTCCCATGCCATATTCCAGGCATTCATGTGGGATCTCATAGAACAAATCAATCAAAAATCATCTAGGGATTCTAGAGGCCATCCAACTCAACCCATCAAATAGTGATTTCACCTCATGGTCGGACATCACAACACCATCATCAGATTGATCTCCATCCAAGCCTTCCAGGTCTTCTAAAGCGTTTGTCCAACCAATCCTTCCAGAACTAGTATCTCAACCCACAACTTATACAAGGATTCATGTTAACAAGGTTAATCCTCTCTGCAGACAGAAACGATCCCTCTAGCCTAATTAGTGGGTCTAGCAACCAAAGTGATAATGAACTAGACATCTTCCTAGGTTATAATTGAAAATTAGAATGAAAGAGATGACCTACCTCGTCCTAATGCTATTTCGATTTCCTTTGTTGAGGGCCTCGAACCGCTTGTGTCGCGGACTTGTTCTTGCTTCTCTCAACGTTTATGTACCTGCACAAGTGATCAAGAGACAGAAAAGCATGCCAAAACCAATAGAAAATCCAATAACAACCTACTTAACTAATCAAGGAATGTCAAGCTAAATAATACATGAACATATATATTTTTGTGAAGATGAACCAATAGTTGTATATTATTAAGAAATAAAGGGAAGCTTACAACGAAATCCTTGATGTTGAAAGGATCTCCTTGAGTGGTAATCCAAGTCCAAGCCAAGAACTCTCCAAGTACTTCTTCTCCAAGTCAAATGAATAGCCTCTAGGCACAAGCTTAACATAAGGGTGCAAATAGAAAAATACCAACCAACCTCTAACCTGACCAACCTTTTGGGAATGGGAGAGGATGACTTTATAGATTGGGAAAGGGTGTTAGGACCTCTCCAAAGATAGGATTAGGCCGTCATCTCAAGGAGGTAGCTCATAGGGATAAGACAAAGAGGCCAAGTTGAGAGGATTCGACCTCATCTATCCGAAACAACCTCCAGCTCGTCTCTCTGGAAGATTCTAGATCACGAAGCTTCTCATCCTATTTGGGAAAATTTCCTTTTTGGGATCATCGCAGGTATATGAGAAAACAGAGTGATGCCATCATGGGTTGAGTATAATGCAACATGTGATCATCACGATTTTAAGTCTCATAAGAGCGATGATCCTTAAATTAGGGTTTTAAAGCTATTTCCTTAAGGGGAAGCTCAAGGCATTTCCAATCAATGTCTTAGGAAGGCTCTAAACTACATATATGAATGAGCACACTACATTATGGTCATGTTTCAGGCACTTCAAGGTATGTCACAGGGAAGTACAGGAGGTGTGACAACATACTGTGTAATATATGCCCCCTAAATCATGAAGGAAGAACGAGGAGTGATGGCTGAGATGCTTTACGAGATTTTGCAAGGATGGGGACACACACTATTAGGAGACTTTGCAAATCAAGGATGCATATACATATACATATACATATATGATGTCAAAACATGAATCCATGGTATGGACGCAACCATTTGTATAATAAGGACTATATGAAAGGATCCATAGCATGGGCGTAGCCATCCAATACAAAAGGATCATCTGTAATCTAAGATCCATGGCATGGACGCAACCATCTAATATAGAAGGATCATCATAATAAATATAAAGTCCCACGCATGGTCACAACCATCCGTATAGCAGAAACATGTGTACAATCATGAATAACACATAACTCCACGCAACCTGAATCATATCAGATAAGACTCAGGGTCTTGCGCTCCATTCTGACCCAATAAAAGTACGAATTATAACATGTGAATGAACGTGTCACAGTCAAACATGCTAGAAAACCACCTGATTACCGGCCATTGATGTGGATTGTTAAGAGGCACGATAGGAACCACCCATAATGAAAATGGCTCTCAAGGTACGACAGTACAATCCGTGAATGTGATAACGAAGTTGAAGTCGAACATTCATGGAATCACCCGATCGAAGGCCAATAGTGAAAACCCGTCGTCAAATGCGAAGGACTTGCCAATAAGGCATGCAGCTCTAAGGTATTGAAAGGGAGTTTCTAAGTCATCTTCCCGGATAATGAGCTGAAGTCGACAAGAAGTGACCCATCAAATGAGGGTCATAATGAATCCCCCATCATCGACTTGAAACAAGGAATAAAGTAGAATGAAATGAGTAGGATCCAAGACTGAAGCAAGGATTCAGACAATGTATAGGTAAATAATTGTAGATAGGACTTCTCTTGAACATATTGGTGACATGACTCTAGAGTGTGGCAAAATTTGACTCAACATAGGACCAAGGGCCATAATGATGAAGTGGAATAGTCATATGAGAGAAAAAATGGATCACCCAAACCCGGAAGGACGAGTGACTAAGTGAGGATGTCCCAAACCCGACACGAGAAACAAATGAGTGTCATGTTCAAGAGCGACATGCTGCCTATACAAAGGATGTTTCATATTCATTTTTCCCCCACTATTTCTAGTGAGTACCTCTTTATTTTTACACAAGCTTGAAGATGATACCATATGCTTGTTGTATAAGTTCACCCTTTGGATGAATCCATCCTAGTAAGTTTTACGATTCCTAGGAATGAGAAACTTTGGCTAGTCATGGTGACAAGTCTTTCGTCATTTAATTTTTACAAGTCCAACAGAAGAGTAACTCGGTATCTTTTTCATAATTAGAGAGTTTGAAAAAGAGACGAAAAAATAAAACTCCATTAGGTCCATTTTCATAATTTGTCTCTCGAACCCGAAAAGGTAGAAAAGAATATTCGAGAGAACCTCTTGACCATGTCGACCAAGGTGTACATTTTTCGCAAATAATCAATCTCAACCCGAAAAAGGAGTAAACGTATACTGAGACAACACCAATTTATTTAATTTAACAAGTTCAAAAAGACAAGTACTCAACAATCTTTTTATTTTTCAAGAGTCAGAAAAGAGCTAAAAGATGACTCCTCCTAGAGGAATAAGTGGTATAAAAAGGATAGCAATTGGTTCTTGTCATGATGGAACTACTCAAAACATGTAATGGTCAAGGGACTGGCTATTAAGACCACCCATCACAGATGTTCCTCAGGAAAAGGTAAAACAACCAAGTGAAAGCATATGATCTACCAAATAGATGGTGACGATGGAATGAAGAAACCAAGGCTCATCTGGAAAAAATCGGCTGACAAAATGACAATCACGAGATTTAAAATTGGAATGGTTTCATTTTTACACAATCTTGAAACATGAGAAACTATGCTTGGATTTGGTTTCATTTTTCTTGAAACAAAGATAAACTATGCTTGAGATGAGTTTGCATGTCCCCAACATAATGACTCAATTCGAGGAACATGCCCCCCAAGATTCATTTCATTCACCTAAGTAGACTACTAGTTACTAACATGTGGATGGAATGAAGGTTTACTTACGAGATCAAGTGAAAGACTTGACTAGGATTTGATGAGACCTAATCAAAGACTCGAATTGGTATGGGATTTGTTTCATTTTTTAACGAGCTTGACACAAAAAAAGAACCATGCTCATGACACCTTGTTTCGTATTTTAACGAGGTTGACATAGTAAAAGAACTATCCTCATGGAGACCTAATTTATTTTTTAACGAGGTTGACATAGTAAAAGAACTATTCTCATGGTCCTTGTTTCATTTTTTAACAATATTGACACAAGACAAGGAACTCTACTCCATACCCTTTGATTCATTTTTTAGGGAGCTTGGCACAAGACAACGAACTCTGCTCCACACCCTTTGTCATCACAGATCAAAAGAGGCCATGGCTTCCAAAAGTTTCTCATTAGATGGGAGAACAACACTCTGGAAGGGATACATGTCTAGGGATCCAATGGAAAAATCAGGATCCAATGCTCCCAATACATGTTGTACTACATCACCTACTAGTTCATCAGTAGATGTAGGCATGGAACAGGTGGCCACGTAATTAACTTGTGGTGAGGGTGATACCACTTGCACATAAGAACCATTCAAGGATGATGGTTGAGCGGGAGTTGATTTAGGACCAATGAATGTAAGTTGATCAATGTTCACAATGCTTCCTTCATGCGAGAAACACATCACTCGAAAGAGGGAAGAAACAAGAGCTGCCATGACGTAAACATAATCACGGCCAAGGAGTAGATTAAAATCCAATGACCTTGAACAACCATCACGTCTACATAGACAACCTTTCCTCCCAAAGTAATAGGAAACTTAGGAAGGATCCATAATGGTCGATTGGTTCCTTTGTTAAAAGCTAACAGATTCTGGGTGATAGGGACAAGCTGAGGAGAACCCAAATCTTTCCAAGCAATTGAGGATAGAATGCTAATAAATGCACCCTTGCCTATGAATGTGCCAGGTATGGACATATGGTAAGCCTGTACTATAATCTAGAAAGGCACATAAGACTGAAGGCGATATCCTGCCAGTCGACTCCAATTAAAAGAAGTGACTAAACTACTATGAGGGGGTGTCATAGGAACACGATATTTGACTTCTTGCTCGATGGGAACATGAGAAATTCTCTCATGTACCTCAGGAACAGGAGGATTTACCTCCATTTCATTCAAAACTAAAGAGACCAGAAGAACTTGAGCGGTATGAGGTTCACTCTCTCTCGGAAAGGTATGGTTAACTGAAGGTGAAACCAAGTCTACCGGTTTCTCAACCAATGATGGGTCGAGAACGGTCTCATGAGACTCACTTTCAGAGAGAGTGGGGTTGACTGAAGATGAATTTTGATCAATCACTACATCAACTAGTGAAGAATCAGGGGAAACCCTTTGATAACCAGTCCGAAGACGAGGTTGAGAAGCTGTAAGGTTTTCCAACTCTTTGGAAGCTTCATCCATAAGAGGACAAAGGTGAATGGGATGATTATGTTCACACAAATTACAAGGAAATTTGACTTTTCCCTTTTTCCCATGAGCTTTACTATTATTAGTTGAGGGTTTATCACTGACATAATCACCAGAGGCTGATGACAAAGGTCGATGTGAAACTATGGACCACACTTTTAAGACCTCGGGAATACCAAGACAATTCCAAAGAAGGTGGTCACCCTTACATAACATGCAAGGGAATTTTACTTTCTGGGGCTGGTTGGAATATTTTTCTACATCAGTTGCATCCATAGAAATGATTGCTTGGTTTCCCCCTTGCTTATTTTGCTTCTTCTTCTTCGTCCTCTTCTTCTTCTTCTTAGCTTCCTGGTTTCTAGAATCCATAATTTCACCAGGCGAAGAGGAAGAACAAGGTGAAGAAATAGACAAAGAAGCTGAGGGGTAAACTTTAGGATCAACATGAAGTTTATGTTGATCAGGCGGAGAAGAACTTGGTTGAAAAATAGTTTGAACTCTTGGAACCACCGAGGTCGAAAATAACCAAATTGGCATACCAATGGTTAATCTAGGCAGGGACAATGTCGCCATATAGGGAGCACCAGTATTTCCAAAAGAAGGAAAAGGACTAGGATTCCCATAAGAGGGGTTTCCTTGATAGGTAGACTCAAGAAATGTTGTCATTGGTATCAACCTAAGATCTAATAAGGAGTATTTCCACAGGAAGGATGTTGTTTTGCGGTCAATTAATTTTAGAATTTGAAACAAAAACTTTGCCTTTTCATGTTTTAAGAGTCGAGAAAAAGATGAAAAGGCGACTCTAGTCACTTTTTTTGGTTTAACAAGCTTTAAAGGACAAGTGCTTAATGATCCTTTTAAATTTAAAGAGTCAGAAAAGATTGAAATGACCACTCAGGTAACTCTAGGAAAAATGAGTACCAAGTAACTGTGAACTGCAATATACACCTCAACAAATAAATTTACTAAGGACTTGACATACCTGCAGACAATCTCCCTGAATGTTGTGTTTGGTGTATCACGTTTACAAGGCGGTAGACTCGACTTCCTATGGATAAAGGTTTGAAACCTACAAGGATTTCCCTTTATATAATCAACGGTACGAGGAGCACAAGTCCATGCTAGTGTTGTCTAATACTGAAGCGAACGACAACTGCTAAGCTTTATAGACACCGAAACACGTCTCTAGCCTAGAACACTAAGTATGAACATTAATGTTTCAAATCCTCCTTAGATTTATTGATAGATTTTAAAGTTAATCTCGGAATTATGTTTCGATTTCAAGGCCTTAATGATGTTACCTGTTCCTAAAATGCAACTAGATGACGAAAATAAATCCTTCAATTCGATGAAAGCTATATATGTAGGGAAGAAAATCATTCAAATCATGCATCAACCAAGAAACAATGCATCAATGACAATCTTCAAATGCTAAATGCGAAACATGAAATTTAATCTTTCATATGACAAGCAAATGCAATGCCAAAACAAACCTTAAAGTGAAAATACCTTAAGGTTTAATGATGATTTTTCTCTTTTTCACTTAAATGTAATCAATATAATCTAGTGCAAAAGTAAAAGAGAATGCAAGGAAGCCAACAAACATGAAAATCTCTTTCACATTAATGATTTGAATGCAACACAAAACTGCTTCGAAAATTATGAAAAGATAAACACTTCACTTTCACTCTTTCGAAACACAAAAATTTAAGCAAACACTGCCTTTTGATTCAAATGAGACAATCAATTTGTAATCTATTTTTTTTCAAACAGAACTTAAGTGACCTCCACAACATCTACTAAATTTGATAATGGTGAAAACAACTTAAGACACAAGAACCAAAATTGATTTTCAAAGGATGTCTGAACACATAAAGACTCTTTAACACAGGAAAATGATCTTTGACGAGAAGACCAATGAGTGGACGAAGGTTGACCTAAAAGACCTAGAAACCCTAAAAGGCTAATCAAACTTCAAGCACACTCAAACCAAGTTAAAAGGCGATTTCAATCAGACAATAAAAGAGTCAACTAAGATCACACTGGTAAATCACTAGGAGAAGGCAAAAAGAATTGATAACAAGAAGACAAACCCTAAATTTCTCTAACTTCTGCAATCATCGCACATGTTAAGAAAAAAGCAATTATCATCGCTACTGTAATCAACAAACCCGCGATATCATCGTGACTGTCAGGGCTAAAAATGCGATGGGCGAAAAAAGCAAAGAAAAAACACAAAATCTTCAAGAACAACTCAAATCAACAACCTTCAAGCATCTACCAGAAAGTGAGACTGACTACAGATAAGCAATGAAGTCCACGAATGAATGGTTGATCAAACTCGTCAAAAGACAAGGTGAATAAATGGAAGGAAAAGATAATAGGCTCCCCAACGGAGTCACTATTTTTTTGACAAGGTTAATCCTCTCTGTGGATAGAGATGATTCCTCTAGCCCAATGAGTGGGTCTAGCAACTGAAGTGATAATCAATTAGACATCTTCCTAGGTTATAATTGAAAATTAGAATGAAAGAGATGGCCTACCTCGTCCTGAAGCTATTATGATTTCGTTTGTTGAGGGCCTCGAACTGCTTGTGTCACTAACTTGTCCCTACTTCCCTCAACGTTTATGTACCTGTACAAGTGATCAAGAGACAAAAATGAATGCCAAAACCAACAGAAAATACAATAAAAACCTACTTAACTGATCAAGGAATGTCAAGCTAAATAATACATGAACATATATATTTTGGGAAGATGAACCAACAGTTGTATATTATTAAGAAATAAAGGGAAGCTTACAACCAAAGCCTTGATGTTGAAAGGCTCTCCTTGAGTGGTAATCCAAGTCCAAGCCAAGAACTCTCCAAGCAATCCTTCTCCAAGTCAAATGAATATCCTCTAGGCACAAGCTTAGCATAAGGGTGCAAATAGACAAAGACCAACCAACCTCTAACCTGACCAACCATTTGGGAATGGGAGAGGATGAATTTATAGGCTAGGAAAGGGAGTTAGGACCTCTCCAAAGATAGGATTAGGCCCTCATCTCAAGGAGGTAGCTCATAGGGATAAGACAAAGAGGCCAAGTTGAGAGGATTCGACCTCATCTATGTGAAACAACCTCCATCTCGTCGCTCTAGAAGCTTCTAGATCACGAAGCTTCTCATCCTCTTTGGGAAAATTGCCTTTTTGGGATCATCGCGAGTATATGAGAAAATAGAGCGATGCCATCGCGGGTTGAGTATAATGAAACATGCGATCATTGCAGTTTTAAGTCTCATAAGAGCGATGATCCTTAAATTATGGTTTTAGAGTTATTTCCTTCAGGGGAAGCTCAAGGCATTTTCCAATCAATATCTTAGGAAGGCTCTAAACTGCATATATGAATGAGTACACTACATTATGGTCATGTTTTGGGCACTTTGGGGTATGTCACAGGGATGTGCAGGAGGTGTGACAACATACTGTGTAACACTTCCATAGCATTTGTCCAAACAAGGCTTCCAGGACTAGTAACTCAACCCACCAAGGGCTTCCAGATAATTTGTCCAACTAGGGCTTCCAGGACTAGTAACGCAACCCAAGCTATTACAGGGCTTGCAAAGCGTTTGTCCAACCAAGGAATCCATGACTAATAACTCAACCCAATCTAAGGAAACATGAGAACCAACAAAAAACAAACAATGAAAGTAAACCCAGAATCACCATGGCTATCCAGGAAATGGAAAGGCTAGGCAATGCACTGTCGATCCAGGAAATCCTCCATACCAATGACAGATGACAACCAAGAAACCACATGCATGTGCCATGCATGCCAAAACTAGAGAAGATATCATACATGCAACTTAGTACATGTAATAAAATATGATGTAGTTGCGGATCCGATGCCCTCTTGCACTTTCCTTCTCTTCCTTTGCCTTCTTGTTCCAAGAATCCAAATATGCCACACCCTCCAAGAGTGCTCCAAGAAAACTCTAAGTATCCAAGAGTATGCGAGAGAGAGAATAATGAGAGAGCTCCAACACTGAATTGACCAAGTCTTCACTGACCAAGCTTGCCAACTGATCCTCAAAAGCCTTTTTATTAATGAGGCCTCTATTTTCTTCATTTTCCATTATTTTCCTTCAATTTCATCCTCACATGCAACCTGTGACCTTTCACCTTCATTTTCTCCTAATTTCTATTATTTTCATAAATAAATGTACCAAAATACCTTTTTGCCTCTTTAATGCCTTAGCCATTTCCTTAGCCATAAACAACCAATTGAACACCCTTTAGGATGTCATGCCCACCATTCAACTTGGAATACATGTCCCATCATCCGTGGCCTTATATATTTTTACATGAATTTTTAACGAGTGTTGTTACATAACCCCCCCCCCCCCTTGGGGGAACGTCCTCGGTGTTTAATGACACCTATAACCAACAAGATTTTTGAAAACAAACATACTGCCCATGGAGATTTATAACACAACTCATTACAATATTTATAATGAAGTACCTACTCAAAATCAAAACATCATGACAACATATCACATACTGGAGCTTTATAACATAATTCATTACGGTATTTTCAATAACCACATATACACATATGCACATCTGCTAAACCAACAAATAAGAGAATACGATGCCTTCATCTGCAACAAGGGAATCTAGAGGCTCACACCTCCACCCTCAAAGTAATACAAGGATTCACTTCCTTCCCAGGAAGTCTAGAATCCACTGCAAAGTCAAATCTGCATCTAATGTCCAATGATATAATCTTATGCCACCTGTCCTCCAACGAACACTTACCTACTCATTGTTCTAGGGCGCACTCCCAATGTGTATCTGATTCCATCTGGAAATGCTAATGACTAAAAAAAATCCATCCCCGACCTTCCCTTCTCTGCTACATAGTCTCTTGGGCAATTCGGTCAATCCCTTCCGTGCAGTCACTCACCTTCCAAGTTCCACTGGCACCCCCATCCTGGGTAGTGCATCCCTTGGCAAGGCTTCCTCGCATTGGAATATACAAAAACAAAGGAATATAGCTACCTCAAAACCATCATACCGATCATAGCATGCTCATGGAAATAAATGGACAGAATTGGGTACCAATGTCCCACAATGGCCCTGTTCATGAAGTGCTTTACCAACATACTGCTGCATATTCCAATTCTTTTCTCTATTGCTACTGATTCTTGCAGTTGATTTTAACCACCCAACTAGGAATTTCCGTGCTTCTTGTACCAAGAACATAACTTCCATTAGATTCAAAATAACTTCTTGAGCCAGAGGAGTTCTGGGATGGGTGACCTCCTGGGAAGTCCTGGTTACCGGGTGCAAGCCCCGGAAGTGATGATTGATGCTATGTGATTTGTTCTCCACATTTCACTAGTTTCAATCCCACTTCTTCACCCCTGTGAGCATCACCCGATGCAATGAGTGCTAAGTGAACTATTCAAAAATCATGAGAAATTAGCCAGTTATGACTACCTCTCATGGAAATGGTCATACGTTTGAATGACTTACTTAACGCAGTTGAATCCCAAAAATGATATCTAATATAATGCACTGCGTAAATCCCCCATACTTAAACTTCAAATCATACCTCATTGGTAGCTCGTCAATAAGGTACACTTGTAATTATGTTTACTTCCTGTCACGACAAGTCAAACTAGCATCATGTATAAAAACATCACATCAGGATAGCTCAAAACATAACCATCATAGATCAAAATCATAAATCACATGTAGCCATCATTAACCAGAATCATAGATCACATGTAATCATCATAGACAAAAATCATAAATCATATGCATAGTAAAAGTGAAATACAATATCGATATTTATCCTTCATCGATCCTTACTTTTGCCTTTGTTCTTTCTGTACACACACCGGATCAGTTGCCACACTCAGCAAAAACCCAGTGCCTTCTCCTCCACCAGGTGCACATATGCATAGTGTGCATCACACACATACAACCACACATGCCATACAACACCATGCAACACATGCAGATATACTTGACATACAACACATACACCTACACCCAGTGTACTTACACATACGTGAAAACTGTACATCAGAAGACATTCATCTGCACACAACGTGCGACACCAGAAAATGCATACACATACATCTAGTATACAACACAACTCATACATCTATACCTAATGTACAATGCCACACAATACATGTACCCATACATAATACAACACAATGAATACACATCTCAGATACCACGACTACACAATGCACATATATATAAGTACCGCATTCCCGCAACACAACATATACGACATGCACACAATACCACACATACACCAATACCATATATACAACATGTACACAATCCCACTTGTACACCACACCACCTGCGCAACGTGTGCACAACATCACATGTACATGTTGCCACCTGCACAACGTGTACACAACGCCATATGTACACTACACCACTTGTACAATGTGTACACAATACCACATGTACATAGTACCACTTGCATGACATGTACACAACACCACATGTACACAATGCCACTGTTTCTGGGAAAAATAGTATTCCTAAAGAATGCTAGCCCTCTAGGTTTGGCAGCTACCCTAGAAACAACAGTTTAAAACAATTCAACGATTTCTTCTATGTGTAACATATAAGAGAAAGATAATGGAACCAACCTGGAACTTCCGCTTGATCCATTGCTTGATCTCTCTCCCTTTTGACAGAACCAACAACTCCTTCTCGTACTTAACACGCTTGGAGAGTACTTGCACAAGCACATCAACAAAGAACTGTCAAGGCATCATGATCTATTACAACATAAACATTACAGAATCAGATATATAATGAACAAATGATATCATTCAAAAATGATAACATTCACAATTGCACAACCATATGGAAGAAAACTTGAAGAACTTTATTAATAGAAGGGAGAATTACAACCCAGTTGTCTGATCCAGCATCATCCTCCCAGCTTCAATCCTTCTTCACCTCATGAAATAGCAAGATCACTCCAACAATACAATTCTCTTTCCTCAATTACAAACTATCAGCACTTACTTGCAATTCACAACATTACAACCCCTGGATCTCTTGGATGAGGGATCCATTTATAGATGAGTGAAAGGGTGTGAGTCATCCATGGGTTTTGATTAGTTTCATTCCACTTGTTACAATTGGTTCCACAAGGGAAGGGATAACTGAAGGTTTAAGATCCCTTATTCATCCTTGGGCGAATTCAGAGAGGAAAGTGGCACAGGAGAAGTTTCTAGAAGATTCCATGAGCATCCACTTAGCAAACTATCGCGGAAATTTGTCCATCCTCACCCATCGAAACCTATAGAAGGCCTAAATAGTATGCACCACAACCTGGTAGTGGAGTAGTCAGTATGCATCGCACTTTGCTAGTGGAGTAGTCAGTATGGTTCAGTTTAGGCAATTTCTAGATGGTTTCTCATATGGAACTTTTGGGGAATGATGTATTCAGATGATTATGTTCCTTTAGGGTATGAAACAACTCTTTTAGGGGTTGAATGAGCCCTAGTTTATCGACATATAAGTTGGGGTTGATGTGCCCAAGTATGTCTATAACAGTTGCCCCCTAAAGCATGAAGTCGTAAATATTGATGTCGGGTGAAATGCTTTATCATGAGGATCCAAAGTTTCGAACTGGAAGGTGACCCGCATAAGTTACAATACAATACATCATCAATATATAAATTTCATGATCTAGTTGAGGTAGGCATTCCCATGCTCAGCTTTATAAATTCATTTCATGTACATAGATCAGATAGTCGTCTGTAGATGCAGACTAGTGATTCTTCAGATGTAGAGTCATCATCCATGGTTCGGATGACCATCTGTGTAGCGTCTTTGTACATCGATGGTTTTATATACCTGAACATATCGCAACCCATATGGATGAAACTAGATCTGGGGTCTTCAAACTCATTCAATCTTTGCTCGATGTACAAGTCAATCCATGTGAAGAGATGTTCTGAAGTCAAACATGGAAAGACATCTCCTGATTACCAGCCAATAATGTGAGTTGTTAACAGACACAAGAGGAATCATTGATAATGATAATGACCCTCAAGGTACTACAGTACAATTCACGTGGTGTGAATATATGATTCGATGTCGAACACCACACAAAATCTTTCGGTCGAAGGCCATTGATGTCAACCTGTCGCCGGAAGTGAGAAACTTGCCGTTGATGTATGCAAGCTTCAAAGCACTGAAAGGGTTATTTCTAAGTCAACTTCTTGGATAATGAATTGATGTCGACAAGAAGAAAATTTTCGTAGGAGGGCTTTGATGTATCCCACATCTACGACACGAAACGAAGCAAATGATTTCTGGAGGTGAAGAATGAACTGAAGACACAAGGTTCAAGAATGGCGGTCATGAAAAAATGAAGGTTGGAGGTGTTGCAGTGGATGAGACATTAACTAGATGGTGGTTTCTCAACTGAATGACTTCTCTTAAACATGTCGGCGACACTGAGATGAATTGGTAGCGTTAACCCCAAAAGATGGATGGTATGAAAGACCAATGGTGAGATGACCAGTGAACGGAATAACCCAACCCAATTCAATCACAGAGATGAAGTGAAAGTGTCATGTTCAAGAGCGACCTGCTACCATAAATTCTTCAAGTTTTTTCCCTTTTTCTCCAGTCATTGCTGACCAGTACCTCTTTATTTTTGTCAAGCTTGAGGAGGATAACATATGCTTGTTCTATAATTCGCCCTTCGGGAAAACCTGTCGCTATGTTTTAACGAGTCTAGCGACAGTGAAACTTGGTCTTGTCTAGAATGGACAAGTTTGTCACTATTGTTTTAACGAGTTTAATGACAAGGATAACTCGGTCCTTTTCATGTTTAGAGAGTTTGAAAAGGGATGAAAAGAAAACTCCATAAGTTCTTTTTCGTAAAATAATCCCTTAGGTCTGAAAAAGGATAAAATAATACAAAAGGGATGACTTTTCCAATCACTTTAATGAGATGAAAAAGACAAGTGCTCGACAGTTCTTTTTTCGTAAAGTAATCCCTCAGGTCCGAAAAAGGATAAAACAATATAGGAGGGATGCCATTTCCAATCACTTTAACGAGCTGAAAATGACAAGTGCTCGACAATCTTTTCATGTTTAACGAGTCTGAAAAGGGTTTAAAGAAGACTTGATTTTGAGGAACGAGTGGTGTCTAGGGTAGCAACTAGTTCCGGTGAATTTGGAACTTCTCAAAACATGTTGAATTCTGTGAAGAGGCTGGCTAATAAGACCACTCATTGCAACTGTTCCTCAAAGGGGTAAAACAACCAAGTGAGAGCGTATGATCGGCCAAAGGGATGGTGGTGATGGGAGGTACACAACCAAGGTTCAAAAGGCTGATAGAATGGCAATCACAAAGGTTAATTTTTGAAAATGGGTTCATTTTTCGACAAGCTTGAACCATGGGGGAACTATGCTTGGATTCAATTTCTTTTTTACACAAGCTTGAAATGAACAAACTATGCTTGAAGTCGGTTTCATTTTTACACAAGCTCGAAACGAAAAAACTATGCTTGAATTTGGTTTGCATGCCCCCAGCATGATGAAAAAGAAAGTCTCTTGTAACCAGATGGAAATCACTGCGGTGAAGCAGGACGGTTATCCAACAGCTCTTTGGCTTCGTCCAGAATAGACAAAGGTGAATGGTGTGTCAGACCAATCACATAACCTACAGGGAAACTTATCTTTACAACTAGGTGTGTCCAGAATAGACAAGGGTGCATGCCCCTTAAGCTTCATTACATGCACCAGACTACTCATGGTTATCAGGTGGATGGAATGAAGGTTCAAGTGATACCGTTGATGTAAAAGGACCATTTAGGGATGATGATTGACTTGGAGCTATGCTTGGACCGGGAAATGAAAGCTAGTCAATGGTGACAACCTTGCCTTCATGCGGGAAATGCATCACTTGGAAGAGTGTTGAAACAATAGCTTCCATGTTATAAACGTAGTCACGCCCAAGAAGTAAATTGTAATCTAACGGTCCTGGGACTATCATCACGTTTAGATGAACGGTTTTCCCTCCCAAAGTGATTGGTAACTTAGGAAGGATCCCTAACGGTCAACTGGTTCCTTTGTTAAAGCCTAACAAATTCTGTGTAACAGGCATAAGCGGTGGCGAACCAAGTGCTTTCCAAGCAGTTGAGGAAAGGATACTCACTGATGCACCTTCATCTATGATAGTGCCAGACACGATCATTTTACAAACTTGTACTATGATTCAGAAAGGTACATAAGAAGGAAGGTAGGATCTTGCTAGTCGATTCCAATCAAAGGAAGTGACTAGAATGCTTGGAGGGGTTATCGAAAGAACGGGAGAATTAACCCCTTGTGTTACAATAACTGGAGGATTTTCCTCCTGTGTAGATGGAACAGGCGGATCTCCCTCAAGTTCGTTAGAATCTGAAGTAACGGAAAGAACTTGAACGGTATCATTTTCACTCTCTTCGGGAAAGGTACGATTAGCTGAAGGTGAAATTGGCTATCTATTTTTGATTTTTGGAGTTTTATTTTGGCTAAGTGATGAAATCCTAATGAAAATGCTGATGTGAAATGATTTCTTTACAAATACTGCAAATGTCTACTTAACACATAGTTTTCTAATGAATCAGTCAATGTGTTTAAGTTTCTGGAAATGTGTTGATATTGAATGGAATCAAAATGTCTTTCCGAAATCCTAACTCTTAGGAACATGCAATAAATAGCTGGGTTCCGAACGGAATAAATGCCAGTAAGCTGTAGAATGACGAGTTGTGAATCTAGCTTGATAATAAGTCAGCGTATGCCATGTGATATGACATCAGAGAGAAGTTCAATCAACGTGCCATACTCAGCGATGTTGTTTGTCAATCAACCAATACATATTCCCTTGAAACTCACTAACTTGGTGCTTGGAGCAAAGATGGCCCAGGCCGCAGAAGATAAGTTCTGTGTACTACGACTAGCTCCATCGGCATACCCAACGAATGGTTCCCAAAAGTCTGACATCTGCAACAAATGTGAAGTGGATTACCTAACCAAAATGACAACTCTAAAATAAAACACTAAAAAATGCAATAAAAGCATATGTATAATAAGTTTACTACACTCAATCAAGCATAGTAACGTTTAAGATACAACCCGTTTCGGGGTTGCGATAGTGGAATACCATCATAATTGACTAGCTCGTAGGATCCTCTTGTCAACACACGTTTAACAATGTAAGGGCCCATACATAATGGTTCAAATTTACCTGCTCCTAATTTGTCGGAATCCTGATCATAAAGCAAGACCAGGTCACCTTTCGAGAAGACACGAGGCTTGACATTTTGGTCATATTGCACCTTGATGTGTTTCTTATGGGCTTCGTTAGCCAACATGGCATCACGACGGGTTTCGTCCAGATGGATTAATTCCAAGAAACGAGCCTCTTCTTGTTATCGGGAAATCTAGTGTCTATGCAGAGCTACTAGTCCCACTAAGACGGGTAGCTATCTTAGAAACAAACAGATTAAAGTCACTTGTTTTTCCTTTATGAGAGAGAGATGGGAAAGAAGTAGAGAGTACCAACCTCAGCCTTCCGCTTGGCTCCTTGCTTGCTTCCTTTCCCCTTTGACAGAATCTCGCCACTGCTTCCTTACTTGTCTATCTTCAAAGAGCACCTGTAGATTCACAGCAGCATAATACCATCAAAGCATAGAGATCTTTCACTGTAAACAATACAGGATCAGATATATATTGGCCATACAAATGCATATAACAAATATAATATTCAGAGATACACAAGAATACGGAGGAAAACTCAAATAGCTTTATTAGTAAAAGTGATCAGGAGCTCAGGACCAAGTGTCGTAAAATGGTCAAAATTTAAAGTGCTTAGAACTGGTTCAAAGTTGAATGACTAGAAAGTGCTCGTCTTCCCAATTCCAGCGCCGCAAACGGTTCGAAAAACGGTCGCCGTATGAGGAAGTTATGGCAAAAAGAAGAATTTGTCCATAACATTAGAAATTTTAATTTTTCAAAAAAAAAATTAAAAAAGGAATATTCCGCCTGGCACGAAATCCGAGGCAACCACCAAACATTAAATGTAACTGCAGTTAAGTTGGTGGAATTTTGGCAGGAGCGCCAAATTTGGCGGACCCGCCATAATTGGCGGAGCTATCTGGAGTTAACTAAAGTTAGCTGGAGTTTTTCTAGGGAAAAACTGGAGAAACTTTAAATGGCCATAACTTTGGCTAGGAAAGTCGGTTTTGGACGAATTGTTTTTTGATTTTGGGTATTTTCGACCTTCTGAAGCCATTGGTGTAGGTCTTACAGCCATCTAAGGTCATTTTCAGGTGTTTTTGCTTCAGGGAAGTTCCAGGAGCCATAAGGGCCAAATCAGTTTGGGAGCTGCATTGGGAATTGTGCAGCCATTGAATGTGTAACGAAGGTCATTCCTGAAGGTTTTGAGCATTATGAATCCATTTCTACAGCTCTTTTTTCCTTTTGAGGCATTCTTTTCACTGTTTTGCTTCAGGGAAGCTTTCAGGGCCACGAGGGCCATTTCAGTGTTGGAGCTGTTTGGGGGCTATATTCATCCATTTTCGGTGATTCAAAAGCCTATGTCTGCTATTTTCGACCTTATGAGTCTAATGGCAGAGGTTTCAGAACCAATTGAGGTCATCTTCACCTCGAAATTCTCCATGCAAGTTTAAAGCGCCACCAGGGCCAATTGGGGAAAGTACTGTATAAGGTACAAAATTCACTGTTTAGTGTTTGGGAAAGAGCATGTTTGGCTAATTCCTATCTTCTGATTCTGTATTTACAGTCAGATCTGTCCTTTGAGACACCCATATTTTTTTATTAGCCTTTGTAGCAATTTTAATACAAGAGGACAAGCCTAGTTGGAGAGGTTTGGTCCAGCAGATGTAGCCCGGGGGGGTGAACTCCTTTATCATTTTGATGTCTTTATTTGCTGAAGATGATATGCTAAACAAAACTGATATAAAGTATTAAACATCAAATAAATATAACTTGCATACACACATAATCACTTATTCAACTACAAAAAGTTACTTGTCTTATTCCGCAAGACCTTAACCTTCAAGTATGTGTATGTCCAAGACTTCTAAGTGTTTACTTTGTTATTTCTTTAGGCAGAGCCTGTAGAGGGCCAGGTAGCCTCTGGAACTCATCCTCTTTTTAGAGGTGACATGTACGGTGAATGCCCCTACAGTCTATCTTTGTATAAGAAATAAGAAGTTTATACATTTTTAGAGGTCATTTGGAGTGTCTAGCTCACAGTTGAAATTATTGGAAATGGATACCTTGCACCCTTAAACAAGTACATTCCATTTTCAGATTAGATGGTATCAGAGCACTAGGTTGCTTGACTGACATCACTAGCTTGATTGTGTAGCTTGAAAGGTGTCTTAAGCAGTGTTGGAGATTGACTGCTTTATTATTCTGTAAAGTACTTGTTGTTTGAGTTGCTGAAGCTCTTTTGTTCATTTTTACAATGACAACTTCCATAAGTGAGTTCTCAAAATCGTCCTCCTTCACAAGATTCTTTGATGAAGGCTTGAAGCAAGAATTTTTCATCATGATGAATATGGTGAGAGAAATGTATGAGGATGAAAGAAAGAGCTCTAGACTTCAAGAGCAGTTGAATTCCATGAGGGAAGAGAATCAGTTGCTTTCTAACCAATTGCAGGAAATGGAAGGCCAACTTCATATTGCAAACATGAAGCTGGAAAGGATGCATGAGTTGGAGACACAACTCCTTGTTGCCAAAGAAGCCCTAGCCAAGTATCAGCTTGAAGAAGAGGTAAACAATTCTAGTTTGTCTTGAAATTCTGATAAGAATGTTTATGTTGGTTCTTTTGAGAAACATACTAGAGGCATAGGGTCCAAGTTGATGTCCAAAATGGGATATGAAGGAAAAGGATTGGGCAAACATGCACAGGGTAAACTTGAGCCAATAATGGTTGAGGTAAGGCCTAATAATTTGGGTCTTGGCTATGGACAATCTTATGGAGAAAGTTCCAAAGCATCCATGAAGGCAATTGAAACAGTTCCTAGAAGGAGTTTCATTTCAGGTTCTCTATCTCAAGGTTGTATCCTTGAGGAATGCAATAGTTTGAAACATGCATTGCAGGAAGAAGGTGTGCATAAGCATGCACTTGAACAAGAAAGTGGTAAAAGCTCTAAAACCATTGAAGGGATTGATGGTGTTCCAAAAGGAGCTTCTTCTTCATTTGATTCATCTCCTCATGAAGGTAATGAAGGTGAAAGGGAAATGTATAAATCTGATTTCAATCATATTTTCTTTGATCATGTAAAGCATGGAAAATTTCCACACAAGCATTGGAAAAGAATTGCATGTTCTTTTTGTGGTTTGGTTAACCATAGTGTTTCTAGATGTTGGAAAAGAATGGCAACATACAGGAAACTTTTGAAGGAAAGGAGGCAAGAAGCCAAAGTTCCAATGAACAATGCAAATCATGCTATCAAGAAGATGAACATGTGTTGCACTTATTGCCATAAGCAAGGACATACTGTTGAAAGGTGTTGGACTCTGAATCCAACAATGCTTCCACGAAAATTGAAGAAATGGGAGAAAGAGTATGGCAAGAATGGGAAGGAAGTTTCCATCATTGATATGTGTCAGGATGATACGCATGTTAATATTGATGTGCAGTTAAAGGAAGCGCCTTTGAAATGGATTGGTAAGAAATGGTTAGAATTCTTATCCAATTAAAGTTGCATGTCTTTGATTGAATGCATTTCTTTGTTAAGGGAATGCAAGTTGCAGGATGGAAAAACTGAGTATGAGATTCACTCTATCGCAGCGAAAGTTATATTCATCTCAGCTTTGAAAGTAAATGTACATGTGATTGAGGATCTTGTATTTATGATTGTACTTAAGGAAAAATTGAAGGATAAACTGCATGCATGAGAATGATATGCATGAGCACAGGGATCATGATGATTTCCTTGTATTTTAAACATGTATGTGTGATTAACTTGAAGGGTTGATTAATTTATTTTTAACCATGCATGTAATGTAATATTGACTTGGAAAAAGTTAATTTGATCTCCAAGATTGTAAAGAGGAGAAATGATGAGGTGTTTCATCTTTGTAAAAGCCTTCTCATTTGGGAGGCAGCTCTTCTTTTGGAGCGGAGGTGCCATGGATGGGCATCGTGACAGTTGGCAAGCCCAGATATTTAGGGGAATATTTCAGCTCATATATCAGCAAGTTTCATTGCTGGTTTCTGCAAACTTTCAGTTTGTCTGGCGAACAAGCTTGGTCGGGACTCGACGAGTACTTGGTTTATGCAGCGACATTCGCCATGACGACAGTTGATAAGGCAGGACATTTTGGCATCAGTATGCTCTTTTGGCTGAATGGAAGAGGATATTTCTGTTCCTCAAGTGCTGTACAGTTCAGTTCAGAAATTCAGTGAGCTTTTGGGGACCAAAAGCCTTCTCATTTGGGAGGTGTGATCAGGAGCTCAGGACCAAGTGTCGTAAAATGGTCAAAGTTTAAAGTGATTAGAATTGGTTCAAAGTTGAATGAATTGAAATTTCTCGTCTTCCCGATTCCGGCGCCGCAAACGGTTTGAAAAACGGTTGCCGTATGAGGAAGTTATGGCAAAAAGAAGAATTTGTCCATAACATTAGAAATTTTAATTTTTCAAAAAAAATTTAAAAAAGGAATATTCCGCCTGGCATGAAATCCGAGGCAACCACCAAACATTAAATTTAACTGCATTTAATTTGGCGGAATTTTGGTAGGAGCGCCAAATTTGGCGGACCCGCCATAATTGGCGGAGCTATCTGGAGTTAACTAAAGTTAGCTGGAGTTTTTCTAGGGAAAAATTGGAGAAACTTTAAATGGCCATAACTTTGGCTAGGAAAGTCGGTTTTGGACGATTTTTTTTTTGATTTTGGGTATTTGCGATCTTATGAAGCCATTGGTGCAGGTCTTACAGCCATCTAAGGTCATTTGTAGGTTTTTTTCTTCGTGGAAGTTCCAGGAGCCACAAGGGCCAAATCAGTTTGGGAGCTTCATTGAGAATTGTGCAGCCATTGAATGTGGAACAAAGGTAATTCCTGAAGGTTTTCAGCATTCTAAATCCATTTCTACAGCTCATTTTTCCTTTTGAGGCATTATTTTCACTTTTTTGCTTCAGGGAAGCTTTCAGGGCCACGAGGGCCATTTCAGTGTTGGAGCTGTTTGGGGGCTATATTCATCCATTTTCGGTGATTCAAAAGCCTATGTCTGCTATTTTCGACCTTCTGAGTCTAATGGTAGAGGTTTTAGAACCAATTGAGGTCATCTTCACCTCGAAATTCTCCATGCAAGTTTAAAGGGCCACCAGGGCCAATTGGGGAAAGTACTGTATAAGGTACAAAATTCACTGTTTAGTGTTTGGGAAAGAGCATGTTTGGCTAATTCCTATCTTCTGATTATGTATTTACAGTTAGATCTGTCCTTTGAGACACCCATATTCTTTTATTAGCCTTTGTAGCAATTTTAATACAAGAGGACAAGCCTGGTTGGAGAGGTTTGGTCCAGCAGATGTAGCCCAGAGGGGGGGGGGGTGAACTCCTTTATCATTTTGATGTCTTTATTTGCTGAAGATGATATGCTAAACAAAACTGATATAAAGTATTAAACAGCAAATAAATATAACTTGCATACACACATAATCACTTATTCAGCTACAGAAAGTTACTTGTCTTATTCCGCAAGACCTTAACCTTCAAGTATGTGTATGTCCAAGGCTTCTAAGTGTTTACTTTGTTATTTCTTTAGGCAGAGCCTGTAGAGGGCCAGGTAGCCTCTGGAACTCATCCTCTTTTTAGAGGTGACATGTCCGGCGAATGCCCCTACAGTCTATCTCTGTATAAGAAATAAGAAGTTTATACATTTTTAGAGGTCATTTGGAGTGTCTAGCTCACAGTTGAAATTATTGGAAATGGATACCTTGCACCCTTAAACAAGTACATTCCATTTTCAGATCAAAAAGTCATAGAAGAGAGGATTACAACCACTTGGTCTAACCCATCGCCATCCTCCCAGCTTGAAAGCCCTCTTCACCTCACACAAAGCAAGATCACCCAACAATGTCTTCAAAGAGAAACCAGCAACACCTATTTGTAAATTACCCAATTCCAACCTTTGGATCTCTAGGATGAGGGATCCATTTATAGATATTTGTAGTTGGGTGAGTCAGCTTTTGGGATTTTGATTAGTGTCATCTCTCTGATATTTCTTGGTTCCACTTGGAGATTTTATGATCTCTTACTCATCCTTGGGCGAATTCAAGGAGGCAAGTGTCAAATGAGTAGCTTCTAGAAGATTCTCAGGTTCTCCACTTAGCAAACTGCTTGTGCCATTTGTCTGCTCTCGCTCATCGAACCCTACAGAAGGGCTTTCCAATATGCATCACACTTTTTGCATGTGGTAGGTGAGATGCATCGCACCCTTTGCACTGGGCAGTCTATATGGTTCTGCTTTGACCAGTTCTGAGTAGATTTTCATGGAAAACTTCTGGGAGGTGATGTAATCAGTTGACCTTGCTCCTTTAGGGCATGAAACAACACTTTTAGGGACTTAGAAGCCCTTGGTTTTTGGACATATGTGATTGGGGTTGCAGTGCCCAAATATGTCTATAACAGTGGCCACCTAAAGCATGAGGTCGTAAATCCTTTGATGTCGGGTGAAATGCTTTATAGTGAGGATATGAGGTTTTTCGCACTGGAAGGTGACCTGTAATAAGATACAATACAATACATTATCTTCATAATATTTTCATGATCTGGCTGAGGTGGGCATTCCCATGCTCAACTTGATAAATTCATTTTCATGTACATAGGACAGACAACCATCTATGTGCAGACTGATGATTCTGGTAGAGTCATCATCCCTTAGTTTGGATGATTATCTGTGCAACAATGATGTACATTTGATGTCTTTATTTTCTTGAATATTTCACAACCCGGATGGATGAAACTAGATCCGGGGTCTTCAAAACTCATTCAATCTTCGCCCGAAGTACAAGTCGATCCATGTGAATAGATGTTCTGATGTCGAACATGGAAAGACATCGCCTGATTACCAGCCAATGATGTAAGCTGTTAACAGGCGCGAGAGGAATCACCGATAATGATGATGACCCTCAAGGTACTGCAGTACAATTCACGTGGTGTGAATACATGAGTTGATGTTGAACACCACACAAAATCTTTCGGTCGAAGGCCATTAGTGTAAACCTGTTGCCGGAAGTGAGAAACTTGCCATTGAGGCATGCAAGCTTCAAAGTACTGGAAGGGTTGTCCCTAGGTCGGCTTCTTGGATAATGAGTTGATGTCGACAAGAAGTGACCCGTCGTAGGAGGGCATTAATGGATCCCACATCTACGACACGGAATGGAGCAAATGATTTTGTAGAGGTGAAAACGATCTGATGATACAAGGTTCAGGGTGGTGGTCATGAAAGAATGAAGCGTGAAGGTATTGTAGCGGATGAGACACAAGCTGGGTAGGTGAATTCTCTGAGCGACTTCTCTTGAACATATCGGTGACACTGAAATGGATTGGTAGCGTTAACCAAAAAAGTGGATGGTATGGTGGACCAATGGTAATATGATTGGTGAACGGAATAACCCAACCCGACTCAATCATGGTGATGGAGTGAAAGTGTCATGTTCAAGAGCGACTTGCTACCAATAAAGTTTCTTCAAGTTTTCTTCCCAATTTTCCCCAGTCATTTCTGACCAGTACCTTTTTATTTTTGTCAAGCTTGAGGAGGATAACATATGCTTGTTCTATAGTTTTCCCTTCGGGAAAACCCGTCGCTATGTTTTAACGAGCCTAGCAACAGTGAAACTCGCTCTTGTTCGAATGGACAAGTTTGTCGCTATTGTTTTAACGAGTTTAATGACAAGGATAACTCGGTCCTTTTCAATTTTAGAGAGTCTGAAAAGAGACGGAAAGAAGACTCCAATATTCCTTTTACGTAACATAATCCCTTAAGTTCAAAAAAGTATAAAACAATACGAAAGGGATGACTTTTCGATAGTTTTAGCGAGCCGAACAAGACAAACGCTCGATCTTTTTGTGTAATAAGCCCTCAAGTCCAAAAAGATTAAAATATAGAGGAGGGATAGCACTTCCAATCACTTTAACGAGCTGGAGAGGCCAATCGCTCGACAATCTTTTCATATTTTACGAGTCATATGAAAAGAGCTTAAAGGAGACTCGTTTTTTGAGGAACGAGTGATGTTTTCAGATAGCAACTGGTTCCAGGTAAGGTTTGGAACTTTCCAATCACGGCAGTGTAAAAAGGTGGCTAATAGGATCACTCGTCGCAGCTGTTCCTCAAAAGGGGTAAACAATCAAATGGAGGCGGATGATCGACAACAACAGAGTGGAGGTGATGGTAAGAACATGACCAAGGCTCAAAAGCTGATGACAATGCATTCACAATGGTTATTTACCAGAGGTGGGTTCATTTTTTAATGAGCTTAAACTCTGGTGGAACATATGCTCATTGCTAGGTTTAATTTTTAACGAGCTTGAACTTTGCGTAAAACTGCTCGTGTCAGTCGTATAATAAGGATTTCTCATCAATAGGTTCATTTTTTAGGGAGCTTGCACCATTCGAAATTATGCTTTGACTCCTTTCATTATGTAAGCTAGGAACGACCAATCCTACGAGTTTAAAGGGTTAAGAACCTACAAACTAAGAAAATAAATGGTCGCACTTCACTTTCACGCAAAAATTTTACATGCCCCCAGGTATAGAGAAGTAGAGTTTCCCCAAGTTACCCCTCAATTTGCAGACAAAACACTTGTTTTATCGGGAAAGGCCTACCTTTCCAGGTTACCCTTCAATTTGCAGACAAAACATTTGTTCTATCGAGAGAGGCCTACCTTCTAGGTTACCCTTCAATTTGCATACAAAACATTTGTTCTATCAGGAAAGGCCTACCTTCTAACAGAGGTATCTTATTCCGGTCTAATCCCATTTTCCTAAACGGACGGGTGTGTCAGACCAGTCATATATCCTCTGTGGAAACCTACCCTATACCTAAAGTTTTCCTGCCGAAGCAGGCCAGGGTGCATGCCCCCTAGGTTTCTTGGAGGTGGGAACGAATAAACGGCCGGATACAACTCTGATGAATTTCCTTCTTGCGGTAAAGGAATGGGCATATTGCCCTCATGTTCATCAGAGTCAGTGTTTACGAAAAGAATTTGAACGGTGTCGTTCTCATTCTCCTTAGTGACTGTATCATTTGAAGGTAAACCTTCTGAAGTCAAGATGGGGTCGACTGCCGTCTCGACCTGTTAACTTTGATTCGATGTGGACTCAGAGGGTTTATCTTCAATGATAGGTGCTTCGACTGACTCCAAAGGAGGGTCAGTCGGATTTTCAACTAGTAATGGATTCGGCAAGAGTTTCTTGTACCAAGGAGGGAGTCGCTGTGGTGATATAGGACGATTATCCAAGACTCTTTTAGCTTTTTCCAGGAAGGGAAAATGATGGAGGGCATGATCACCTTCACACAGTCTGCAAGGAAACTTAGATTTCCCTTTCTGTCCGGTGACTTCGCTTTCACTAGTTGACGGTGTACTTTCAACATGATCGTCAGAGGTTGACGAAACCAGATTGTGCAAGCAGGGAGACCAGTCCCTTAAGATCCGTGGGATGCAAGGACAATCTCGGTGATAGTGGTATCCTTTGCAGATGACACATGGAGATTTAGGTTTTGACAGTGTAGTGTGTGGATTTTCGCTAGACGATGTACGGTTGCCCCTTTTTGCTGTTGGCTCCTTCTTCTTCTTCTCCTTCCCCTTCTTCTTCTTCTCAGTTACTTGGTTTTTAGTTTTACTATCTTTACCAAGCGAAGAGGAAGAAGGAGAGGGAGAGAAAAACGAAGTATAAGGTTGGGGGGGAACTCTGGTATCATCTAGTTGCTAATTCGATTGTTCAGGAATCACGATGTTTTGAATGATAGAGGTCGAGAAAATCCATACTGGCAGGCCAATTGTCAGTCCTGGAAGGGACAATGTGGCCATATGAGGTGCACCAACATCTCCCCAAGAGGAGATAGGAATAGGACTTCCCCCAAGGGGAAATCCTTGGTTGGTGGATTCCATTTTCTCAACCTAAGACCAATGAGGGAACAATGATGTTATTCTGATTAAAACAAATTTTAGACCCTTTGACACAACTTGCTTTTTCAATTTTCAAGAGTCGAGAAAAAGCTAAAGATGACTCTAGTCGCCTTCAATTTTTAATGAGCCTGAAGTGACAAGTGCTCAGATGGACCTTTTCCTTTAAGGAGTATGAAAAGGAACGAAAGAGACTACTCTGGAAATCTAGACAGAGGGATTACCAAACCAATCGCAAAACTGCAGAATACGTTTTACGGTACGGCAGTCAATCTTCCTGAATGCTGTTTTCAGTGCATTGCGATCGATAGGGTGGCAGACACGGCTTCCTAAGGATAAAGGATATAGCCTATTTTGGTCTCCCAATATATACTCGATGGTACGTGGGAGCACAAGTCCGTACTGGCACTTATCGTCTCAAAGAGGAGGAATCACCCAACCTACAATGAAAGAGACAATTACCAGGCTTTACGACGCTGGAATACGTCTCTAGCCTAGACTTCTAGATGTTGTGCGTTAGGTTCCAAAGCGTTTTTATGTTCATTAAATTTATTTACAGTTGATCTTTCTTAAGAAATTTTCCTTTCAAGTTCACCGTGTGATGTAGATATACAATTCCTAAAATGCAATCTAAGATGATAAACAATCGTTTAATCTTCTTTGTGCAATGAAAATCCTAGCTACTAAGGAAAGAGAAATGAAATCCTTTCAACATAGAGCAGAGAGCACACACTAGATGCAGTGTCCTAAATCAAAATCAACAAGAAATCTGAATGAAAATGCACGTGCATGTATTTGTTTTCCGCTTTCTTAATGTGTGAATGACAAAAAGAATGCTAAATACAAATATGAACTATTCCTTCTTTCAAAGTGACAATACCAATGATTTTCTTTTCAAAAAACGAAAAGGAGACAGGACAAAAATTTTACGATTTTGAATTGAAAATTGCTTTTGACACTTGAAATACTACTAATTCAGATCAAATAAAAGAGTAACAGTATAATCGACTATCAAGAACAATGGGATTCTTTTCTTTGATTGAAAACGACACTTGCGACACTTCCAAATCAAAAGACGACAGTTCGATTAAGCTACTTCTTTGTAAAAGAGAACTGTAAATGGCGCACAATACATAAAAACATTCACAATTATTTGTACAATAGAGGTTGGATGATGCAAAGAAGGGGGTTTCAACAGTGGTCTACTGATCACAGACAACAAAACTCCTGAATAAAACTGAAGACAGTGAAGAAAAAACCAAAATCTGGAGGTAGATCTAGTCTTGTCTGATCATCACACCTACAACACAGGGAAACAGGGATGCATCCCACCTACTGCACACGGGAGGTGCGATGCATCCAGATTTCCTAAAGGAGAGGGTGCAATGGTCAAGGAACGAGACTTTAACTTGGTTTTTGGTCACAGTTTGCAGTTTAGTCCAAGGATTTAGGCCGAGCAAATGATAGTCAGTAACTACAAAGTATAGGGCTGATCTAATGAGGTTACTCAAGCTACCTCTAGGGCACTTAGGATGTTTGCAAGTCAATTGTTCAGTTCATAAACAAACCCGGAGATTGACTGAAGCAACGTTGATCTACTTTGCACTTGCATAGAAAATGCAGTTCGAAGGCTAGCTGGCTTGACTTCAGGCTCCGTCTGTGGTTTATGAATCAAACAAATAGAGACAAGCAATCAAACTAATTGATCCCCAGCGGAGTCGCCATTTTGTTATCGGGAAATCTAGTGTCTATGCAGAGCTGCTAGTCCCACTAAGACGGGTAGCTATCTTAGAAACAAACAGATTAAAGTCACTTGTTTTTCCTTTACGAGAGAGAGATGGGAAAGAAGCAGAGAGTACCAACCTTAGTCTTCCGCTTGGCTCCTTGCTTGTTTCCTTTCCCCTTTGACAGAATCTCGCCATTGCTTCCTTACTTGTCCAGCTTCAAAGAGCACTTGTAGATTCACAGCAGCATAATACCATAAAATCATAGAGATATTTCATTGTAAACAATATAGGATCAGATATATATTGGCCATGCAAATGCATATAACAAACATAATATTCAGAGATACACAAGAATATGGAGGAAAAATCAAATAGATTTATTAGTAAAAGTCATAGAAGAGAGGATCACAACCACTTGGTCTGACCCAGCGCCATCCTCCCAGCTTGAAAGCCCTCTTCACCTCACACAAAGCAAGATCACCCAACAATGTCTTCAAAGAGAAACCAACAACACCTCTTTGCAAATTACCCAATTCCAACCTTTGGATCTCTGGGATGAGGGATCCATTTATAGATATTTGCAGCTGGGTGAGTCAGCTTCTAGGATTTTGATTAGTGTCATCTCTCTGATAGTTCTTGGTTCCACTTGGAGATTTTATGATCTCTTACTCCTCCTTGGGCGAATTCTTGGAGGCAAGTGTCAAATGAGCAACTTCTAGAAGATTCTCAGGTTCTCCACTTAGAAAACTGCTTGTGCCATTTGTCTTCTCTCGTTCATCGCACCCTACAGAAGGGATTTCCAGTATGCATCTCACTTTTTGCATGTGGCAGGTGAGATGCATAACACCCTTTGCACTGGGCAGTCTGTATGGTCCTGCTTTGACCAGTTCTGAGTAGATTTTCATGGAAAACTTCTGGGAGGTGATGTAATCAGTTGACCTTGCTCCTTTAGGGCATGAAACAACACTTTTGGGGACTTAGAAGCCCTTGGTTTATGGACATATGTGATTGGGGTTGCAGTGCCCAAATATGTATATAACACTTCTTTAGAAGTTTCAGGAAGCAGATCAATTGCGAGCTTGAGAGATGAGATTTCGCACTGAATTGGTAGGACTACTTCCAGACCATACACCAACTGAAAGGGCGTAAATCTGGTCGCATTTCTCACCGAAGTCCTATATTCCCACAGAGTTGAGTACAGGATTAAGTGCCAATTCCGTTTATGGACTCCAATCATTCTCTGCAGCATGCGCTTAAGGACTTTGTTGATTGCCTCAACTTGTCCGTTAGCCTGCAGATAATATGGAGTAGAACTATCATGGGATAGTCCTAATTTGGTAGTTAATTCGATCATCATGTGATTGTGAAAATGTGACCCATGATCTGTGACTATAGCCTGTGGTACACCAAATCTAGAAAGTACATGATTGAAAAAGAAAAGAGCAACCGTTTCACCATTGTTGTTCAATGTACGCATTGCCTCGGCCCATTTGGTAAAATAGTTGACAACGACTATAATAAACCCATGCCCCCCGGCTGAGGTGGGGTTACATGTCATGAAATCAATGCCCCATTTAGTGAATGGGCCAATAGCAACGACTGGATGCAATGGTGCAGATGGTAATATGGTTTTGTGATCAAAAATCTGACAAGCATGGCAACTTCTGACTGCAATTATGCAATCTTTGAATATGGTGGGCCAGAAGTAACCAGCTCGTAAGATCTTTTGTGCAGTAGCGTAACCAGATAGATGCCCCCACAAGCACCTGAATGACAATCATTCAAAACTTTTTCGGCCTCCTCATGCGTGAGGCACCTTCGTAGAACCGTATCGACACCACGATGGTAAAGTGTATCACCAACGATCAGATAGTCTTTGGCTTGGTATCGAGTACGTCGCTGTTCAGAGTGAGAGGTGTTAGGCCTAAAATTTTAGGTCTGGAGATAGACCAGTATATCTCTGTACCACGGATCGCTTGATGATATCAGAAATAGAGTCTCATCCACGATTGATGCTTTTGATGTTAAATCGTTGGAGGACAAGGGAAAGTCGCAAAGTAACTCTGCAAAGACAAGAGACTTCTTTGATTTGGATTTGGTGAATTCCAAATCAAATTCCCGCAAAATGGCTATCCATTTGGAATATTTTCCCCCCAACAATTGACGTGACAAAATGTATGTCATTGGGTTGCAATCTGACACAATGGTAGTTTTGCGAAAGAGTACATAGTGTCGAAATCTCTGTAATGCTTGAACGGCTGCTAAAGCCAATTTTTCAACATATGAGTACTTTCTTTCTATATCATTAAGATTACGACTTAAATAATATATAGGATGTTCAATTCCATTATCTTGTTGCACTAACACCATAGTGATGGTTGTATTTGCAGCGGCGAGATACAGGTTGAAGTCTTTTTTATAGTCAGGAGTGTACACTAATGATGCTTTTATCAGGGAATCTTTTAAAGCATCAAAGGAAGCTTGCGCAACTTGATCCCAATGGAAGGGTACCCATTTTTTCAAAATACGTGTATAACCTTTAGCGAGCTCAGCATAATGTGGAATGAACCTCCTCAGAAAGTTAGCTTTCCCTTAGAGTCTTTGTATTTGAAGCAAATTTGAAGGTGGAGGCATGTCAAGGATTGCCTGAACCTTAAATGGGTCGAGTCGAATTCTGTCCTTAGAAACTACAAAACCAAGCAGTCGACCAGAACCAACACAAAACACACATTTATGCGGATTGAGTCGTATCTTGTAGTGTCGGCAATGTAGAAATATGGCTCTCAAATGTTGCGGATGATTAGTTCGTTTTCACGAATGAGCAGGCAGATCGTCGAGATACGGTTGAATGATGTGTTTGATGTCATAGAAGGCGTAATTCATTGCCCTCTGAAATGTTGCCCCTGCATTCTTCAAACCGAAAGGTAATTTACGATACGCGAATGTGCCCCATGGACATATAAATGTAGTTTTTGACTGGTCTTGTGGGCGGATATTGATTTGATTATAGCTCGAAAATCCATCCATGAATGAAAAGATTTCGCATCCGGCATATTCATCAATTATCTTGTTGATGAAGGGTGTAGGATAGTTGTCCTTCGGACATGCTTGATTTACATCCCTATAATCGACACACACTCTTATCATTCCTTGTTTTTTCATCATAGGAACAATATTCGATACCCAATCAGTGAGAGGTACAGGGTAAATGAAACTAGCACGCAAAATTTTTTCAACCTCTACTTTAATGGCAGCGGCTTTCTTCGGATGAATAGGTCGAAGCCGTTGTCGTATTGGTTTGACATCTGGATACATCTTGATTTCATGTTCAATGATTCTCAAGTCAATGTCTGGTATTTATTCATATGACCATGCAAAGACATCTCTGAATTCACGAAAAAGAGCACAGTAGTTATCTAGTTCTGATGGAGAACAAGATTTGCCAATGTGAATATTCTCTACAATATTAGGTTTGGTCAAAATATTTATGGCTATAGTTTCTTCAATGTTGGATAGATTTCGCTCGGAATCTATTGTATTTACAGAATTTAATAAAAAATCAACAATTGAAGGGTGACTAAGGTCATTTGAATAATCTTCTTTGTCATCTCGAAGGTGGGAACGATGATGATAATTTTCCCACGGTTTCTCTCCTATCATCATTGATTGGATGATTCCTTCGTCTGTAGAATGTATACGAGACCAAGGATCAGAAGAGGTACCATATTCTAAAGACCTATCTACCCAAATACTTGTTGAGTGCAGATTCAGAATCACAAGCCCAAAAAATTGATTGCTACAAAGCTTCAATGGGGCTTGGTGGCAACTCCTCGCGATGATCCTCACTATCAAAATAGTCGGAACTCTTCTTAATTTCAGATGATGTAGAAGAGATCATATGGAAGGTTTCCACTGTGGTAACTTCCACAAAACCAGATGGAGATGGGAGAGCAAGAGTACCCATTAAGGAAGGGTCTTTTAGGAGACCTACTCCAACATTTTGAAGCGATTGCGAACTTCCATGGATCAATGGAATGCTTCTAGTAGCTTGTGAATTGTTATTAAAAAAGGCTAGTTGGTCAATGACTGTGATTCCACCTTGGAAGGGAAATGAAATCTTTCTATAATATGTAGACATAATGGCAGCCATAGCATAAATCCAGGGCCTTCCAAGTAAGATATTACAATCAAGGTTTCCATCAATGACCTTGACTTCAATCTCTACTGTCTTGCCCCCCAGTTAAACTTGCAAGTTATTTAAAATCCCATGCGGAGTGTACGTTCTTCCATCGAATGCTTTTAATGTTGTTGGTGATCATGACAAGGGTGGCGAACCAAGAGTTTTCCAGCAACTCATCGACATAATACAGGTAGATGCCCCCTCATCAATGATGGTTCGATGAACATTTTTATTGAGGGCTTTTACCTGTATAAGAAAAGCGAGTTGGGCCGGTAACTGTGGCGTATATCCTTTATGATCAAAGGCCACAAGATTGGAATTCGTTGGATCAATCCCACCTATTGCTGATAACAAAGCCTGCTTTTGGGAGGGACAATTTTGCAATACCTCAAGTGTCGACATAGCAGATGGCAATTGAGCCAGATCCTGCACTATATTATAATTCTGAGCAACTCGAGCACGAGGATTAAATGTCGATTTATGTACGACTCCCTTTGGCGGCTTAATGGTTGATTCAGGAATCATGGGTGGAACAACTTCCTTCGATACCAAAGCATCATTTTGCTTTTTTGTGATGGATAACATTAGTACTTGGGATGTGGAAGCATTATCGGTAGCAACCATATTAGTTTCTGGGTTTGGAAATGGATCAGTCAACACCGCTGAGGTATTCGAAGCCTTCAAAAATTTTGAAACCTCAGATCGATGTGGACACTCTCTTGTATAATGTTCCTCATTACAGATTAAACATGGATACTTAGGAGGTTTCCTTGTCGCAGTAGGGTTTTCAGATGATTTTTCAGGAGTGGAATTCTCCTGTTTCTTCTTATTATTTTTTCCTTTCTTCTTGCCCCTTGGTTGCTTTGGATTTTTGCCTTTGTCGGATGACACAACATTAATCTCTGAGGTAAGAGAATTTTCATTTGCATTTTGATTAGAAATAGCAAGATCTTGACTAGATGGACCTCTTGCGGTTTGCGTGCTTGAGGCACTAATCACATCGTCACCGGCATGAGAGTCCCTATTTGATTTAGGAGGAGGCGGAACGGAAAAATCTGGTCTTGGAGTGTCAGGAATTTTGTCGTAGAGTGTGCCAAACTGAGTATAGATCAAATCTAAATATTGGGCACGAGTAATGACTTGTTCTTCAGTGACAACTCCTCCTTTCGCCACATCCTTAGTGATAGATGGTAATAAGGAATTAATAAACCACTCAACTAACAACTGATCAAGAAAATACATCTTTACCATTCGACGACGGTGCCGCCACTCATGAATATGATCAGATATGTGAGTGGACGTGGTCTGTTTAAAATTGTTAAGGAGTTTTGTTCCAGTTTCGTACCTGATGGGTAACTGAAAGTGGGTTAGAAAAGTAGTGGCAAGGAAGGTGAAGTTATCAAACGAAGCTCTAGGCAATTCAATATACCACTTCACTACCGGACCAATGAGTGTTCTATGAAAAAGGCAAAGTCTAATCGAATCATCATTCAGGGTGTTAGATGAGCACCACAAATGAAAAGTCATTACGTGATTCGATGGATCTTCACCTGGATTTCCATTGAACTTAGGAATATCAGAGGGGAGTTTATGAGGGATCGCCAGCCACCAAGGGGTATATGCAATTGGATCATTCTTTAGACTGTTCAAATTTGGTAATTCTAGATTTGCCACAAAAGGCAACTATTGATTCACGTTGGGTGGAGCATACCCAGGATAAGATGGAATCGCCTGAGCAATAGGTATTTGCATACCAGCATAATCCATCTATAGCTGGTAACTTTGATAAGGTTGTTGGACATAACCAGTATAATGTGTTTGTTGATAACCGTTTTGAAGATATGGCTGTCCATAACCTACAAAGCCTTGTTGCTCAGGTCCTCGGTAGGCTTGATATTGACCAAATCTAGTTTGAGCTTGTAAACCAAGTCCAAACTGGGGTTGGGTTTGCTAGAATTGCGGTTGTTGGTATTGTGGCCGCCATGGTTGTTGGACCATTTGCTGTTGCCCAATACTACAAGATTGACCAAGCTGCGGATTGACAATACCCGTCGATGCCTGAGTCGTTCCATATAAAGGAGCACTAACCTGAGGTTGCGGTTGAGCCGTTGAGACAAGTGGCTGTTGTACCATGACCTGAGAGATTTGAGGTTGAGACACAACAGGTCGTGCTTGTGTTTGCGACACAGTCGTAATAGCAGGTGTAGTGGGAATATTCGACATAGGTTGGATCGGTTGTATTTGATATACAACCCTTGGTTTTTCTGGCAGTATTGGTATCCAACCACTAGATGTAATTCTAGCTTGACTTGAATATTGTTGGAAACTCTCATATGGTTGTTCCCTAGGAGGAAACAATGAAAAGGCATACTGCTCTCCATATGGCGGCAGTCCAGTATTTAAAGGATATATCGGTCTTTGAAAACTGGTTTGCCCAAATTGATATTGGTATGCAGGATCAAATTGCTGAGTTTCAACATAAGAAAGACCATATGGGACTCTGGATGAACAAATAGGAGCAGACCATGGCACCGAAGTAGCTGGGACAGACGGTGTACCAGAAAACATTGTAGGAATAGCAGCAGGAGGTTCTGCTGCAGCTGCATCAGATGATACATTCCTAGATGTTGATGGTTGCTCAGACATGTTTAGTCTATCCAAAATATCTCCTAGCAATTCGAAAGGAACTTGCAATGAAGGAGGATTAAAAGAACCAAACTCAGGAGTAGAGGGATACAAATGGATCCCAATTCCAAAATGAAACGGGGTACTAGATGGGGGATCCTCTGCTGTCTCCTCTATAACAATCAGACCAGGTGGAAGAGGTAGACCGTCAGGTCCATAAAATATTTTCGGAGCTGAAGAAGGTGTAGCTTCTGAAGTGACAAATACTGGAGGGGTGACACCTTCTGAATACTGAAACTCAACTTCCAGATGTTCAGGTAAATGAACTTTAGCCTCAAAGGGAGGTTCTTGAACAACTATTGGTTCAAATGTAGCCTCGGTTTGAACTAAGATTGGTTCTGGATCAACTCTAGATGGAGTTGTTTCAGGTACAGAAGTGTCCACTGTTACAATAGGATCAATTCCAATGTCCTCTTGTAACTGTGGAGCTTCTCCTCTTATAATCGAAGTAACTGTAGTCTCTGACGATGTTGAAACAAAAGTTTCAAATAAACCAGATGAATTGGACTCAGTTAAACGAGACCATTTTGTCCGGATTGGCTTCGCTTCCGGAGTCAAAGATGGTTGACTCGCTAGTCTCCATGAACGACGGGGTTTTGATTGAATTTCTTCCACGATTGTGGATTATTTGATCTGCTCAAAATTAAGGAAAAAATGATGTTATTCTGAATTCAATTAATTTTAATGACGATTGGACACAACTTTGCTTTTTCATTTTTTAAGAGTCGAGAAAAAGCTAAAGATGACTCTAGTCTCCTTCGATTTTTAATGAGCCTGAAAGGACAAGTGCTCAGATGGACCTTTTCTTTTAAAGAGTCGAAAAGGAATGAAAGTGACTACTCTGGAATATCTAGACAGAGGGATTACCAAATCAATCGCAAAACTGTAATATACACCTTGGTGATAAATTAAAGAGAAATTACCAAGGACTTACGTACGGCAGTCAATCTTCCTGAATGCTATGTTCAGTGCATTGCGATCAATAAGGCTGCAGACTTGGCTTCCTATGGATAAAGGATTTAAGCCTATTGTGGTCTCCCAATATATACGCGACGGTACGGGGAGCACAAGTCTGTGCTAGCACTTGTCATATCAAGGAGGAGGAATCACTCAATCTTCAATGAAAACGATAGCCACTAGTTTTAACGACGCTGGAACACGTCATTAACCTAGACCTCTAGATATGTTGCGTTAAGTTCCAAAGTGTTGTTAGATTCATTGAAATTCATTTTAAGGTTGATCTTGTTTAGAGTTTTCCTTTCAATGGTTCACCGCGTGATGGTGATTTGAAATTACTAAAATGCAATCTACAATGATAAACAATCTTTTTTTATTTTGAGCAATGAAAATCCTAGCTACTAGGGAAAGAAAATTATAGTGCTTTTAAGCAAAGAGCAAGGAGCGCACACTAGTGCATTTCCCTAAATCTTCTTTTTGCAAAGAGCTTGGCACACACTAGTGCATTTCCCTAACTCTTCTTTTTGCACGCAAAACTAAAAAAAATGTTAAATGCAAATGCATGTATTTGTTTTCATTCTCCTTAATGTGAAAAATGCCAAAAAGAATAACTAAATGCTGCAAAGATCTGAAATATTTCACTCAAAATGACATTTTCGACAATTTCTTTGTCAAAAGAGAAAGGAAGACTCAATGACACTTTTCAATTTTGAATAAAAATGCTTTTGACACTTCGAATATGAACAAATCAAACCAAATACATGAAGAAAAGTTCAATCCACTATCAAGGGAAGGAAGAATCCATTACACTTCTATTTTTGACACAAAAATGACAATTACGACACTCTTTGTACCAAAGCGACAAATCGATTTAAACAACTTTTCGACCAAGGATTCTAAATGATGAACAAACACACAAAAACATTCACTAATCCTAATGCAATTGAGGCTGATCTAAGTGATACAAAGAAGTTTTAGTAAAGAGGCATTGTTCATTTGTAGCAAGACAACCAAACAAAACTGAAAACAAGGTCAAAACCCTCAATTTCTAGAATGGAAAAAGAGCTCAATCAATCATCGCACCTAGGATTCACAGAATATGAGATGAATCGCACTTACTACACTCGGGAGGTGCTATGCATACTGAGTCATAGTGGGAGACAGTGTGATGGTCCAAGGAGCGCAACTGAGATGGGTTTTGGCTCAAATGTGGAGTTGTTTTCAATGAGTTAAGGTGGGTTTTGATGAACAGTAAAGAGCAAAGTATTAAGGAATGTCTTGAGAGGTTACTGAGCTACCAAAAGGGCATCTAGATGTGCTTGCAAGTCAGATGTTCAATTCATAAACTAAACCAGAGATTGACTGAAGCAGCATTCATCTACTATGCAATTGCAAAGCAAGAGTAGTTCGAAGGCTATCTGGCTGACTTCAGGCTCTGTCTATAGCTTATCAAATTGAACATAAAACAAACAATAACAACAAACAAACATCTAATCGTTCCCCAGTGGAGTCGCCAATTTGTTTATGGGAAAACTAGTATTCCTAAAGAATGCTAGCCCTCTAGGTTTGGAAGCTACCCTAGAAACAACAGTTTAAAGCAATTAAATGATTTCTTCTATGTGTAACAGATAAGAGAAACATAATGGAATCAACCTAGAACTTCCGCTTGATCCCTTGCTTGATCTCTCTCCCCTTTGATAGAACTAGCAACTCCTCCCCGTACTTAACACACTTGGAGAGTACCTGCACAAGTACAACAACAAAGAACCGTCAAAGCATCATGATCTATTACAACATGAACATTATAGAATCAGATATATAATGAACAAATGATAGCATTCACAAATGATAACATTCACAATTGCACAACCATATGGAAGAAAACTTGAAGAACTTTATTAATAGAAGGGAGAATTACAACCCAGTTGTCTGATCCAGCATCATCCTCCCAGCTTCAATCCTTCTTCACGTCATGAAATAGCAAGATCACTCCAACAATACAATGCTCTTTCCTCAATTACGAACTATCAGCACTTACTTGCAATTCACAACATTCCAACCCCTGGATCTCTTGGAAGAGGGATCCATTTATAGATGAGTGCAAGGGTGTGAGTCATCCATGGGGTTTGATTAGTGTCATTCCACTTGTTACAATTGGTTCCACAAGAGAAGGGATAACTGAAGGTTTAAGATCCCTTATTCATCCTTGGGCAAATTCAGAGAGGCAAGTGGCACAAGAGAAGTTTCTAGAAGATTCCATGAGCATCCACTTAGAAAACTGTCCCAGACATTTGTCCATCCTCACCCATTGCACCCTATAGAAGGCCTAAACAGTATGCATCATACCCTGGTAGTGGAGCAGTCAGTATGCATCGCACTTTACCAGTGGAGCAGTCAATATGCATCGCACTTTGCCAGTGGAGCAGTCAGTATGGTTCAGTTTAGGCAATTTCTGGATGGTTTCTCAGATGGAACTTTTGGGGAATGATGTATTCAGATGATTATGTTCCTTTAGGGTATGAAACAACTCTTTTAGGGGTTGAATGAGCCCTAGTTTATCGACATATAAGTTGGGGTTGATGTTCCCAAATATGTCTATAACAGCCACATGCACGACATGTACACAACACCACCTGCACACAACAACACTTATACAACATGTACACAACACCACATGCACACAACACCACTTGTACAATCATTCACACCACACCATATGTACATAGCACCACATGTACAACATGCATGCAACACCACATGTACATAAAACTGCATATCCAACATGTACATAGCATCATCTGTACACAACATTGCATATCCAACATGCATAGAGAACCATATGCACACAACACTGCATATCCATCATGCACACAATACAAAATGTACTCAACACCATATATCCAACATGTACACAACACCATGTATACCTAACACTGAATATGCAACATTCATACAACACTATTTGTACTAACACCCTGCACATAATATTGCATAAACAACATGTACACACATTACATATTGTTATAGACATTTTTGGGCACTGCAACCCCAATCAAACATGTCCATAAACCAAGGGCTCCTAAGTCCCTAAAAGTGTTGTTTCATACCCTAAAGGAACAAGGTCAACTGATTACATCATCTCCCAGAAGTTCTCCACAAGAAACTGCTCAGAACTAGTCAAAACTGGACCATACAGGTTGCTCAGTGCTAAGGGTGCGATGCATCCCACCTGCCCAGTGTAAAAGGTGTGATGCATACTGAAAATCCCTTCTGTAGGGTGCGATGGGCGAGAGTGGACAAATGGCAGAGACAGTTTGCGAGGTGGATGACCATAGAATCTTCCAGAAACTTCTCCTATGACACTTGCCTCTCTAAATTCACCTAGGGATGAGTAAGAGATCATCAATCTCCAAGTGGAACCAAGAACTATCAGAGAGAGGACACTAATCAAAATCGCAGAAGCTGACTCACCCCCCTACAATCATCTATATATGGATCCCTCATCCAAGAGATCCAGAGGCCGGAATTTTGTATCTTGTAAGGACGTGCTGTTGGTTTCTTGTTGGAATATCATAGTGTTGGGTGATCTAAGCTTTTCATGAGGTGAAAGAAGGGCTTTCATGCTAGAGGATGACACCGGGTCAGAACAATTGGTTGTAATCCTCTTTGCTTATTCTTGATATTAATAAAGATATTCAAGTTTTCCTCCACATTCTTGTATATTTGATGATATATGCATTTGTGTGGTCAATATATATCTGGTCCTATATTGTTTATGATTGTAGATCTCTGTTCTTCGATAGTATTATGCTGCTTTGATTCCATAGGTGCTCTTTGAAGCTGGGTAGACGAAGGAGAAAGTGGCAAGGATCTGTCAGAAGGGAGAGGAACCGAGCAAGGAACCAAGCGCAAGACTGAGGTTGGTGTCCTTCATTCCTCTCTTATCTACTTCTCATAAAGGAAAATGAAAGTAGTTTTAGTTTGTTTGTTTCTAAGATAGCTACCAGTCTTAGTGGGACTAGCAGCTCCGAGTGGACACTAGATTTCCCGATAACAAATGGCGACTCCATTGGGGAATGAATAGATTGTTTGCTTGTCTATATTTGTTTGTTTTATAAACTTACAGACGGAGCCTGAAGTCAAGCCAGCTAGCCTTCGAACTGCATTTTCTATGCAAGTGCAAAGTAGATCAATGCTGCTTCAGTCTATCTCCGGGTTTTGTTTATAAACCAAACAATCGATTTGAAAACCTTCTAATTGCCCTAGTGGTGGCTCTAGTAATCTCATTAGATCAGTCCCTGTGATTTCTATTTACTGTAAATCACTTGCTCGGCCTAAATCCCTGAACAGAGCTGCAAACTGTGACCCAGAACCCAGTTGAAGTCTTGTCCCTGGACCATCGCACCTTCTACTCTTGGGAATCTGGATGCATCACACTTCCCATGTGTAGTAGGTGCGCTGCATCGCACTTTCCCTGTGTTATAGGTGCGTTGGTCAGACAAGACCTCTTCTGCTCTCAGTTTTTGGTTTTTGTGTTCACTCTCTTCAGCTCTATTCAGGAGTTTTGCTGTCTGTGATCAGTATACCACTATGGAAACCCCCTTCCTTTCCATCATTCTGCCTCCATTGTGCAAAGAACTGTGAATGTTTTTATGTATTGTGTGCCATTTTCAGTTCTCTTTTACAAAGAAGTAGCATAATCAAACTGTCGTCTTCTGATTTGAAAGTGTCACAAGTGTCGTTTTCAGTCAAAGAAAAGAATTCTATTGTTCTTGATGGTCGATTATACAGTTATTCTTGTATTTGATTTGAATTAGTAGTTTTTCAAGTGTCAAAAGCAGTTTTCAATTCAAAATAGCAAAATGTCGTCATTATCTTCCTTTCGTTTTTGAAGAGAAATTTGTTAGTACTATTGCTTTGAAAAGATAATTCAGATTTGTACTTAGCATTCTTCTTGTCATTCACACATTAAGAAAGCTGAAAACAAATACATGCATGTGCATTTGCATTTAGATTGCTTGTTGGTTTGATTTAGGGCAGTGCATCTAGTGTGTGCTCTCTACTCTATGTTGAAAGAATACCGTCTCTCTTTCTTTAGTAGCTAGGATTTTCATTGCAAAAAGAAGATTAAACGATTGTTTTTCATCTTAGATTGCATTTTAGGAGTTATATCTACATCACGCGGTGAACCTGAAAGGAAAATTTCTTAAGAAAGATCAACTGTAAAATAAATTTAATGAACCTAAAAACGCTTTGGAACCTAACGCACAACATCTAGAAGTCTAGGCTAGAGACGTATTCCGGCATCGTAAAGCCTGGTAATTGTCGCTTTCACTGTTGGTTGGGTGATTCCTCCTCTTTGAGACGACAAGTGCCAGTACGGACTTGTGCTCCCATGTACTGTCGAGTATATATTGGGAGACCACAATAGGCTATATCCTTTATCCACAGGAAGCCGTGTCTGCCGCCCTATCGATCGCAATGCATTGAACACAACATTCGAGAAGATTGACTGCCGTACCGTAAAAAGTATTCAGCAGTTTTGCGATTGGTATGGTAATCCCTCTGTCTAGATTTCTAGAGTGGTCTCTTTCGTTCCTTTTCAGACTCCTTAAAGGGAAAGGTCCATCTGAGCACTTGTCACTTCAGGCTCATTAAAAATCGAAGGCGACTAGAGTCATCTTTTGTTTTTTATCGACTCATAAAAATTGAAAAAACAAGTTTTGTCAAAGCGTCTAAAATTCATTTAATTCGGAAACATTTTCCCCTTTATTTTTAGTTGATCGAGTAATCCTCATTCGTGGAAGAAAGTCAATTGAAACCCCGTCGTTTGTGGAGGCTTACGAGTCACCCATCTTTATCTCCGGAATCAAAACTATTCTGGACAAAGCGAACTCGTTTAACCGGCTCAAAGTCCCTTGGTCGGGTTGGAACAAGTGTTCCGACACCCTCAGAGACTCCAGTTACTCCAAACATTTCTAGTACCCCTGCCTTTACAGAAGAAGTTCCGCAACCACTAGAGGACAGTAGAACTGATCCTAGTATACATGAACCGGCTCAATCTGTAGCTGATTCGGAAGGTGTTGTTCCCCAAACATCAGTCGCTGCAAAATCCATACCTTCTTCGGCACCGGAAATATTTTACGGACCTGACGGTCTACCTCTTCCACCCGGTTTGATTGCCATAGAAGAGATTGTGGAGGATCCACCATCTACTACTCCATCACAATTTGGAGTTGGGGTCACTCTATATCCCTCTTCATCAGAAATTAGTCTACCGTTATCGGAAGTTCCTGTAGAATCGCTAGGAAACCTTTTGGATAGACTAGATATGTCTGAGCAACCGTCAACATCTAGGACTGTGTCATCTGACACAGCAGTGGTAGAACTTCCTGCTGCTACTCCGACAATGTTCGTCAGCGTACCATCTATCGCGACTAGCTCTCAATCGATGGATGGAATCCATCCAGAGGCTGTTTCGACAGTATGGTCTATTCCCGTTTGTTCGTCTGGAATAATATCTGGAATCTCTTATGTTGAGTCCCAACAAATTGATCCTTCGCAGTGTCAATTTGGGCAGTCCGGTCTTCAAAGGCAAATCATTCCATTAAGCACCGGACTACCGTCGTATGGGGGGAAATATGCCCTTTCATTGTCTCCTCCGGGAGGTCAAACATATGAGGGTTCGCAACAGAATTCAGGTTATGCTGGAATTACATCCAGTGGTTGGATACCAATACTGCCTCAACAACCAAGAGTTGTATACTCAATGCAACAAAGTATGCCTATGTCAAATATCCCCACTACACCGGCTATTGTGACAGTGTCGCAAGTACAAGCGTTACCTGTTGCATGCCAACCTCAAGTCTCTCAGGTCGCAATCCAACAGCCCCTTGTCCCTGCGATGCCACCACAATCATCGATTAGTGGCTCCTTAACTGAAGTGACCCAGGCTCAAATGGGTACCATTACCACTCATCTCGGTCAAACAGCTAGTATTGGACAACAGCACATGGTCTCACAACCATGGCTGGTGAAATATCAACAACCACAATTCCAACAAGTTTACCAAGGATCTGAGCACCAAGTCTTTGCAAGTAATGGGCACTCGTATGTTCAAAACGGTCAACATCAACCATTTCATAATGGTTATGCCCATCAACCTTATCAAAGTTATCAGCATCAAATGCACTATGCTAGTATGCAAAGACCCACTGCTCAGGAAATCCCATCTTATCCTGGGTACGCTTCGCCGAACCTGAATCAACAGTTGCCCTTCGTGGCAACTTTAGAATTACCAGATCTAAACCGGCTAACAAATGATCCAATCGCTTACGCCCCTTGGTGGCCAACGATTCCTCATAAAATTCCGTTAGATATTCCTAAATTTAATGGAAATCCGGGTGAATACCCGTCGAATCATGTGATGACCTTTCATCTATGGTGTTCATCTAACACTCTAAACGATGATTCGATCAGGCTTCGCCTTTTTCAACGAACGTTAACTGGTCCGACAACAAAATGGTATATCGAATTACCTAGAGCTTCGTTTGATAACTTCAGTGCCCTAGCCACAACCTTTTTAACCCATTTTCAGTTACCCATAAGGTACGAAACGGGAACAGAGCTTCTTACCAATTTCAAGAAAACGACAGCCACTCACATATCCGATCATATTCATGAGTGGCGACGTCATCGTAGAATGGTAAAAACATATGTTCCTGATCAGCTGTTGGCTGAATGGTTTATTAAGTCATTGTTACCTTCTATTACGGAAGATGTGGCAAAGGGAGGAGTCATCACTGAAGAGCAAGTAATTGCTCGTGCGCAATATCTAGACTTGATCTATACTCAGTCTGGCACGCTCTATGATAAAATCCCTGATGCTCCTAGACCGGAATTTTCCATTCCTCCCTCTCCTAAATCAAACAGAGACTCTCATGCCGAGGACGGTGTGATAGGAACGACCAGCACAAAAACCATAAAGGCTAAGTTGAAAAAGGCCGTACAGTTTCAGGTCAAAATGCGAATGAAGAACTTCTCACCTCGGAAGTAAATGATGTATCGACTGATAAAGGCAAAGAAACCAAGCAACTAGGAGGCAAGAAGAAAAAGAAAGGGAAGAAGAAAAAACAGGATGAGTCGTCCCCTGAAAAATCTTCTGCAAACCCTTCTGGAGATAGGAAAACAAATCGTCCATGCCTAATATGTGATGAGGATCATTGGATAAGAAAGTGTCTGTATAAAGCTGACCTTAGAAAATTATTCAAGAATTCAAAAACCTCGGTAGTATTGATTGATCCGTTTCCAAATCCAGGAACAAATCTGGTTGCTAGTGACAAAGCTTCCCCGTCCCAAGTGCTAATGTTGTCGGTTTCGAACCAGCAAAATGATGCTTTGATATCGACAAGGAATAAAGATTACAGGAATCCACAACTGTCGGACAACAAGGCCAATGATCAACGCAGTAGTTCGACAACAACTTCGACCGAAGTTGTGCCACCCATCATTCCTGAACTAACGATAAAGCCGCCAAAGGGAGTAGTACACAAATCGAAATTTAATCCTCGTGCTAGAGCAGCACAACATTATAATATAGTGGAGGATCTGGTCCAGTCGCCATCCGCTATGTCAACACTTGAGGTACTGCAAAATTGCCCCTCCCAAAAGCAGGCTTTATTATCAGCAATAGGTGGGATTGACCCTACGGATTCCAATCTTGTGTCCTTTAATCACAAAGGATATGACCCTCAGTTACCAGCTCAACTAGATTTCCTCATTCAAGTGAAAGCCCTCAACAAAACTGTTCATCAAACAATTATTGATGAGGGGGCATCTACATGTATTATGTCGATGAGTTGTTGGAAAACTTTAATATCTCCACCCTTGTCGCGATCTTCGATGACATTAAAAGCATTTGAGGACGAACATACACCCCATACGGGATTTTAAGTAACTTGAAAGTTGAACTGGGGGGCAAAACAGTAGAAATAGATGTTGAAGTAATTGACGGAAACCTAGATTACAACATCCTACTGGGAAGGCCCTGAATATATGCTATGGCAGCCATTATGTCGACCTATTTCAGGAAGATTGCATTTCACTTTCAAGGAGGAATTACAATCGTTGACCAACAAACATTTCTTCCCAACAGTTCACAAGTTACGGGAAGCATTCCGATGATCCACGAAAGCCCTCATTCGCTTCAAAATATCGGAGTAGGCCTACTAAAAGACCCTATATTAATGGGGACTTATTCCCTACCACCTCCAATCAATTTGGCAGAAGTGGCAACGGTGGGAACCTACAATATGATATCTTCTATATAAAAGATATCTGAAAACGATATTAACATGGATCATCTGCAGGTATTGCCTCCAAGCCCAATGGAAATCTTGTAGCAATCAATGTTTTAGGCATGGGAGGCAAACCCAAATCAACGCTTATCAAGTGTTTGGATAGATAGGTCTAAGGAATATGGTACCCCTTCAGATCCTTGGTCACAAGTACACTATACAGATGAAGGAATTGTTCAGTCAATGATGATTGATGGGGCACCATGGGAAGATTACCACCATCATTCCCATCTTCTAGATTACAAAGAAGATACTCCTAGTGACCTTCATCATCCCTCAGTTTTTGATTTTTTATCAAACATTGTAAACATGGTGGATTCTGAGCGAAACTTGTCCAATATTCAAGAGACTATCGCCATAAATATCTCGAAAGCCGCTGCCATCAAGGCAGAAGTTGAAAAACTTCTCCATGCTGGTTTTATTTACCCGGTTCCTCTAATCGATTGGGTATCGAATATTGTTCCTGTAATGAAAAACAAGGAATGATTAGAGTGTGTGTCAATTATAGTGATGTAAATCAAGCTTGTCCGAAGGACAACTACCCTACACCCTTCATTGACCAAACAATTGATGAATGCACCGGATGTGAAATCTTCTCATTTATGGATGGATTTTTCGGGTATAATCAAATAAGTATCCGCTCACAGGACCAGTCAAAGACTGCATCTATTTGTCCGTGGGGCACATTTGCATATCGCAAGCTACCCTTTGGTTTAAATAACGTAGGGGCAACATTTCAGAGGGCAATGAATTATGCCTTCCATGACATCAAAAACATCGTTCAACCATATCTCAACGATCTTCCGGCTCATTCCCGAAAGCGGACTGATCATCCGCAGCATTTGAGAGCGATATTTCTACATTACCGACACTACAAGATACGGCTCAATCCACACAAATGTGTGTTCTGTGTCAGTTCTGGTCGTTTACTCGGCTTTGTGGTCTCAAAGGACGGGATTCGTCTCGACCCATGTAAGGTTCAGGCAATCATCAATTTGCCTCCACCTTCAAATTTTCTTCAGATTTAGAAACTCCAAGGGAAAACAAACTTTCTGAGGAGGTTCATTCCAAATTACGCCGATCTTGCTAGAGGTTATACTCATTTATTGATAAAAGAAGTACCCTTCATCTGGGATCAGGTCATGCAAGCTTCCTTTGATGCTTTAAAGGAATCCCTAATAAAATCATCGTTAATGTACACTCCTGATTATCAAAAAGACTTTAACCTGTATCTGGCTGCAGCAGATACGACCATCGCAATGGTTTTAGTTCAAGAAGACAATGGAATTGAACATCCTATATATTATTTAAGTAGAAACTTAAATGATACAGAAAGAAAGTACTCCTACGTTGAAAAGCTAGCTCTCGCAGCTGTTCAAGCGATACAGAGATTTCGACACTATATCCTCTTTCGAAAAACTACCATTCTGTCAGATTGCAACCCCATGACTTATATATTGTCGCGACAGTTGCTGGGGGGAAAATATTCAAAATGGATAGCAATTCTACAAGAGTTTGATCTGGAATTTATAAAATCCAAATCGAAGAAATCCCTGGTTTTCGCAGAGTTACTATGTGATCTCCCATCGTCGTCCAACGACGTCACATCAGAAGAAGCGATCGTAGACGAATCTTTGTTTCTGATATCTTCAAGCAATCCGTTGTATGGAGACATAATAATCTATCTCCAAACCCAAACATATATGTCTAATACATCCCGCTCGAAACAACGACGCATTCGATACCAAGAAAAATACTACATGATCGTCGGTGAGACACTTTACCGTCATGGTGTCGATACAATTTTGAGGAGGTGCCTCACCCACGAGGAGGCCGAAAAAGTCCTGAATGGTTTCCATTCAGGCGCATGTGGTGGGCATCAATCTGGTTACGCTACCGCACAAAATATTTTACGAGCAGGATACTTCTGGACAACAATGTTCGAAGATTGCATAACCGCAGTCAGAAGTTGCCATGCATGTCAAATATTTTATAGAAAACCAGAATACAACCCGCACCTCTGCAACCAGTAGTTGTTGTTGGGCCATTTGCCAAATGGGGCATAGATTTCATGACATGTAACCCCACCTCGGCTGGGGGGCATGGGTATATCATAGTTGCAGTAGACTATTTTACCAAATGGGCCAAAGCGATGCCTACATTAAACAACAGCGGCGAAACGGCTACCCTCTTCTTTTTCAATCATGCAGTCTCCAGATTCGGCGTTCCACAGGCCATAGTCACAGATCATGGATCGCATTTCCACAATCACATGATGGTTGAATTGGCTGCCAAATTAGGACTGTCCCACAACAGCTCTACTCCATATTATCCGTAGGCCAACGGACAAGTTGAGGCAATCAACAAGGTCTCGAAGCGGATGCTGCAAAGGATGATTGGAGTCCACAAAAGGAGTTGGCACCTGATCTTGTACTTAGCCTTATGGGCATACCGGACATCAGTGAGGAATGCAACTGGGTTTACACCCTTTCAATTGGTGTATGGCCTGGAAGCAATCTTACCAGTTTAGTGTGAAATCTCATCCCTCAAACTCGCAGTCGACCTTCTCCCCGGAACTTTAGAAGAGGAGGCTCATTTCTTGGAACTAATCCAATTGGATGAAACCCTTCGTGATGCCACTTTGGCTAACGAAGCCCATAAGAAACGAGTCAAGGCGCAGTTCGACAAGAATGTCAAACCCTGTGTCTTCTCAGAAGGTGACATGGTATTACTTTACGACCAGGAATTCGACAAATTGGGAGCAGGTAAGTTCAAATCCTTATGGAAGGCCCCCTATATTGTTAAATGTGTATTAGCAAAAGGAGCCTATGAGTTAGTAGATTATGATGGGATTCCACTAGCACAACCTCGCAACGGGTTGCACCTTAAGCGTTACTATGCTTGACTCAAGATAGTAACCCCTATGCTTTTGTTACATTTTTGTTTTCGCTAAGGGTAATTGTTTTGGTTAAGTGATCCACTTTTACGTTTGTTGCAGATGTTGGACATATTGGAATCATTTGTTGGATATGCCGATGGAGCGAGTCGTAGTTCGCGGAACCTATCTTCTACAGCTTGGGCCATCTTCGATCCAAGTGGCGAGTTAGTGAGTTTCAGAGGGGTATGTATTGGTCCATCAACGAACAATATTGTTGAATACAGCGCATTGATAGGGCTCCTCTCTGATGCCATTATGCGTGGCATACACCGACTCGTTGTCAGGCTAGACTCACAACTCGTCATCCTACAGCTCACTGGTATCTACTCCATACGGAATCTAGCTATCTATCACATGTTCCTAAGGGTCAAGATTTTGGAAAGATAGTTTGATTCTATTCAATATCAGCATATTTCCAGAAACTTAAACACATTAACAGACTCATTGGAAAATTATGTGTTAGATAGACATTTGCAACATTTATAAAATAAGCATTTCATCAAATATTTGCATCAAGATCACGTAACTCAACAAAAATAAAACTTCGAAAATCAAATATATATATATATATATATATATATATATATATATATATATATATAAAACTGTTTATGGTTCATACATAATGTTCTGTAACCAGGACAAAATCGGTCAAATGACCTAAAACCCAAAATGCTAGGGGGAACCCTAGTCTAATGATGCTGGTGATAACAAGTCACTGCCTGTGCAATCATGCGCAAAAGCCTAGTCCATCGACTCGGCACGCTAGTAGTATGTCGTTGTAACCTCAAAGGCAGCTCGTTGGTCCTCATGTCTAGAATACCAAGAGTGAGGCCCTCGACCTGATCTCGCAATGCTGAAAGAGTCTCGGCCACATCAAGGTCGTGAAGGATAGCCCTCCCTACAGCCTCTCCTGCTGGAGCGGCAGCTGGCACTCTCAGACGTACTACTGGCCGAACTGGTCCGATATCTGCATGATCACATGAGTTTTAATTATTCATGATAGAAGAAAGCACAACAACATTATAAAAAGAAACGGTAAACAAATATATGGTTAGAGAATTTACCGATAGCACCCCACTGCTCACCAGCCGACAACACCAAATCAAGGTTGTTATAGAAATTTTTGGGCACTGCAACCTCGATCTTAAATGTCCATAAACCAGGGGCTCTTAAGTCCCTAAAAGTGTTGTTCTGACCTCTAGAAGAACAAGGTCAACTGATTACATCTTCTCCCAAAAGTCCTCCATGAAAAACTACTCAGAACTGGTCAAAACTGGACCATCTCACCTGCTCCATGGTCAAAGTGCGTTGCATCCCACCTAAATACACACGGGAGGTGTGATGCATCTTGAAAAGCCCTTCTATGGGGTGTGATGGGCGAGAGTGGACAAATGGCAGGGTCAATCTGCAAGGTGGAGGATCATGGAATCTTCCAAAAACTTCTCTTGTGACACTTGCCTCTCTGCATTCGCCCAGGGATGAGTAAGAGATCATCAATCTCCAAGTGGAATCAAGAACTATCAGAGAGAGGACACTAATCAAATCTCAAAAGCTGACTCACCCCCCTTGCAAACATCTATATATGGATCCCTCATCCCAGAGATCCAGAGGCTGGAATTTTGTATCTTGTAAGGAAGTGCTGCTGGTTTCTTGGTGTAACATCATAGTGTTGGGTGATCTAAGCTTTTCATGAGGTGAAGAAGGGCTTTCTTGCTGAGAGGATGATGCTGGGTCAGAACAATTGGTTGTAATCCTCTTTGCTATTCTTGATTATTAATAAAGCTATTCAAGTTTTCCTCCACATTCTTGTATGATTGATGATATATGCATTTGTGTGGTCAATATATATCTGGTCCTATATTGTTTATGATAGTAGATCTATGTTCTCGGATAGTGTCATGCTGCTTTGATTCTACAGGTGCCCTTTGAAGCTGGGCAAACGAGGAGCCGAGTGGCAAAGATCTATTAGAAGGGAGAGGAATCAAGCAAGGAACCAAGCGCAAGACAGAGGTTGGTCTCCTTTATTCCCCTCTTATCTATTTCTCATAAAGGAAAACGAAAGTGGTTTTAGTTTGTTTGTTTCTAAGGTAGACACCAGCCTTAGTGGGACTAGCAGCTCTGCATAGACACTAGATTTCTCGATAACAAAATGGTGACTCCGCTGGGGAGCGAATAGATTGTTTGTTTATCTACATTTGTTTACTTTATAAATTTACAGACGGAGCCTGAAGTTAAGCCAGATAGCCTTCGAACTGCATTTTCTATGCAAGTGCAAAGTAGATCAATGCTGCTTTAGTCTATCTCCGGGTTTTGTTTATGAACTGAACAATCGATTTACAAGCTCTCTAATTTCCCTTGTGGTGGCTCTAGTAACCTCTTTAGATCTACCCCTGTGATTGATTTACTGATTACCACTTGCTCGGCCTAAATCCCTGAACTGAGCTGCAAACTGTGACCCGGAACCCAGTTGAAGTCTCGTCCCTGGACCATCGCACTGTCTCTTCTTTGGATTCTGGATGCATCGCACTTCCCGAGTGTAGTAGGTGCGCTGCATCTCTTTTTCCCTATGTTACAGGTGCGCTGATCAGACAAGGCCTCTTCTGCTCTTAGATTTTGGTTTCTGTGTTCACTCTTTTCAGCTCTATTCAGGAGTTTTGCTGCCTGTAGTCAGTATACCTCTGTTGAAACCCGCTTCCTTGCCATTACTCTGCCTCCATTGTGCAAAGAACTGTAAATGTTTATGTATTTTGAGCCATTTTCAGTTCTCTTTACAAAGAAGTAGCGTAATTGAGCTGTCGTTTCTTGATTTGAAAGTGTCGCAAGTGTCGTTTTCAGTCATAGAAGAGAATCCGATTGTTCTTGATAGTCGATTACACTGTTACTCTTGTATTTGATTTGAATTAGTAGTTTTTCAAGTGTTGAAAGAAAGTTTTCAATTCCAAATCGCAAAGTGTCGTCATTGTCCTCATTTTGTCTTGAAAAGAAACTTGTTAGTAAAGTCGCTTTGAAAATAATTCAGATTTGCACTTAGCTTTCTTTTTATCATTCACACATTAAGAAGGCTGAAAACAAATACATGCATGTGAATTTGCATTTAGACTGTTCGTTGTTTTGATTTAGGACAGTGCATATAGTGTGTGCTCTCTGCTCTATGTTGAAAGAATATCATCTCTCTTTCCTTAGTAGCTAGGATTTTCATTGCAAAAAGAAGATTAAATGATTGTTTATCATCTTAGATTGCATTTTAGGAATTGTACATCTACATCACACGGTGAACCTGAAAGGAAAATTTCTTAAGCAAGATCATCTGTAAAATAAATTAATGAATCTTAAAACACTTTGGAACCTAACGCACAACATTTAGAAGTCTAGGCTAGAGACGTATTCCAGCGTCGTAAAGCCTGGTAATTGTTGTTTTCATTGATGGTTGGGTGATTCCTCCACTTTGAGACGATAACTGCCAGTATGGACTTGTGCTCCCACGTATCGTCGAGTATATATTGGAAGACCACAATAGGCTTTATCCTTTATCCATAGGAAGTCGTGTCTGCTGCCCTATCGATCGCAATGCATTGAACACAACATTCGGGAAGATTGACTGCTGTACCATAAAAAATATTCTGCATTTTTGCGATTGTTTTGGTAATCCCTCTGTCTAGATTTCCAGAGCAGTCTCTTTCGTTCCTTTTTAGACTCCTTAAAGGAAAAGGTCCATCTGAGCACTTGTCACTTCAGGCTCATTAAAAATCGAAGGCGACTAGAGTCATCTTTTTTTTTCTCGACTCTTAAAAATTGAAAAACCAAGTTGTGTCAAAGCGTCTAAAATTTATTTTAATCGGAATAAATATCACCTTTCCTATGTTGGTCTTAGGTTGAGAAAAATGGAGTCCACCAACCAAGAAGTTCCCCTTGGGGGAAATCCTAGTCCTTTCTCCTCTTGGGGAGATGTTGGCGCACCCCATATGACCACATTGTCGCTTCCAGGATTGACAATCGGCTTTCCCGTATGGCTCTTCTCAACTTCTGTCGTTCAGAACACCGTGATTCCTGAACAATCAAGTCAACAACTAAACAATACCAGGGTTACCCCCCAACCATCTACTTCGTCCAATTCTTCCTCTCCTCCTTCCTCTTCGCTTGATGAGGTTGGTAAAGCCAAAAATCAAGTAATTGAGAAGAAGAAGGAGAAGAAGAAGAAAGAGAAGAAGAAGAAGGAGCCAAAGGTGAAAAGGGGCGACCAGGCATCGTATAGCGAAAATCCACACACTGCACCATCCAGGCCTAAATCGCCATGTGTCATTTGCAAAGGAGACCACTATCATCGAGATTGCCCTTGCATCCCTCGGATCTTAAGGGAATGGTCTCCTCGTTTGCACAATCCGGTGTCATCAACCTCTGTTGATGTTGAAAGTACACCGTCAACTAGTGAAATTGACGCCCTTGGACAAAAAGGAAGATGTAAATTTCCTTGTAAACTGTGTGAAGGCGATCACGCCATCCACCATTGTCCCTTCTTAGATGACGCTAAAAGAGTTTTGGACGACTGTTCGGTTTCACCGTTACGGCTTCCTCCTGGATATAAGAAGCTCTTGTCGAGTCCGTCACTAGTTGAAAATCCGGCTGACACGCCCTTGTGGTCGGCCGAAGCATCTATCATTGAAGGTAAACCATCTGAATCCACACCAGACGAAAGTCAAAAGGTCGAGGCGGCAGTTGACCCGGTCTTGCCTTCAGAGGATCCATCTTCAGATGATACAGTCACTGAAGAGAATAAGAATGACACCGTTCAAATTCTCTTCATAAGCACAGACTCCGATGAACATGGGGGCAGTCTACCCGTTCCTTTACCGTAGGAAGGAAGTTCGTCAGAGTCACATTTTGCCGTCTATTCAGTCCAACCTCCAAGTAACCTGGTTGTTTCCTTCGATTGGAATCTACTAGGCAGACCCCATTTACCGGCTAGTGTACCATTTCGAATCATTGCTCAAATATATAGAATGGTCATGGCTGATACCATCATAGATGAAGGGGCTTCTGTGAGTATCCTTTCCTCAACTTCTTGGAAAGCGCTTGGTTCGCCATCGCTTTTGCCTGAGATGAGAAATCTAACAGGCTTTGACAAAGGAACCAGTCGACCGTTAGGGATGCTTCCCAATGTGCCGATAACATTGAGAAGAAAAACCATTCAGATGAACGTAATGGTAGTCCAAGGACCCCTGGATTATAATCTACTCCTTGGACGTGACTATATTTATTGCATGGGAGCCATTGTCTCCTCACTCTTTAGAGTAATGTGTTTTCCGCATGAAGGAAGAGTGGTCAAGCTCGTAGACCAGCTTTCATTCCCCGGTTCACACATAGCAAATAGTCATATACTATCCCTGAATGGTCTTTTCACGCAAGGAATGTCTCATCAATCCCCTCCTGATGAGCGCGAGTGATTCGGGGGATATGATTGAAACCCAGGGGGCATGCACCCTGGCCTGTTTCGACAGGAAAACCTTGGTTATAGGGTAGGTTTCCGCAAAGGATATATGACTGGTTGACACACCCGTCCATTTAGGAAAATGGGGTTAGACCAAAATAAGATACCTCTGTTAAAAGGTAGGCCTTTCTCGATAAAACAAATGTTTTGTCTGCAAATTGAGGGGTAACCTGGAAACTCTACATCGCTATACCTGGGGGCATGCAAACCTTTTGGCATGCAAGCAAAGAGCGACCATTTATGTTTTTTAAATTTGTAGGTCCTCTAACCCTTAAAACTCGTAGGATTGGTCTTTTCCTAACTTGCATAAAGAAAGGATGTGGGGCAAAGCTTTGAAAAAATGCCATTTTTAAATGAGACATCCTTATTATACGACTGGATCGAGCAGTTTTAATGTGGAATTCAAGCTCGTTAAAAAATAAACATAAGCAATGAGCAAATGTTCCCCCAGAGTTAAAGCTCATTAAAAAATGAACCAATTTCCGGTAAATAACCATCGTGAATGTATTATCATCAGCCTTTGAAGCCTTGGTCGTGTTCTCATCATCACCTCCACTCTATATTGGCCGATCATTCACCTTCATTTGATTGTTTACCCTTTTGAGGAACAGCTGCGAAGAGTGATCCTGTTAGCCATCCTTGTGACACTGCCGTGATTGGAAAATTCCAAACCTTACCTGGAATCAGCTGCTACCCGAATTTATCACTCGTTCCTCAAAAAGCAAGTCTCCTTTAAGCTCTTTTCAACTAACTCGTAAAATATGAAAAGATTGCCGAGCAATTGGCCTCTCCAGCTCATTAAAGGGACCGGAAGTGCTATCCCTCCTTTAGATTTTAATCTTTTTGGACTTGAGGGATTATTACACAAAAAGATCGAGCACTTGTTTTGTTCGGCTCGTTAAAAGTACTGAAAATTCATCCCTTTTGTATTGTTTTATACTTTTTCTGACTCAAGGGATTATATGACGAAAAAGGATTGTTGGAGTTTTCTTTACGTCCCTTTTTCAGACTCTCTAAAATTGAAAAGGACTGAGTTATCCTTGTCGTTAAACTCGTTAAAACCAAATAGTGACAAACTTGTCCATACAGACAAGAACGAATTTCACTATCGCTAGGCTCGTTAAAACATAGCGATGGGTTTGCCCAAAGAGAAAATTATAGAACAAGCATATGTTATCCTCCTCAAGCTTGACAAAAATAAAGAGGTACTGGTCAGCAATGACTGGGGAAAAATTGGGAAGAAAACTTTAAGAAACTTTATTGGTAGCAAGTCGCTCTTGAACATGACACTTTCACTCCGCATCCGAGCTGGGTTGGGTTGTTCCGTTCACTGGTCATATCACCATGGGTCCATCACACCATCCATATTTGGGGTTAACGCTACCAATCCATCATGTTAGTGTCGCTGATATGTTCAAGAGAAGTCGCTCAGAGAATTCACTTGTGTCTCACCCACTGCAATACATTTACGCTCCATTCTTTCATGACTGCCACCCTGAACCTTATATCACCAGATCGTTTTCACCTCCATTAAAATCATTTGCTCCGTTCCGAGTCATTGATGTGGGATTCACTAAGGCCCTCCTATGATGAATCGCTTCTTGTCGACATCAACTCATTATCCAAGAAGTCGATCTAGGAACAACCCTTTCAGTACTTTGAAGCTTGCATGCCTCAATGGCAATTTTCTCACTTCCGGCGACAAGTTTACATCAATGGCCTTCGACCGAAAGATTTTGCGTGGTGTTCGACGCCAAGTCCCTTTATTCACACCACGTGAATTATACTATAGTACCTTTAGGGTCATCATCATTATCGGCAATTCCTCTCACGCCTGTTAACAGCTTACATCATTGGCTGGTAATCAGGCGATGTCTTTCCATGTTCGACTCCAGAACATCTCTCACATGGATCGACTTGTACTTTGAGTGAAGATCGAACGAGATTGAAGACCCCGGATCTAGTTTCATCCATCCGGGCTGCGATATATATTCAGGAAAATAAAGACATCAAATGTACATCATTACTACACAGATAATCATCCTAAGGGATGATGGCTCTACCAGAATCATCAGTCTACACTCAGACGATTATCTGTTTTATGTACATGAAAATGAATTTATAGAGCTGAGCATGGGAATGCGCGCCTTAGCTAGATCATGAAAATATTATGAAGATAATGTATTGTATTGTATCTTATTACAGGTCGCCTTCCAGCTCGAAAAAAAATTCAGATCCTCATGATAAAGCATTTCACCCGACATCAACAGATTAACGACCTCATGCTTTAGGGGGCAACTGTTATAGACATTTTTGGGCACTACAAACCCAATCATAAATGTCCATAAACCAAGGGCTCTTAAGTCCCTAAAAGTGTTGTTCCAACCTCTAAAAGAACAAGGTCAACTGATTACATCTTCTCCCAGAAGTTCTCCATGAAAAACTACTCAGAACTGGTCAAAACTGGACCATCTCACCCGCTCCATGGTCAAAGTGCGCTGCATCCCACCTAAATACACATAGGAGGTGCGAAGCATCTTGAAAATCCCTTCTATGGGGTGCGATGGGCGAGAGTGGACAAATGGCATGGTCAATCTGCAAGGTGGAGGATCATGGAATCTTCCAGAAACTTCTCCTGTGACACTTGCCTCTCTGCATTCGCCCAGGGATGAGTAAGAGATCATCAATCTCCAAGTGGAATCAAGAACTATCAGAGAGAGGACACTAATCAAATCTCAAAAGCTGACTCACCCCCCCTTGCAAACATCTATATATGGATCCCTCATCCTAGAGATCCAGAGGCTGGAATTTTGTATCTTGTAAGGAAGTGCTGCTGGTTTCTTAGTGTAATATCATAGTGTTGGATGATCTAAGCTTTTCATGAGGTGAAGAAGGGCTTTCTTGCTGAGAGGATGATGCTGGGTCAGAACAATTGGTTGTAATCCTCTTTGCTATTCTTGATTATTAATAAAGCTATTCAAGTTTTCCTCCACATTCTTGTATGATTGATGATATATGCATTTGTGTGGTCAATATATATCTGGTCCTATATTGCTTATGAGAATAGATCTATGTTCTTGGATAGTGTTATGCTGCTTTGATTCTACAAGTGCTCTTTGAAGCTGGGTAGATGAGGAAGCGAGTGGCAAAGATATATCAGAAGGGAGAGGAATCAAGCAAGGAACCAAGCGCAAGACAGAGGTTGGTCTCCTTTATTCCCCTCTTATCTATTTCTCATAAAGGAAAATGGAAGTAGCTTTAGTTTGTTTGTTTCTAAGGTACCTACCAGCCTTAGTGGGACTAGCAGCTCTGTATAGACACTAGATTTCCCGATAACACGGGTCACCCCGGAAATCCATACCAGCATATGGATACTCGGAAAAAACCATCTCCTAATGATTGAACCACTCGAAGAAGGTATCAGAAAAGGAAACCTGGGATTGACCAGCATGTCAGGCCATAAGGTCGAACCATCTCTGCTTCCGTGGCTCAGTCGGTGGAGGTAAGCCAAGTGAAATATACTACGGCTGCATCAGTGGGATCTTTTCCAAGGCGAAAGCAGTCAAAATAGAACCATAGCCGAAGTTCTTCAATTTTCCATTTTTTACCTTGGTCAGTTGTTCTTTCATCATAGGGAGTACTGCGTCACACCAGTTGAACACCTTTGGTTCAAGGCATTCGAAGGCGTACTGCATATAGGACCTGTTAGCCTTGTGAAGAGCCGCAATAGCAGCCAGTCTAGAAAAAATGAACAGAATGGTCCTCAAGGACCGGTCATTGACATCTCGGATGTTGATCTTGCCGTCCCTACTCGGCTGAGATCCCTCTCTGCAATACCGGCGAATATAATCTCTCACGGATTCGCCCCCACGGGCGGAACCTGATAATGAAAGAGGGGCACCACGCCTCGATAAACCGGTCAAAAAATAGATGTCCACAACAGTCAAGGGGATAGATTTGCCTCTGATCTGAAACACCTGGTTGGTAGGATCCCATGCATCGAGAAGATATTGCAACAAGTTGATTTTTTGCCTCATGCTAGAGATGCGGAAAAACTTGAACAGGCCACAGTTCTGCAGTGCAGTTACCATAACCGGATCATGTAAAGCAAGCATGTCCTCTTCTTCATGCTCGCATTCTCGCCATGTAACAACCATTTTTCTCCAATAAATCTCTGCAAAACAAGCAAGAGAAGAGTCAGGATCCTGATTTGGCAAAAAACAGGCAAAAATTCCATGAGAAAACAGTGCAAAAATTTCCCTTTTCGCGCCCATCGCACCCCCAGCAGTGTATTGGGTGAGATGCATACTGACTGGCCAATGGCCAAGCCAGTATGCATCACACCTTTCGATGTAGGAAGGGTGTGATGGAGCTAGGGCGAATTTTTCAAACCCCAGAGGCTCAAAAAAATAGGGAAACATGCACAAAATTCAAAAAGGAAGGAATGCAACTGAAGAGCTTAGGTTTAGCTCCTACCTGGTCCAGACGACGCCAAGAATCGTCCACAGAATCTCCCAAAATCAGCTAGTGAAAATCAAAGGGGAAAAGCACCTCCAGAGCTCCAACAAACCAAAGTTCAAATGAAATGGTAAAATGAGGGGTAAAAACCACTTTTAAATTACTTTTCACGTAATTCAAGTAAAATATTAGTGTTTTAACTCATTTTTGAAACATATATTGTTCATTTCTAATCGGTTTGATGAAGAAATTGAACAGGCGGTACAACCTTTGAAGGAACAAAATGATTAACAGTGAAATTAAATCAATGACCATTATCACGAGCAGTTTTTATGTGGAGTTCAAGCTCATTAAAAATTAAACCTAAGCAATGAGCAAATGTTTCCCCCAGAGTTTAAGCTCATTAAAAAATGAACCAATTTTCGGTAAATAACCATTATGAATGCATTATCATCAGCTTTTGAGCCCTGGTCGTGTTCTCATCATCACCTCCACTCTGTTTTGGCTGATCATTCACCTCCATTTGATTTTTTACCCCTTTGGAGGAACAGTTGCGAAGAGTGATCTTGTTAGCCATCCTTGTGACACTGCTGTGATTGGAAAATTCCAAACCTTACCTGGAATCAGCTGCTACCGGAAATGATCACTCGTTCCTCAAAAGCGAGTCTCCTTTAAGCTCTTTTCACCTGACTCGTAAAACATGAAAATATTGCCGAGCGATTGGCCTCTCCAGCTCGTTAAAGTGACCGGAAGTGCTATCCCTCCTCTATATTTTAATCTTTTTGGACCTGAGGGATTATTACACAAAAAGATAGAGCGCTTGTTTTGTTCGGCTCGTTAAAATTACTGAAAATTCATCCCTTTTGTATTATTTTATACTTTTTCAAATTTTTGGGATTACATGACGAAAAAGGATTATTGGAGTTTCCTTTATGTCCCTTTCAGACTCTCTAAAATTGAAAAGGACCGAGTTATCTTCGTCGTTAAACTCGTTAAAACCGAATAGCGACAAACTTGTCCATACAAACAAGAACGAGTTTCACTGTCACTAGGCTTGTTAAAACATAGCGACGGGTTTGCCCGAAGGGAAAATTATATAACAAGCATATGTTATCCTCCTCAAGCTTGACAAAAATAAAGAGGTACTGGTCAGCAATGACTGGGGAAAATTGGGAAGAAAACTTGAAGAAACTTTATTGGTAGCAAGTTGCTCTTGAACATGACACTTTCACTCCGCATCCGAGTCGGGTTGGGTTGTTCTGTTCACCGGTCATATCACCATTGGTCCACAGCACCATCCATATTTGGGGTTAATGCTACCAATCCATGTCAGTGTCGCCGGTATGTTCAAGAGAAGTCGCTCAGAGAATTCACCCGTGTCTCATCCGTTGCAATACATTCACACTCCATTCTTTCATGACCGCCACCCTGAACCCTATATCATCAGATCGTTTTCACCTCCAAAATCATTTACTCTGTTCCATGTCATAGATGTGGGATTCATTAAGGCCCTCCTACGACGGGTCGCTTCTTGTTGACATCAGCTCATTATCCAAGAAGTCGACTTAGGAACAACCTTTTCAGTACTTTGAAGCTTGCATGCCTCAATGGCAAGTTTCTCACTTCCAGTGACAGGTTTACATCATTGGCCTTCGACCGAAAGATTTTGCGTGATGTTCGATGCAAAGTCCCTTTTCACACCACGCGAATTGTACTGTAGTACCTTGAGGGTCATCATCATTATCGGTGATTCCTTTCGCACCTGTTAACAGCTTACATCATTGGCTAGTAATCAGGCGATGTATTTCCATGTTCGACCCCAGAACATCTTTCACATGGATCGACTCGAGTGAATATTGGACGAGTTTGAAGACCCCGGATCTAGTTTCATCCATCCGGGCTGCGATATATTCAGGAAAATAAAGACATCAAATGTACATTGTTGCTGCACAGATGATCATCTGAATCAAAGGATGATGACTCTATCAGAATCAACAGTCTCCCGCACAGACGGTTGTCTGTCTTATGTACATGAAAATGAATTTATAAAGCTGAGCACGGGAATGCCCGCCTTAGCTATATCATGAAAAATATTATGAAGATAATGTATTGTATTGTATCTTATTACAGGTCGCCTTCCAGCTCGAAAAAACTTCGGATCCTCATGATAAAGCATTTCGCCCGACATCAAAAGATTAACAACTTCATGCTTTAGGGGGAAACTGTTATAGACATTTTTGGGCACTGCAAACCCAATCAAACATGTCCATACACCAAGGGCTCCTAAGTCCATAAAAGTGTTGTTTCATACCCTAAAGGAACAAGGTCAACTGATTACATTATCTCCCAGAAGTTCTCCATAGGAAATTGCTTAGAACTGGTCAAAACTGGACCATACAGGTTGCTCAGTGCTAAGGGTGCGCTGCATCCCACCTGCCTAGTGTAAGAGGTGTGATGCATATTGAAAATCCCTTCTGTAGGGTGCGATGGGCGAGAGTGGACAAATGGCAGAGACAGTTTGCGAGGTGGATGATCATAGAATCTTCCAGAAACTTCTCCTATGACACTTGCCTCTCTGAATTCGCCTAGGGATGAGTAAGAGATCATCAATCTCTGAGTGGAACCAAGAACTATCAGAGAGAGGACATTAATCAAAATCCCAGAAGCTGACTCACCCCCCTGCAATCATCTATATATGGATCCCTCATCCAAGAGATCCTGAGGCTGGAATTTTTTATCTTGTAAGGAAGTGCTATTGGCTTCTTGTTGGAATATCATAGTGTTGGGTGATCTAAGCTTTTCATGAGGTGAAAGAAGGGCTTTCATGCTAGAGGATGATGCTGGGTCAGAACAATTGGTTGTAATCCTCTTTGCTTATTCTTGATATTAATAAAGCTATTCAAGTTTTCCTCCACATTCTTGTATGTTTGATGATATATGCATTTGTGTGGTCAATATATATCTGGTCCTATATTGTTTATGATTGTAGGTCTCTGTTTTTCATTAGTATTATGCTGCGTTGATTCCACAAGTGCTCTTTGAAGCTGGGTAGACGAAGGAGAAAGCGGCAAGGATCTGTCAGAAGGGAGAGGAACCGAGCAAGGAACCAAGCACAAGACTGAGGTTGGTGTCCTTCATTCCTCTATTATCTACTTCTCGTAAAGGAAAACGAAAGTAGTTTTAGTTTGTTTGTTTCTTAGATAGCTACCAGTCTTAGTGGGACTAGCAGCTCCGAGTGGACACTAGATTTCCCGATAACACATTTGCATAATACTTCATGCACACAATCATCATAGATGCAACATGTACAACATGGATGACATATGCACCACAATAATACCACACATCTAAAACCATACTACCTTACCAAGAAACCTTACTTCAAGTGTCTTATCCATGCTTATCCTAGCATGCCGCAAACCACACTAATTTCATTTCGCTGATGTATCCTTCCACATTACCTATCATAACATAAACATAGTCATAACACAAGCATATAATACAAATTCATATTTACATGATACTAACGTCATATATTTGTCATGACTACTCTTCCCATTTGATTCCCATAAGACCAGGAACCTCGTCATGCCATTCTCCTGCATAAGCAGTCATTCCTCCACGAGAATGATTCCTAATGACCTATCGGACAATGACATAGATACATGGATACATACATACATATATATATATATATATATATATATATATATATATATATATATATATATATCTAGTCAATCAATGACATACATACATACATACATACATACACATACATACATATAAACATCAACATAGTCATGATCATAACATAATTACCAGATAACATGAGGTCTAGGTTAAGAAAACTTCCTTATTTGTGCACAACATGCACGACATTGAGAACAACAGTTCCCAACATAGCCAAGGAATTTGACACCTCAGATCCATTTACTTTACCTTTTCTGGTTACCTTTCTCATGTTTTTACTGCCACTGTCCATTTACCACAATGGACCCAGCTAGGCCAACCGACTTTCATAGTCTTACCCTCCATTGTGCTTACTCATGCATAGAGATTCATCTGAATCTTACATTACCTTTCGGGTACCACACAACTCTCCTCGAGCTCCATCAACTTTCCTCTTTCCCAACCAATTCCCAAGACTCAAAACATAAAAATGCAAGCCAAGAAACAAACAAGAAGAAGATCATGAAAACCAATAACAACAATACAACACCACAACAAAGTGGCAAGGCCTTGCACCATACATAAACAAAACCACAAATCAAGCTCAACAATTCATAAAAGGCCAAAAGCAAAATACTAGAAACAAACACCATGACTCAATCCCAATGGTTCCCAAGGAAAGCTCAACTTGAGCCTTCTTCAAAATTTCATGGCAACCTCTCTTTCCATGCAACTCCTTGCATCATACTGCCATAAACACATAACTGTCACTGCATAAATAAACATACCAATACATTGGTTACCTTACTTTGTTGTGCCAAGCACGTTGCTTGCAACTGAACACATCCATGCCATCTCTCAAGGGACTCCAATTCCCTTGACAGATTCACCTGCAACTAGAGACTGGATAATATACCTGTCAAGTACATGTTCATGACTATAACACATATCACATAATGTCAGATAAAATCAAGGTTAAGAAGACTTCCTGTATGCGAGGCACTCATTCGTTTGGAATTAGGGTTTCCAAACATAACCAAAGGAATTCTTCACCAATTCCTTTCTTTTACCATTTTTAACTTGCTGCAATCAAGGGTTACTATGTACTGTCACATCACCCAACTCTTAGTTATATAAACATATCAACTATTAACTTGTCATGCTAGTACCTAGCATGTTACCCTTGTATTGCTCACACATGATAACCACATGTTCCAAATACCAAGACAATCATATCTATCAATTTGAAATCAACCTTTACAAACAATCATGTCATTATCATAGTTAACTCATAGTCATTAGAAATAATGCTACGACTATCACCTACTTACACGTAAGTACGTACCAACTGTCTCAACACATATGTGTTAGTAAAACCATATTAAAGCAATATCATTGGAACACATACTCATATTATGAAATTCATCAAACATTCAACCAACTTGCAAACATACCATGTTAAATAAATCAACTAGGCACCAAACACTCAAACACGAAATAGACGTCATAATCAAACAACCAAGCACCAAATATACGACATAAAAAACTCATATATTAATGTATATTATGGGAGGCTATCTTGTCTACACAATAAAGCAAGGTTAGAATGATACAAGTTCACAACATATCAACTCAAACATAAATAAGATCACGATATCCATAACACTAACTAACTAACTAACTAACATGTTTACATCATAACTCATACACAATTATCATTTATGCATAGCAATCACATATGTACGATTGGTCTAGATTAGTACAACACAATGCAACACAATAAGTTGACTCACACCTGAATGTCGTAACGCTAACCATCTACATAGGCCAATCCAACTTAGTGTGATGCATATAACATCAATATCTTCAATGCAATGAACATAACCATCACACATATGACTAATCCAAATTACAACATCAATATCTTAATGAAATAACCCTAATCATCAAGTTAATTGCACATAACATCAATAAGATATATATCATGCTCATCAACAACATAAAACCTAATTGTCAAGCTAACTATCGTATAACAACAACAAGTTAACGTATAGCATACTCATCAACAAATATAACATGATCATCAAGTTATCTAACATAAAATAAAAATAGCAATCCATACAACCATAGGTTACTACCATTCTTGACTATGTGACATATGTGCATTTAACTACACTAATAAACTAACACCTATCATGAATGTAACCATAACATCAAAATACGTGTACATAAACCTAATGCATATGAAAATCTTTAACTTACATACCTGCATGCCAAACATAAAATACTTGTATGGCAGTCTTCTCTTACCCCAAAGTCTAATGTTGCAACCTCACTTTGATAGTCTGCATCTCCTGCTCCATCTCACCCAACACATTATCACCATAACAACCAATAGCATCATGATGACCTAAATTGCATACAATGACGTCACAAGGCATATTTGACCTACTATTCATGCATAACTATAACCAAGACCATACATGCATAACAACTGCATATATACATATAACACATGAATACAAAATCATATACACAACAGTCTAGCTAGAGTCCAGTCATCAATGCATGACCCTATCAACTACATAAACCATGATCTCATGCATGACAACAACAACCACATCAGATGCACTTGATAGTATATATGTGAACACTGACATGCATAACAATGCAACCATACATACATGAAGGCATACTCCATGACCACACCTTCAACCTTCACATGGCGACATCATTACAACCATGATCAACATTGTTATAGCCTAGATTGACCTCAGGATGAAGGGAGGCAATTCTAGGGTAACCACAAACCAAGCTTAACTTGGTAGCTAGCCCTACCAGGCAGGGAGAGGGATCTCTCCTTATGAATCTCAGCCAAGATGACTAGATCATGAACAAGATTTTATGCTAGGTATAGTAGCTCAAGGGTTTTGATTTATTTTGTTGGTTTTTACTGGATCAAATGGAGCTGGGTAATTTAGGTTTGGGAAATTAGGTCAGAATGCAGGGTGTTCTATGGGGCAAGGTAGGTATACGCTTTAGCACTTGAAATTGAGTGAGGTGATATTGTTTATGTTCAATGTCCTACCTGGAAAAATTTCAATTGTAGAGCTACCAAATTCTTCCATATAATAGAGAAACATCTGCCTAAATGACAAATATTCAACATTAGATTTTTCTTGAAATTGCTCATGGTCATATTCTAAAGATGATTCCAAATTTTCTAATGTATTTAAAATTTGACTATCTTCACTAATATCTGAAATAGTAAAGAGAGATTGAATACCATATTCATCATCAATCCCATCTTTGTCATCTATTTCTATGATTGCTTTTGCTAGAGGATATAGAGTAAATTTTTTTGTTGAATTACCATCAGAAATATACATGTCACCAGATCTACAGCTAATAAAAGCATTAGCTTAGGCCAGCTAAGGTCTTCCTAATATGAGCGGATGTCCTCCTAGATTGTTCTTGGGAGTTAAGATCATGAAATCAACAGGATAATCCCAAGAATCTAAGGATACTGAAATATCTTCTAACATTCCATCTAGTTTGATTACTGATCTATCTGCTAGTTGCAGTAAGGTAGGTGTGTAAAGAAGATTAGGAAGCTTGAGATGCTCCATAGTTTGTTTACTCGTGATGTTTATTGCTGCCCCTAAGTCAATCAATGTATTTGGAATTTCAACTCCATTGATATGTGTTTTCACAATTGGACTTCCTAGATCCACATATTTTTGTATGGCAATTTTTCCCATCATTATGTCTGCTATTTTTCCTACCAAGTGAATTCTTTTTGTTTCCTTTGTTTTTCTTCCTGGTTTCTTTATGCTCAACTCCTTTATTGTTTTGGCTAGAATTGGAATTTCTTTAATGGCTTGTAACAAAGGGATTTTGATATGTACAGACATTCTTCAATGGGCAACGTAATCTACTTTTCTACTCCTCTATCAATTTGTAATATTTTAGGAAAATGAGGTGTAGAAGTAGATGTTGGTTGCTCAATGATAGGAGGTGTGTTCACTGATTCTTTTTGTTTTTCCTTTTCAATGTTTTGGTTTTGGAGAGATGTTCCCTCAAAACTTTTATTGACCTTTAGAGAATCTTCCTCAGAATTATCTTATTCTTGAATAACTACAGAAGGTATTTCCTTTTCTAATATCCTACCGGATCTTAGTTGAACATCATTAATATCTAGAGGAGTAATCATATAGAGTGGAAATTGTTGTCCTTCTACCATGTAAGCATTCTAAGGATTTTTATTGTTGGGGTTTGGTAATGGTTGGGCAGGTAGCTGATTTGGTTTCTGCTGAAATGGTAGTAAGAGTTAAAGATTTTGGTTTTGTTGTGGAATTTGTTATGGATTTTGTTGTGGAAATGGTAATGAAAGTTGAGGGCTCTGGTTTTGAAGTTGTGGCTGCTAATTTTGTTGTGGAATGTGTGGGGGAGGATAATTTTGATATTATGGAGGATATTGGTAATATTGAGAAAATCTCCCATAAGGATTTTGTACCCCTTGAGCCCAAGATTGAGATTGAGGTTGAGGTTGAGATTGAGGCCAAGTTTGAGATTGAAGTTGAGATTGAGGCCAAGTTTGCTGCCAAGAATTCCAATTTGGTGGGGGCTAAAGATACATTTGATTATGAAATCCTTAATTTTGTGGCCCCTGCCAAGGTCTTCTAGCAACAAAACAAAGAGGTTCTGCAAAATATGGGACTGTTTCCTCTTGAAAGACAGCCTTAAGACCTAGAATTGAAGGACAACCCTTGGTCTCATGGCTTTCTGAGAAAATCATACAATTTTCTACAACTTTTTCATCCAAAGGACATTCTCTTAGAGCATGGTTTTTTTCTGCATTTTGGACAAAAAAATGCCTAAAGCATCAACCTCAGTTTTCTGCTTGTTTTGCAACTTAAGAGTGTCTATTTTCTCACTAAGACTCTCTAGAATGTCAGTTTTAAATTCATCAAGCATATTACCAATTTCTACCCTACTTACAGATCCAGTTGCAGATTTGTTTACTCTAACAAGAGAAGGATCTCTTGGACCTTTCCCAGTTTTAGATTTCCCCCTTGAGAGATGAACACATAATTCTCCTATGTCACTTAATGGAAGTTGAGAGATATCTCCCTTCCCCATTATGTTAAGGATATCTATCCATTCATCCCTAATGGCTTTCAATAAAAGAGATTTTAAAGGATCTTCATCTAAATTTCCCATCTTTTCTCTTTTCAAATTATAGTTAAATCTCTCAATCAAATCCTCTAAATTTCCATCCTCTCTTTGCATCATTTTGAACACCTCATCTTTGTGATTGGTAGGCATGCAATAATCCAAGTACCTATCCAAAAACATTTTTTTCATATCATCCCAAGTTCTAATGGAATGAGTAACTAATCCCATGAACCATTTAAAAGTAGCTCCTTTTAGTGTTGAAGGAAACAATTTGAGTTTTTGAGAGTCTTCTAGATAGTCATAGGTTCCGCAAAAGACTTCAAACTCAAATAAAAATGTTTCAGGATCCTCACTTTTTAACCCATGGAAGTTTGGGAGCACAGAAGGTGAGATATTTTTCATTATGGCATTTGTTTCCTCGTCCACTATAGGGAATCCAAAATAATTATCTATTTCCCTATTTCCTCTACCTCCTCCATTATTTCCTCTACCTCTTCCTCTACCCCCTCCTCCAAACAGTGTGAATTATCCATCTTCTCCTTCTTCTGCCATTATATTTTCTTCAGGGTCAATATAGGGTTCAACCTGCAAGGTTACTTTCTCCTCCTCTGGTTCTTCTATCAATGGGATATGGGAGAGAGGTTCTACTTCTCCTTCCTCACCAGGTATTCCTAATTATTCAATTAAAATGTGCTCCCTTGTGGAGGTGAAAAAGGCTACTCCTGCTATTGGAGATTCAAGATTTTTCTCCCCTAGGACTGACTTGGTAGATGAAGTAGGAGATTCTTTTGATTGGATTTCTACTCCTGGAACTTCAGGAGTTCTATGGCTGGGAGTATGAGTTTGGGATGGAGGTGCATCTTTTCTTGTTCTTAGTGGAGTGGGTGGTGTTGTAGGAATTGAACTCCAGCCTCTAGCTATAAATCTACCCCTAGAGTCTCTTTCTCTATGCATATCATTTTTTTTTAATGTAAGAGATAAGGCTACATAGTTACGCTTCCCCATCAACGGCACCAAAATGTTTGGTCAATTTAGTGTCCTAAATTTCTCTACATAAATTATCAATCCGGGTATTGTAAACTGATGAAGTGTAGTGCATTGTTTGTGCTAGCTAACCCTTCTTACTTCGTTGTTTTTATGTCTTATGTTGTTTTGGGGGCTTTTGGTCTTTTAATTCCTAATGATTTACAATGTAAATTATCAAAACTAAATCTAACTTTCTTAAATACTGCTCAAAATCTAAAAATGAAAACAGAGCTAAGAAAGAAATGAAAATAGAGTTAAGAAAAATATGGAAACAAAGCTAAGAAAGAAATGAAAACAAAGTTTCTATTCTTATTTTACCATTATTTCCGAATCATGAATTAAAACTGAAAGAGAAATTTGCAATTGATGTCTAAATAATTACAGAAATAAAACTAAATGAAATACTTGGTTACTCTGCCTCTCAATTTTGGGAGAAAGTCTCCTTGGGTTGACAGTTAAGTAATTATGTACTTCATTTATCTAAGAGAAAGCAAATACAAAGATGAAGAAATAACTCATTACAGAGATGAAATGTTCAACCACTTAGTTAAGGATGAGTTATCAACTTGAAGGGTTTTCCATAAACATTCATTAACATCGTGAGTTAGTATTTTAAACTAAAAACGAAATGGCAAAGACAATAAATGACACTGATCAATTTCATTGAGAATTTAAACTAGCAAAACAGTGAATGAAGTAAACTATCCAACAATGTATCCTTATCATTCTTCAATCCTACTCTCATCCTGAAACAAGGCTAGTTTTTAATTGAAGAAAAAAGATTACACTATTGAGTTCTAACTTATAAACTACTGATAAGAACTAAAAAGAAATCAAGCTAATGGAATCTGCTCTAAATTATAAACACTGTTAGTAAGAAAATGATAGAAATTGTATTATAAACACTGTTAGTAAGAAAATGATTATAAACACTGTTTTAGAAAGAAAATGATGAATTGGCAGTTAACAAGAAGAGAAAAATAAATAAAATGAAACCTTCTTCAATGTAGGGGCCCTCTGCAACTGATTAGGCTATGCTTGCTCAATCAACTCCAAGAAAACTCCTTCAGATGTTCATAAAAACATGCAGTCTTCTCATATTAAAACAAGGACACAAAACTCCAAAAAATTACAGAGTCTAGAACTTCGATTTCACATTAAAAATATTACTAACTTCTTCGGTCCCTTACATGGGTATTTATAAGAAAAATCATATAACTGTTTGTGGAGAAAAGCATGTTACAGCCAAACACGTAGAAGACAGATATGCGAAATTTCTTCCTTGGTTGCCGGAGAAATAAATCCAAGACATGGTGGTTGTTGGATTCGTGTGTATAGGTGGTTGTTGGAGTTCGTAGGTACAGGTAGTTGCTCTGGATAATGCTTCCCATCACCGTGAAACGCATTAATTAACCACAAAACAGAGTCATGTTACCCTCGGTCTCTTTGTGTTTGACTTATCCATTGATTGTAGTCTTATGCCATCTTCTTTATTGACCTGGGCTGAATGAATAGGACAGGGTCCATGTCATGATGATTTCAAAGCTGCCCATGTGGCTAGTTTCTCCTTCTGACACCTGGAACCTGTTAGAGCATGGAGGTAGCTGCGAAATAGGCTATGTTCCGTAGCTAATATACAAAAATTTATTCAAACAGCAAAACATAAAAAGTAATAACATGTAAATCGCTAAATGTCCTCCTCAAGACAATATATACTAGTTATTAGTGGTGAGAATGCATCTTTCTTATGGAAAAACAAAGAAAATGAATGAGAAGAGTTGCTAGGGAAAGAGTAATTTTGAGGCTAAACAAGAAGTCCTAGATGGGGGTGGTGAAAAGATCCCTTGCCTGCAGATCCAACAGTCTTGCAACATCACATGCACATGTTCTTCTTTTCATTTGCAAAATATTACAATCAATGGTGGAAAAGATGAGTTGAATTTGGAAACTATCTAACTGATGCTAAGAACTTGATCTATGCAATGAATTAACTTCTAAGCTACAACAATCATATGTAAAGCAAGATAAAAAATGTAGACTTTTCCAAGAAATCATAAACAAGAAATCACACAATGTTTTTGGGTTGTGATGGTGGAGTCCTCTAATCATGCTCCCATGAGAGAGATGAGATAGAGACCACAATCATAGAATTTTTGAGGAACTATACTCTACTGAAATGTAGCAACTAATCAAACATTCTGAGAACAAAAAAAAAAAGAGTATAAATAAATAAGAGGGACCTAAGCTACTGGGGTTTGGACCCAAACCCAAGAGCTTCAGGCCTTTGGACTGAATCAGTGATGGATCAAAGTGAAACTTCTCATTATCATTCCAGAAATATCAAATACCTCATCAAAAATAGCAATCACAAGTACTTGAGCTCAATAGCCTCTTAGCTACAACCAAAACTTGAATCCTAATGAGTTCCTTAGCATGTTTATTTATACAAAAGGGTAGCTACCAACAACTCCCTAGAAAATAGAGATGTTTGTCTCCCAAACTTGAGAAAGGTGGATCTAGATCTTCCTTGAACTGCACTGGCTTGGTTGCTAATGACCTCAGCCTGCTTGGCTTCCAATGACCTCGAGTTAATGAGAGATAGAGTGGCAATATTTGATTGATTGGAGGAGTTAAGGAGGTGGAAAACCTCCTAGAATCTCCCTTTGTTATATATTCTAGGTTCCTGCACTCAAATTATCTCAAAATTGCTCCAATTCCTGCATTTAAGACATATTAGGCCACATGACATAACAACGCATATTTTACCCGTCACACTAAGCATAATATAACAAAATTTGTAAATAAATGTGAGAAAGAGATTATTTTAAAGCTAGAGAATGGCATTGTGACCCTTATGGTATACCTATTGATGAGGCTCATCAACTACCAAATACTGGTAAACAAAGTCCTCACTAGCAAATACCATCAATTAAAAATGAGAAATAGTTTGTCACCATGTGTCAGATTCTTGTATCTATGTAGCCTTGTAATTCACGCGAGTAATATTTTGAGATAAACTCTACTTTTGCGATGATCAATATAGTAATAAGTCACAATATTTTCATATGAGGCAATAGTAGGAGGAGTTAATATCTCTGGCACTTTTCCTTAATGAGTGTTTGTCACAATCTTTCTTGCATTGAATCTTCATGAGCATGTAGTCCTTTAAAAGAATGGCTTGCCATGAATCAAAGAACCCTTTATCAACAAAGTTTATATCTATTCTAATTTGTCACTCACATCCATATAAATTTACTAAATTGTCAAAATTTTATATAAGGAAAAAATATTTATGGAAATATATAGTTACATAAATACTGAAATCGTTCGTTTAATAGGATGTCCTTTAGGTACATGGTTTATTAAATTTCTTGATAAACTCCCTTAAATATACATAAAATTTCTAGTTTCTAGGCTTAACACACCTCCTAAATTCTAGAAGTAACATGTTCAGTTGGTAGAGCATCTAACCAACACATAACTCACTCCTCCAAGTGTTTAACAACTCCATAGAAAACGTTTCTCAAATATACGAAACAAGTTATCCATATCATTAAGCCCACATAGTAAAGGGGTATGCATACGTATCTAGATATATGCCCTTTACATGTTATATACAAAGAGGTACTCCATCTCATAGAGACACTAGCTACAAGCCCTTATAATATCACCTTAGTACCATACAATACTTCATCGAAGTATCAAGTCCATACATGATGTTGGCTTAGAATTTTCCAAGACTAATACATAGAACTACACATACCATTCTAAACTTGCTACGAATACAAGGTGTGATTCACATGGCCATAAATTCATTATTTTTGTTAAACAAAACTGACATACTTTACCCATCTAGTCTCCAACAATGCTACAACTATCACCAACATTTTTTTAGATAAAACTCTAAAACCTCTTTAGAAACATCCAAAACAATATTTATGTCCTTCCAACTACAATCTCATGATTCCAACTTAAAATTAAATCTACCATCAACCCACGACTTCTTCACTAAATAATATAACTTCATCATATTTTCCTGCTTTGAATCATATTATAAATCATTGTACTTTTATATAACGTTACATTTTCATAATATTACAATAACCAATATCCAAATTAATATTTAATACATCAAATATGTGTGTGCAATCATTAAAAATAAGACAATGGACTCCCTTTCTTAATTTGGAAAATATATTTCTAATACTCTCAGTGTATTTTCCCACTTTTAATCATGTTATGAATCATTGTACTTTTTCATAATCTTACTCCAACCAATATCCAAATTAATATTTAATATATCAAATATTTCTTTACAATTATTAAAGATAAGATAATGGACTCCCTTTCTTAATTTGGAGAATATATTTTTACTACTGTCAAACATAATATATTTTCCCACTTTTAATCATATTATGAATCATTGTACTTTTTCATAATCTTACTCTAACCAACATCCAAATTAATATTTAATATATCAAATATTTCTTTACAGTTATTAAAGATAAGATAATTGACTTCCTTTCTTAATTTGGAGAGTATATTTTTACTACGGTCAAACATAAAATAAAATCGTTAAATTTGTTAAAATAATACTAATAATTATATTTTAACTATGTTTATTTAATATTAATTTTTTATAATAAAATAAATAATTTTTGTTTATTTTATATTTAAATTTATTTAAATTTTATTTTATAATAAAATAAATAATTTTTATTTATTTTATATTTAAATTTATTTATATATTAATATTTTTTCTTTATTTTTATATGTTTAATTTCAAATTTAATGGCTCACAAATTTTAATTTTAAATTAAATATATAAATAATAAATACACATGTACATATAATTAAGAGCATTCGTTCTTTCCTAAAAGGCGAAAAGTTCAAAATCAGAAGGGGTAGAGTATGTATGTCTTCACTGCAAGAAGGTGGGCCCCTTGTCCCACAAACAAGGGGTATCATACACCAACTTGGTGTCTGACTTGGTCGGTGACCTTAAAATTGGATAATAATAATAATATTAACTTATTATTAATATGGTGAGTGCCACAAGCGAAGCTGTTAGAATTCAATTATTTTCAATAGGCCAAGTTCAACATCTATGTCATGCTTCTAAATTGTTTTCTATTTCAAAACAAGCGAGTGAAGGGGAGGAATGAAGCTAAAGTCTAAAACCAAATGATGTGTGCGAGTAATCCTTACCCTTTTTTGGGGGCCTCGTATAATAGACCATTATGTTTTTGCTACGTAGTAATTTCTAAATGAGTTGGTTTTAAGTGCGATATTTTGAAAAGTTTTTTGGTTTTTTTTTATTATCTAATTTATCTATAATTTGATAGCAATTCATTGAAATCACAAGTTTGATGGGTGAATTTTTCACAATCAAAATGGCCCAAAGGTTTTTGAGGGTGTTGAATCCATATATGCAATAAAAAAAACAAGTTTAAACAACACAAATCAAGATTTCACCACAAATTTTTCCACCAGATTCCGACTAAAAATTCAGCAGAAACTCCAAAAAGTCGCACTTAAAGACAACTCCATTTTTAAATAACATTAACAACTTTAACTTGCACTTATGTCACCAACTTTAACATTTACCTAGGCTCATGATTTTATACATGCAAATAACTTTGTTTCTAATGAAAATATTCAAGCGAGGTTTTGTTTCTCATTTGATGGGTTTACATGGTTATAAATGAGCATCTTTTAAATAATTTATATTTAAATATATTTATCATTTCTAAAATTAGGAATACATTAATTAAATTTAGTTTGATTAATTATGGGATTATATATATATATATATATATATATATATATATATATAAAGTGTATTGTTATAATAACTTTTATTTGTGTTGTTAATTTGGCCTTGTGCCTTTCTCGGATGAGGTGACAACTAGGTGGGGCAGGCGAGGCAGGGCGGGCGAGCAGGCGGGCATTGTTGGGGGGGTTGTGGTGGGTGGGGGTGCATGGCCACCATCCCACCAAGCATTCATGGAGGTGGATGTGGTAATGTGCCCCAAGGTTATTAACTAATTTGCAATCCATTACACTTAGGATCATGCAACCACATTGTTTATGGAGGTTAGATCCCTCTTGAATTACTATAGGTTTAGTGGTTGTGATTATGTGGACAGTTATAAAAATTATGATGGGAGGGTTTGCGATTTGGGAGTTGCCACTTAGTTCATTCTCCACCCATCCTCTCATGCAAAATACTCATAGTTTGTAAGGGTTGATGTTTGTTCTAGATCTAGGTGGGATTGGACATGATGAAGAGGTTTTTTCAAGGTACAAGATATTGCAGATGCATGAATTATCAACATTCATGGATTATTGTTTTCTCAATTCAATGTCACTTTAGACCCCGACATCCAAGAATCCTATTTAAACTCTGATTATTGAGTAGCTTGCTCTCCATTATTTCCTTTATTTGTGGGTCTCATCCCATGGACATTTCTTGAGTGTTGGTTTTGTTGTTTCCTCCTTTCATGGTTGTTGTTTTCTCTTTCAACCTCTCCCTTGGTCCATGGTAGTTGGGTTTAAATCCCTATTTCAAAATTTACTTTTTTCCCTTACTCTTCCTCTTTAAGATCTTCTTAGCACTAGTCCATCCCTGCAACTTTCCCTTATCTTCTAATCATTTTCCCTACTTGACTTCAATGGTCATTCATTACCATCGTTTGTGTGGTCATTCTTTACCTAGGAAGTTAGAGATTCTTTTGGTGCATGCCCACAATTCCTTGTCAATGTGATCGAAGTCAGAGGGGTGCTACCTACTACAAAGAATAGAGTGGGTCCTTAGTTCAATAGAGAGTGAAAGCTTATGGGTAAATTATTGTACCCAAACTCCTCAAAATATTTTGTATGAGATTGTAGCGGTGGAAAGTGATATTATAGGAGAGTGTGGTTTCTTAATAAACACTAAAGTAGTTAGGCAGGTAGCTGATAGAGTCATTAGCAGAATTTTGAGGTCTAAAATGGGCCTCCTAAGAAAACTATATAACCAAAATCAACTTTATAAGAACCAATAGGATTCAATATGATGATGTCAACCATGGGGGATGATTCACTATTTTTGGAGTAAAAAAGTAAAAAGATTAAAGAATAATAAAATAATAAAACAACTTTTCAACTCATATTTTCAATTTAACTCCCTAACGTTTTACTCAAATTTCGAGCGAGAGTACTCGTTGGATGCAAAATTTAATTCCTCATCCAACGAGTACCCATGTTACATACTTTTGATGGACCCTGCTACATAAACAATGAGAAAGACATGAAAAAACATTATTGCAATCACGTTTTTCATATATTTCTCATTTTTCGTGTAGCAAGGATCATCAAAAGTATGCAATATGGGTACTCATTGGATGAGGAATCAAAGTCTCCATCCAACGAGTGTTTCTACTCGAAATTTGAGTAAACGCATAGGGACATAAGTTGAAAATACGAGTTGATTTTTTTTTTCCTTTCTCCCTCTAAAATTTGATGATGTAATCTAATCTTATTTTATTATTTCCATTATTATTTTATAATTTCCTTAGGTGACCCATTTTAGACCTCAAAATTCCCCTAATGGCCCTTCTCAATGAACAATAGAGATGCATACAACTAGTACATGTACATGGTTGACATCTACTAACACTTGAAAATTTTGTTTGGTCATGTCTTATTGGATCATAGTGAAGCCAAAGAGGAAATCTTCCTATTGCTAGACAAGGTACAATTCTCTATGAAGAACTTGGAGAGGTACCTACATCATATCGAATATCATACATGCCTTCCTTCAAATCTAGGATGTTCGATCGACAATGACAATGAGCCAATTGTTGTGGAAACATCAGATTGTCTTAAATCTAAATTACATATTATGGTTCCTCGCATTTCCTCTTCTCTTTACTCTTTCTTTATGCTAGTCTTTTGTCTACTGATTAGATGATATATTAAAATATAATGTTATATAGTACAAATTCTATATTTTTTGTGATAAACTTTTCTGTTTTTAATATTTAAATGCTGAAAAAACATTTATTTTTCCATTAATCTAGTTTCCCAAATAACAAGCTAAAAAACCTAAAACCTACTATACTATCTCGATAACTAAAATAAAAATTAATTTGAAAAAAACAAAAACTTAAAAGGATCGAACTTATATCCTTAAAAATCTTTAAAAAATAAATAAAAATTAAAACGATCAACCTTATGTCCTAAAAAAAATCCTAAATTTACCTTAAATATCATCCTATAACTATATTACATAAAGTTTAACCGATATTAAGTTTTAATTAATTCCAGCCCAAAACACCAATTTTAATTAATTCCAGCCCAAAACACCAATGGTTGAATCGTTTTCATTTTAAAGAGAGTCAAAATAACCTTACTTATTCTATTATTTCGATCGTGCTTTCATTTTTTTTGCTAATATGCATGTATGGCATAGCTCATCATTCTTAGGATTTATGCTAATATGCATGTATGGCATAGCTCATCATTTTTAGGATATATTAGGTATTGTGAATCATGATAGTGTATTACATAGAATATAACCTAAAGAATGAAATATGTAAATTAAGAGGATGTTGATTTGTATTAATTTTAAGATTCAATAAAAATTAAAATTACATAATAATTAGTATTTATGGTTTATGGTTTAGTTTAAATATAGTTTAATTAAACTAAAAGACAATAAATACATATAGATTTTACCATGAAAATATAACAATTAATAAAATATTGTATGGTTGAATGTTATTATCAAAAATAAAGAAATATAATTAACTAATATTGTTTACATTAGCATATATACACTTTAATATATATGTTTATTATATATATGTGTGTGTTTTATTTTTTATTAATATATACTAGTAGTTAGTACATACTGCTTAGATTAAATATAGTTTAATTAAACTAAAACTAATAAGGAGAAAAATTAATGTATTATTATGACAAAAAATATGATTAACTAATATTGTTTATATTAACATATATACACTTTAATATATATGTTTTATTTTTATGTGTTTATATATAATTTTTTATAATTAAATTTATTAAAATATGCTTTTAATATAATAATAAGTCATTTAAATTGGAAACATGGGGAAAAGCTATAATCCATGAAAATGGAAATAATAGTAAAAAGGGGAAAAAAAAAAAAAAAAAAGAAATAAATAAAAACAAAAAAATAGTAACTAATAGAAATAGAAGTTACTAAACAACCCATAATAAGACCTCAGCCAATCACCTTACAAATAAATAAATTTAAATAATAATAAAAAATAACAAAAATTGAGTTCCTAATGTTAAACTATGGATAAGTAGCAATTTTTTTTGGTCAAACTTAATCAAAGGTAAAACTAAATGTTTAAGACCATGCTTGCCATAGATAGAATAACTTATTATCCTTATCACATGAAAATGATAACCTATTTAATTTACAATTGTCTTTAATGATTTTTTTTTTTTAAATTTGTGGTCCAAAAAATCACACTAAAAACAATTCCATTTAGTTTAATTTTGATTATCAATTATCTACTTTTTAAACTAAAAAATAAATCACAATTTCTAAAATTCATATTATCAATTTTTATTTTTATTTTTTATATATTTTAATTTACTTTTAGTCACTCTAATTTTTTTAATATACAGAATTGTGTGCAAGACAAATGACGGTAATGTACACAAATATTTCCTAGGTGATATGACTGCTGTCAATTCGGGCAGGCTGACACATCAACGAGTTCAAATTCTTTGATTAACAATTAATTTTTATAACCAATTAAATCCGGAATAATAAAATGAAAAAAAAAAAAAGGCGAAATTATTCTGCACACTATCTGCATTAATTATACCACGTGATATGACTGTCGTTAATATTCAATCAAACTGAGATATCAACAAATCTTTTGATTAATAACTAATTCTTTATAATGAATTAAAATATTTATAATCAATTAAATCTCAAATAATAAAGTAAAAAAATTGAGAAATTAACAAGAAATTATTCTACGCACTATCTCCATTAATTATATCATGTAGTTGATATAAAATACTCTTAAGGTTTTGTTACTCTAACAACATGCACACTTATTTTTTACAAATTTTTCTATTTTTAAAATATCAATACGCCGGTCAGTTCTCTTAACTCACCAACTCAAGACAATCACCTCATTATAACATGGTTTTTGAGGTAACTCATTATAACATGGTTTTTGAGGTAACTTTTGTCTATTGATGTTATGCACCATAGATACATTAATCATACTGGTTGGTTGGAAAGATTTAAACTTCTCTCATATGATTTCGAGTAAAAAAATTGTTTAATATATAAATTTTGAAAATCTTAAATAAAAACAAGTGATATATATATAAATAACTAAATCATATAAGTGAGTGATGATCTAATTTTATTAGATCATGCGAGTGTAATGTGGATTTTTCGTATCATGTATTTGGAATAATTTGACTACTATTTACACATTGCAGTGATAAATTCATATAGAGGTTTCATCATCTTGTTACATTGTAAAGAAACCTCATTAAATCTTATATTATGTTTTTTAATTGAAATGGTACCATACGTAATTCATCATCCAAAAACAAAGGTCCAAGTGATTTCGTTGTAGTTTTATGGGTCTCATGGACTCCACTCATTATGTTTTAGTGGGTTTCTTCAAAGTTTTAAAGCAAGTTGCTTTCAAATTTCAACTTATATATGTTTTATAATTATGGTTAAATTTTGATGAGATTGATTGTTTTGGCCAATTTATTTTAAAATCTCAATTTATATATACCTTTACATTAATGGGATAGTGAGAAGCAACAAATAACTCTAACTTTAGCTATGTCACTAAAATTTTATCCTTAATTTTAACTATACCACTAAAATTTTATCCTATAACTTTAGTTATATGACTAAAATTTTATGAAATTGAATTTATAACAAAACTAAGTTTACATCATTGAGGAGGCAAAGTGGTTGTAATATCAACAAGGATAACTCTCAAATTCGAAAGACAAATATGTATTGACATGGGCTCCCCTACATTTTATTAATCCTTCATAACTAGCATATTTTCCTTGAGCAGCCGTTTGACATTCGACAACTTAGGCATATTTGTTTATTAGGCATATACTAGTCGAGACATATCGACTTACATATTTCTCTTGTCCACGACCTTCAATGAAGATTTAATTATGAATGGCCTTGTGCCTTCACAACATCATTATTTTTCATATCAACCATGTTTGAACATCTAATTATTCATTATTCATGTCTGCAACTCTTTCCATCTAATTTAACTAATTTATCTATATTTAAACTAAGTGGCAAGGACTAGCTACTATGTAACATTTGTTTTAAGTTGAAAATTTGTAACTTTTCTTGGCAACATAATAAATATATAGATAGATTATCAAAAACTTTAATGAGAAGGCTTAATGGAGTATGGCTTTTGTTATGCAACCAACTCACAAAATAGAAGAAAAGATAGATCAACGACTTCAAAATCAGCCTCTTCAAGGGGGAAACCTCCTTTATATTACACAAATGAACAATTCTTGGATGATACAAATGACAAGACCTCCTTTCTATATATAGGAGTCTAAGGGGTCACAATATAATTGGAGCCGACATAACAATAATAATGTAAGGGCACAACAGTAACAATAGTAGGCTTCTATGGGGCACAATAATAACAATATGGGGAAAACATGGGCACAACAATAATAATAAGGGCTACAATGGAAATACCAATAAGGGAATACACTATTATTATATGGACCTAACATGCTTCTCTCCTTCAGAAAAGTGTTGTCCTCAATGCTTGAGTAGTTTTGGATGCTTCTGTATAAAATTCTCATCCTCCCATGTGGAATCTTCAACGAATAAGTTCTTCAACTTGATGAGATACTTTGAAATTGATCAATTTCGTAGCTGTCAAGTTCTTGTTTCTGTGACTGCTTCAGGTTCCAATATGATTCTTCCTTCCTCATCAAGTTCTGGAAATATTGTTTGAACTGGGAGTTTGTCACCTATGACCTTCTTTAAGCATGAAACATGGAAAATTGGGTGCACTCAAGAAGCTACAGGAAGCTCCAGTTTGTAGGCCATAGTACCAATCTTTTGAAACACCTTGTATAGACCATAATACTTTGGTGATAATTTATTATTCTTCTTAGCTTGCTTAAGAGACATTTGTTTGTATGGTTGTAGCCATAGAAATACCGAGTCACCTACATCAAAACTTCTTTCATTGTGATGTTGATATTCCTGTTGTTTCATTCTATTCTACGCCAAAGTGAGGTTATCCTTTAAGAGTTGGAGAACTTGTTGTTGACGCTCGATGTGAACTTCCACTGCTTGAACCTTAGAATTTTATCTTAAATATTATGTGATGGACGGTGGATGATATCCATAAAGTGCCATAAATGGGGTCATTTTCGCTGCAGTATGGAAGGAAGTGTTATACCACCATTCATCCAGAGGAAACCATTTGACCCATTGTATTACATACAAAGAAATGAAGATATCCTTCCAAACATTTGTTTATTATCTCAGTTTTCCCATCAGATTGAGGATGATAAGATGAGCTATGAGTTAACTGAGTACCCAGACAAGAAAATAATTATGTCCAAAAATTTCTAGTGAAAATGGGATCTTTGTCACTTAGAACAATATTTGGGTTTCCATGTAGCTTTTGAATTGTTTCCATAAATGCAGTAGCAACTATACTGGATTTAAATGGATGAGATAATGCACAAAAGTGTGCATACTTGGTAAGTCTATCAACTACCACCATGATGACACTCTTTCCTTCGGTCTTGGGTAAACTTGTGATAATATCCATTGAAAACTCCTCCCAACATTGACTTGGAATGGATAAAGGTTGTAATAGACTTGGGGTATTAATTGTTTCAACTTTATTTTGTTGTCAAACCAAACATTTCGCCACAAAATTTTGAATATCATATTTAAGGCCATCCCAAAAAAATTCCTTCTTAACCCTGTGGTAAGTTTTTAAAAATCCTGAGTGCCCTCCTACGACAGAGGTGTGCAATTCCATAAGAATCTTTTGTTTGATTTGGGAATTCTTACAGAGGCATAAGCGATCTTGGTACCATAACGAATCATTTTTCTAGCTAAATGTATCAGATGTACTAGGATCTTGTTGTAAATTTTGAACGAGTGCCCACACTTCTTGGTCATTCTTCCATTCATCCCTTGCTTCGTTTATCCAATCTGGTTGGATAATAGAAATGGTGCAAAGCAATGCTTCCACATCCTCATCCTTTCTTGAGAGTGCATCTGCAACAAAATTTTGCTTCCATTTTTTATAGATGATTTCAAAGTCATAACCCAAAATCTTTGTGACCCATTTTTGTTGCTCTTATGAAGATAATCTTTGGTCTAAAAAGTATTTAAGACTATCACGATCTGTTTTTACCTTGAAGTGTCTTCCCATTAAGTAAGGTCATCATTTCTTAAGTGCATGTAGTATCCCAACATTTCTTTCTCATAAATAGCTTTGTGTAAATACTTTCCTTTGATTGAATTACTTTAGAAAGCAATGGGTCTTTCTTCTTGTATTAAAACAATACCAATTCCATTTACTGAGGCATCACATTCCACAATAAAGGTTTTTGTGAAGTCTAGTGTAGTTAAGACCGGTGCTTGGCACATTGCCTCTTTAAGATGTTCAAAGGCTTCGTTGGTTCTGGAGTCCAAGAAAATGCATATTTCTTCAACAATGTTGTTAGACGTGCTCCTATTCTCCCATAATTCTTAACAAACTTGTGATAATACCCTGTCAACCCCAGAAATCCTAGTGAATGCTTTATGGATGTGGGGATTTTCCATTCCTTAATGGCTTTAAATTTGCTAGGGTCTACCTTAACACCTTCATGAGATACAATATGACCCAAATATTCCACCTCTTATACTCCAAAGAAACATTTGGAGGTTTTTGCATATAATTGTTTCTCCTACAATAGTTTGAGCACCCTGTCAACATGTTGAACATGATCCTTCCAATACTTTTTGTAGATTAGTATATCATCAAAAAATACCAACACAAATTTCCTAAGGAAGGGTTTGAAAATGGAATTCATCAAACCTTGAAATGTAGAAGGTGCATTAGTAAGGCCAAAGGCAGGACCAAAAATTCATAATGACCCTCATGAGTTCTAAATGTTGTTTTCAGAATGTCTTCAATCTTCATTATGATTTGATGATATCATGAACGAAGATCCAACTTGGTGAAGTAAATTAATCCTTGCAATTCATCCAATAATTCATCAATGACAAGAATGGGAAATTTATCTTTAATAGTGAATTTGTTGAGCTCCCTATAATCTGAACACATGCGCCATGATCCATCCTTCTTGTGCACCAATATTACTGGAGCAGAGAAATAACTATGACTAGGTTGGAGGAACACTTCCTGGAATAGCATGATCATGATCACGAATAGGTGGGAGGCCTTTGGGAGTCTCAAATACCTTCGAATGATTGTCCAAGACTTTTTGGAGATCTTGAGAAATGGATGATTTCAATGTGGGAACCTCTAGCGAATATAATTGTGCAATTACGCCTTTTTGTTATTTCTTTAGAAGATTTGTCATGTTGTTAGAGCTTATTATCTTTCCTGGTTTCCCTACAATACCCCTTAGTTCAACTTCCTTTCCTCCTGAAAAAAATTCAAGAAAAGTTCTTGAAAATTAAAAGTTATCGTACCCAAATATTGTAGCCATTGGACTCCTAGTACAACATCAACACCACCCATTGGAATGGAAAGCATTGGAATATTCAATACATATTATTCCATCAATAACTTGATATTATGGCACTTTCCAGAGAAATTTATGGTTCCTCCATTTGCAACCATCACTTGACACTTTGGTGCTGGATATAGGAAGCAATTCAATTCCTTAGCTATCTTACAATGAATAAAATTATGAGTATTGCCCGAATCAATCAACACTATTACCTTTTTCTTCTTGATATGTCTTTCTATCTTGAGATTTTAAGGAGTGGTAATTCTGGCCAATTCATTACAAGATATGGTCGGATTCATTTCTTCTTTCTCTAGGGTTTGTTCGTGGTGTATATCCTCTTCTTTTGATGTTTCTTGTTCCTTTTATTCCTCCTCTTCATAATCTATGTGAAATCATTTCTTCTTAGCACACTTATGACCTTTAGTGTATTTGATATCACAACTGTAACAAAGCCCTTTTGCTCTTTTTTCTTCCAATTGTTATGGTGTCAACCTTGTAGGTTGTAGAAGGCTAGGGGCAACAACACTTCCATCTTTATAGTTGTGAGTGGTAGGCTTCTTTGTTGCCATAATTTTGCTTTCAATTTTTCTTTCCAAACTAAATGCTTTCTCCAATGAATCAAGTTCCCAAAGACGAACCTCATTTTGATGTTATCCTTTAAATTCTCTATGAAAACATCAATCCTATGCTCCTCTGGAATATCTTTTACCCTTATATTCAATTTTTGGGAGTCCTCAATGTGATCCACCATTGAACCCTTTTGTTTGAGATTTATCAATTGGCTAAAAAAATGTGTTTCTTTTTGTATCCTCATGATGTGCTATCATTTCTTCCGTAAAAATTGCCCAAGTGACAATTTGTTTACGAGAAAAAATCCATCGATACCATACAAAATGATTGGGTTCCAAATATAAAGTTGCAATGCATACCTTTTGTGTTCTTTGCACATTATGGAGATCGAAATATTGCTCCATCTGTAGTATCCATGTTACAAGATATTTTCCATTAAACTTCCTCATATCGATCTTTGGAACATGGTGGGTCTTCAATCCAATGTTAGAGTATATGAAATCATGATTAACATTTCTTTTGTTCTCATCATGAGTTTCCTTTACTACCCTTTTGCCATTAGTAAACATTTCTTGTAGCAACATTGTCAAATCTATCTTCAAATCGTCCATGTTGCCTTTAAGTTTTTCTTTTATACCATCCATCTTAGCTTCCATGCCATCCATTTTAGCTTCCACGCCATCCATATTAGCTTCCACGCTATTCATATTAGCTTCCACTATTCATATTAGCTTCCATGACTTTCTTTAAACCATCCATCTTAGCTTCTATTACTTTTTGTGAGAGTGAAAAATTGTTGCACTTGGTCTTGTAAATTTGATATATCATGTTGCACTTCTTCCTCTTCTTCACGAGTCATGGTAGAGCTTTCAGGTTGCTTACTAGGTGTTTCCATTTTTTTCCTCATGGAATCAATTAATGATAGTTATGCCTCACTATTCCCTTTGAATCACTTCAAACTAATTTTTCAAACCAAACTTATGCAAATTAGAAAAAAAAAACTACACACCTTTTTCTGCTTTTTAGGAGCTCGATATTGAATCTGTTGTATCTTTGTAATTTCGAATATCCAAGGTCTGAAATTTCGTCCTCTGGTAACCCTCTGAGTCCTATTTCTAACCCCACTAGTCTGATTAATATTGGATTCTTCAAGAAAGAGTGATGTTGAATCGACCACGATGACATGATTATAGAACGGTTCAGTAGAGCGGATTTGTACGACCTGCCACGTGTCACTGTTTCAACCTTTGGACCTGAAAAAAATATACAGAAAACTACAATCCGTCATCTTTCTGTAACTTCTTACTAAATTGCAATCCGATGCTCAATGAGAAAGTTATGACAATTTTCCCAAGGTTACCTATTTGGGATGTAATTCGGGAGCCTGCAAAAACCCTAACTTCCTTGGATCATATCTCCGCAAATATAGCAAGAAAAGATCTGAAATTCAAACTCGAGGTTCACCATGATTTCGGCTCAAATGAGTTTTAATGTTAGCATCTAAAACATAGTATAAAAAACATTATAGTGAAAAGGCCACGATGTCCTATTTGGAGCAGCGAAACATTAGAATCCAAAGCTCTGATACCAAATGTTATGCAACTAGCTCACAAAACAGAAGAAAAGATAGATCAACAACTTCAAAAGCAGCCTCTTAGAGGGGGAAACCTCCTTTACAGTACACAAATGAACAATTCTTGGATGATACAAATGAAAATGCCTCCTTTCTATATATAGGAATCTAAGGGGTCACAATATAATCAGAGTCGACATAACAATAATAATGTAAGGGCACAACAGTAACAATAGTGGGCCTCTATGGGGCACAATAATAACAATATGGGGACAACATGGGCACAACAATAATAATAAGGGCTACAATGACAATACTAATAAGGGAATACCCTAGTATGATAGGGACCTAACAGTTTTAAAGCCACAAACATATCTTGGTTTTAACAATAGCCAACCTTGATTGAAGATGGATTCTCTCAGATTATAAGTACTCTCAAAACATGCAAGATATATCTACATTTTGGATTCGCAACTTCTATGGTATTTCAAGGTCATAAGCTAGATAACCACACCTTTAATTTTTTTTTTTCTTTTTTTTTTTTCGCTTTATAATTGCAACACTATTTTGAAATAATTTTTCATCAATTTATTTATTTAAATGACCATATGCTACATCTTTGTAAAGGAAATGAATTGCTTTTTACCTGTAATTGTTTTGATAGTGATTAGTTTAATGTCAATATGATAAGACAATATCATGTCATTTTTAATAGTATGAATGTTTGGGATCCTTGTATGAAGCTCAAAGGATCGATCACCAATTTTTGTATCTTTTTGTAAATTATTTATCATGGCGGTATAAATTTTTTGGCTTTATTTATGTAAAAATGATACGATAAATTTCCAATGATTTTATTATATAAAAGCACTTGTTATGATGTAGTAATTAGATATAAGAGTTTCCTCACGCCACAAGTGGCCCTACCATCACCACAAGAAAGAAGTAACATGGTGATTCTTAAAATAAATAGGGAGACTTGAAGGGAGCAAGATGGAAATTAACTAGGTTACTTTTTAAGATTTAATTTGATGTTAGCAAAATCAAAGTTAAGCAATAAAGGCATCATCACTCCATATCTATGGATAGAAAGCGATGATTTCTCCTTGTACACTAGAAATAAGTGATGAATCACTCTATCTTATCTCGTGTCAAATATAGTGGATCTGAAGTCTTAGAAAAAAGAGAAAGATACAATTAAACCACACAACGTATTGAGAAAATAGAATGACAAAGGAAATGAACCAAATGAGAATGAATCTTAGATATGTGTCCTACGTGGAGTTTCTGCTTTATTGTAAGGAAAAATTCATGTTTCCAAGTGAATGTTCCCACAAATCTACCTGTGATATATGATAGAATAGTGGATAAATCCTCCACTATTTCCTCTATATCTAATATCTCAAACAAGGTTTACATGCTAGGATAATTAAGTTTAGAAGAGAGGTGCACACCTTTTCTTCAAGGTTTTCTGTGTGATCTTGACTAGTTTAGTTTATGAAGACCCTACTCCAACTTTTAGAGATATTTCCTCAACTCCCAAACATGTAACCTATGCAAAAATAGCAGTGCAAGTGTTAGAAATAAAAATATCTAATCTAGATTGCCCAAGTAGATCAAGATATAAGCATATAATGCATAAACAACATCAATTGGAGGGGAGGACATTGAAATCTATATTGGAAATAATAAATTAAAAGGTTTCACCTAAAGAACTATTTCAATTTATTATAGCTCCTTGAATCACACCCACAAGTAAGGAAAAATTGACAATGTAAGCTCACCATATAAAGGTTCTCTCTAATTTTTGGAGCATGTAGCTACATGTACGTTCTCTCTCCGCTCTTCCTCTAGAATAACTTCCTTAATCGACTTAGTGAAGAGGTTAGAGGATGAATCTATACCCATAGATCTTCGTGAATTCATTGTCCAGCAGAAGTTCCCAAGCCATTAGATGAGGCAATCACCCCATTCTTAAATTAATATCTTTGAGAAAGGCCAAATCCAGATACACATGAGGGTAATTTCTCCCTACTAAAGTGTAGAGAGTCATCATCACTCCTTGCTAAGGTGCAAGTAGTAATGCATCACTCGTCAATGGATCAAGAGTGAAAATGCTCTCAATTTTATTTCCCCAAGGTAGACAGTTAATGTTCTAGCGTGGTAGATAGAAAGGTCTCTCAAGTTTACTCGAGAGTGAAAAATAAGTTTATAATCATGGCATATCCTATGATTTCTCTTTTTTGAAGGGTGCCAAAGTCAATAAGTTTTGAGAATATTATCATGCCATCCTCTTGGGAGACCATACGTTAGTGAAACCTATAAAATTTCATAGAAGACATAATAGGATATTGTAGGAAAGAAATTTCGATTCTAAAGTTTAGAAACCACAGCTACATAAGGTGAAATGCCGACTAACAAGAAAATCTCCAATTCTAGTAATTATAGTAATTCCCTTATAACTTTCTCATGGAGGGTACAAATTGCATGATATTAGGGGCTTGCTTAAGAGGACATCTTAGAGAACATCTTGAGAGAACCATAATGTATTATATAAAAAGATGAATAACTAATAGGAAGAGAAATATAGTGTTCTTAATGGCATCAAAAGATAAAGTTGTTAATTCTATGTAGGATATCTATGTTTGTATTTTTGAATTTTAAGAAAGAATGGTCTACACTAAATAGGTCCCGAAGTAGTGATACAAAGATTTAATATTTTCATATACTAAACTGAGTTTAATGTTGTGAAATTTATGTTCATTAGGTGATTTTTTGTATACATAAGGTCATTTAAGAACATGCAATATCATTTGTTTGGATACTCCATTAATAAATGGGTCATATGATCTATGATTCCATAGGTTGAAAATTTCATGATCCATCCATTTGAAATAGAAGTTAGTAGAAGAACTAAAATACCTCCATTGTATGAGCAATTTTAAGCATGATTAATACTATAGGACGATGCACTGCTAGAGTCAAAGAAGGTCTAAGATAATAATGCACTTGCTTTTAAGTGATATGATTTTGAGGTATTTTTATGCCTTTGCTTCCAAATATATTATCATAGTGAGAATAACAAGTGTCCTTCATCTTTCTCTTTGAAAAAAACCATGACAATGGTAACGTATCTTAAGTTCTTTTGTGCTTTTTAAATGATTTTGTTCTTCATAATCTTACATTAGTACAACTTTGCTGCAATTTTATTATTTTGGTCAATTCTATCACTATTTGAATTAGATTATCTAGATGGTCCTTTTTCCAAAGTTCTTGTGATTTCCACTATAGATCGATCCTTTGTTTTCTAGTGTATCAATAATTTTATTTCCAAGTCTTCAAGTGTGGAGTAATATAGAACAATCAAACAAATTATGTAGATGAGGAATGTAGTTGAGCCATTTACTTTATCCCTAATGTGTAAATGGTAATAAAGTTTCCCATGTTGATAACCATTCTTTATTTTCTCAATGACAATTTTCATGTCTCCCTTATTAATGAACAACTTAATGGAAATAACATTAAGATAAAATATCATGACTTAGAAAAACATTAAAATTTTGACAATTTTCCAACCATGAAATGAAAATCAAATATCGTGATTACAAAAAACCTTAAGTTTTCAACGTATTTCAACCATGGCATTATGGACAAATTATATGACTTAAAAAAACTTCAACAAATTATATGACTTAAAAAAACTTGAAAAGTGAACACTTGAATGAAAGAGTCATTATACCAAGAGTAATTGTTTTTTTGAAATGCTAAAAGTATAACTATTTTAAAATCATAGAGTAATACAACTTGACACATTGCAACAAAAATTTAAAAGTCAACCATCAAATTGACAAGTAGTGGAGGATCAACCATCAAATTGACAAGTAGTGGAGGCAAACACGACCCATTGCAATGAAAACTTAAAAATCAACCACGAAATTGACACACTATGGAGGCGAACATGATCCATTACAATGAAAACTTTAAAATCAATTACCAATTCGACACATAGTGGGGTCACGTTACTAGTCGAGGATCGACAGAGGCCTTGCAAAAAAAAAAAGTGAAATAAGATAAAATAATAAATAAATAGATAAATATATAAAACAAAACAAAAATTAAAATATTAAAAAAACTTAAAAAAAAAGAGAGATAAATAAGAATATATTAAAACGTAAAAAATATAAATATAAATATAAATGACTAAATAAATAAAAAGTCATAAAAAAATATTTAAAAAAAAATCAAACATTAAAAACAACGAAAAATAAGAAAAATTTAACAAAAAAAAATTAAAAATTAAAAAATATTAAAAAAAAACAAATGAAAAAACAAAAAATTCTTTTAAAAATCATAATTCAAGAAAATAATTTAAAGAATTCCCAAAAAAAAATTAAAATAATCAAATATAAAACAAACAAATTACAAACCATTAAAACAAAATTAAATTTAAAGCAATTATTTAACACAATAAATATTAAGTTATAAAATAATTAAAAAAAACATAAAATAAATAAAACATATATATATATATATATATATATATAATAGAATTTGTTTTAAATATTAAAAAACACTATTAAAAAAACCATTAAAATAAAAAATAAAATAAAAAGCTATTTTTCCAAGGGGCGGCAACCCCAGGCGAGTGAAAAATGGTTGCGGGCAGGGTGATATAGGTGGTGCACCACCAGTGCCACCATGCCCATGGTCCTTTGGTGCCAAGGCGAAGTTGCCACCCTTGGGAAAAATAATTTTTAATTATTTAATTTTAATGTTTTTTTTTTAATTTCTCTTTAATGATTTTTTTTAAATGTTTAAAAAAAAATTCAATTTTTAATGAACCATACTGAGTTTTTCAAAAGACATCAACAGAAAAATTGAAATGTGATTTACCGAAAATATTCTCTTGTAACATTATGAATCACATAAGTTTGCAATCTGAAATTCAATTTATTTTTTAAAAGCTTTCATAATTTTTTTAATTCTTTAAAAGAAATTAAAATTGGAAGTTTTTTTTTTAATATTTTTTAGATTTTTGTAATATTTTTATTATTATTAATTTTTTTTTTATCATAATTGTTTTTTTTTCCATTTTAATTTTTTTAATCCTTGATGGGATGATGAACGTTGGCTCCAGATGGCGGCGTGGCGGCACATGGAGCCTAATGGGCCTCCACGCACCCCACGCGAGAATTTATGAAGCACCACAGTACGTCATACCCATCGGCAGATCGAATCTTGGCACGATAGTTTATGGTGCAGGAGCAATCAGCTCAACAATATCATTGTATTTTAGCAAGGCATAGGGGGTCTTGTGTTTTCAAGGAAGTTGGTTTCCTAAGTGTGAATTAATGTAATTATTTAGGATTTTGTGTGATTTTAATGAGAATAGGATTTAATTGAATATTGTGAGACATATTTGTAAACATTCTCAAATGTAGGAGAATGTAGAAGAATATGAGAGATTTAGGATAGTTGAGAGATTGAGGGATTTGATAATTAATTGTAAAACTCAGATTAGGAGCTAGTTCATAATTTTGGGGATTGAAGAAGATCCTTAGAGATAAGGAAGAGATTCTAGGATTTTGTTGAGGAGTTTATGGATCTATTAGATCAATAGATGAGATCAAGTCGCATGGAATGGAGTTATGAGCATCGCATCACAACTTATCAAGTAAGTGAATGGATCGGCCTTAAGGGAATTGCTATTGCGATATGCGGGATCATCGCTGACCATTGGATCAAGTGATTGGATCAACGGTGGGGGATAGCTGTGGAATCCCGCATCGCAATAGTCCAACGGAAGGAATTTACCTTGGGCCATAAGTAATGTAATATGCGATTGTGATGTCCGATGCGATCAGAGATTTGATCACATTGCAAATATCCATGGGAGATACACCTTACCCTTAACCAATGTGACATGCGATGTGGAGCGAGCCGATAAATAATGTGGTATGCGATGTTAAACAAGCGAAAGGATTTGCGAGGTGCAATAGAAGAGTGGACCCGAGAAAGTAATGAATGTGGTTTATATTATATTGAAGTTCGAAGGGTTATCGCATATCGAATGAGATAAAAAGTCGTGTGTTAGTGAGATGCGAAAGGAGGATTGCGATAGTGATAAGGCATGCATCGAGAAACGTGCTTAGGCGAGGAATTAAGAAAAGGTATGGTTTACATATGTTTTGTGTGTATTCTATTATAAAATAATTGTAATGGGATTAAAGTGTTAATAGATGGTTTGCAGGTTAATTCCATGAATAAGCAAAGCATAAAGGGTTTATGGGTTTGATTAATGTGTGCGGCATAAAGGTTAAGGATTAATCAAGACTTAATGAGGTAGAGTGTAGAGTCTCGATGAAGGATTTGAACAAAGAGTTAGACTATGTTAATTTATGAAATCATTCCGCATAAGACTTAAGTAAGGGGCCTTAAACCATTATGCATTAAGTAATGAGGATTTGACTTCGTAGAGAGAGTTAAAATTCCTGGGGCAAATAGATATATGAATTGTTTTATGCGTATTGTGGGTATATGTGGGTTTTCCTGCGTCAGTTTAAATGTACAGGTACACCTTTATATCTCCGCGTCTTCAAGGTCTTCTGCGGCTCCGATCAAGGTCATTCGCGGCTCCGATCAAGGTCTTGGGTAACCGGTTCTTCGCTGCGGTTCCCTTCCACAGTGGGGTTCTTCGCTGCAGTTCTTCGCTGCGGTTCTTCGCTATGAGCTATTGTATTCTTCGGTGATCGTCTGCGGTTCTTCGCTGCGGTTCCCTTCCACACTGGGGTTCTTCGCTGGGGTTCTTCGGTGATCGTCTGCGGATCTCTGCGGTTCTTCGGTGATCGTCTGCGGTCCATTATAACACGATTGATATGTTTTGATAGCGGTTCTCTGCGGTTCTTCGGTTCAAGTGGGTCTAGTATTCTCGCAGATCTCGCAGGTCTCGCAGGTCTAAATAATCAGTTATAATCTCGCAGATCTCGCAGGTCTAGTATCTTCAGATCTGCGGTTTGGCTCTCGATCTGGTGCAGATCTGCGTAAACTATGGCTCCGAGCTTCGCAAAAATAACTGGTGGCTCATCCGCCTCTGGAGGGCAATCTCCTGCCCATATCGTGAGTGAAGCCCCAGCTCCCACTATCCAAGTGGTCCAGGACTCACTCGATGAAGCTTTGAAGTTCTCCGAAAGTGCCCTAATTTGCCGGTTCAATGGTTTTTGGCCGCGGCTGATAGCACTCCACAATTGGATCTCGGAGGTATGGAAGCCTATCATTTCTGATGAAATTAATATCTACCCCTGTGCTAGAGGTTTCTTTATAGTAGATTTTGAAAATCCTGAAAGCAGACAATGTATTCTAGATTCCGGCCCTTGGTTTTGGGAAAAATCAGGCCTATTCATGAAGCCATGGAACCCATCATTCGATCCCTCTACAGCAGTGATAACCTCAGCACCAGTTTGGGTGAGATTGCCAAGCCTACCCTTGCATCTCTGGAATCTCTCCTCGCTAAAAGCCATCAGAAATGCAATTGGGAAATTTTACTGCAGGTGCCCAGAAACAGAGGAATATGCCAGAACCACCTATGCACGCATCTGTGTGGAAATGGATTTCAGCGTCGGATTCCCAGCTGAAATAAACCTAACAAGTAAAGACTATGTGTGGAACCAGAAGCTTGATTATGAAAGTGTCCTCTTCAGATGTCGATCGTGCTTTGAGACGGGGCATCTAGCCAAAAATTGCCCAAAAGCCTCTGAGAAAAATTTTGCTAGAAAAAACCACCACAGATCTACATGGTGGGAAGGAGCACAAAAAGAACACTACACTGTCATCAAAGAAGAATATTCTAGAGAAAACTTTGAGTCACAAGAAATCAAGGAAGAAGGAAACAACTCTCAAAGCAAGCAAGGAGAAAGCCCGCCCCAACAAATCAACAGTTATGAGGATTTGAATACCGCAGAAAATAAATCTTCATTTAACAACAAAACAGATCTCCTAAACCAAACTTCTCCGACTATAGATCGCGAAGCTAAGACACCAATGTCCCAAGAACCAGAAGAGATGAAGGAGATACAAGACAAAGGAAGTTGGAAGACCGTAGAGAAAAGAAAGAAAGCTACAACACCAATCTCGCCAAGAAAGACGAGGAGCCAGACAAGTAAAAATTAAGAAAATTGTAGGTCCGATAGACCAATTTGGTCTCAGTGGACGTTAACCATCATCATCATCATCATCATCATGAAGGCAAGGAGACCCCGGAAGGCTATTCGACGACTTTAGGCGATGAGGAGGGAGTGTTTGGTGCATAGTTTGTCTGGTCTTAATGTTTCTTGGCTACAATTTCGGCTAGGGGTAGACGAACATGGTCTTTACATTTCTTACATCCTGGAGGAGGGAGACGGCCAGCAGTCAGAATGGCCATGGGATCTGGGGGCTCTCTCGGCTCTGTAGCAACATGAATATCCAAGACGTCAGCCCTTTCTCTGGGTGAACTGGGATAGCTCATGGGACTTATGCTTTCTCTCGATTTGGTCGTGGTGAAATCTCGGTGGGGGGGACTCTACTAGCCATATCGTCGGTGGTGTCTTGTATGTCGGTGAGCTCTATGTAATATCATCTCCAATGGACTCCTGGGATCCCTCTGCAACTTCCTGTTCTTCTACCATTGGTGTTACCTTCATCGAAGGGTGGATAGTGTTCAGAACAGTGCCTTAGTCTCGAAAGTATACGGTTGGTAAAGGTCTCGGTAATGTTTTTTGTTTATTCCTTCTGCAAGTTCAACGCAATTTTTTGTTTTGGTTCTTTTCTCTGGTTAGGTGGAACACCATCCTCTCAAGGATGGCTAGTGGTTACAATAGTGTTCTAATGCCCCATCAGAGGGGACGTGCGTGCCAGAGAGGGGTGGCTCCACGCATGGCAGGGCGACAATAGGAAGAGGAGCCAAGCTTTGCTACTGAAACTACTGGCATCCATCATTCAGGAGAGGGTGCAGCTTTGTCACCAGCTTTCTCCCTGGGTCAGGTAGATGCCCTCGCCTCCTTGGAGTCTATTGCAACTCAAATTACCGACATTTAGCTCAATATTGATACTCTAAGGGAGTATAGGTATGAAGACAGAAATGAATTGGTAGTTGATATCAATGATCTTCAACACATGAAGAACAAGATCCTGGACTCAGTGGAAAGTCTTGTCGTCATCACGGGCGAACAAATGACCACCTCTGCTCCTTGGAAGCAAGGGTGGTGCACATAGACTTCTACATGCATGAACACACTGCTCTCTTTGCTTCTCCTCCAATGTTTCCTCCAAATCCACCTCCATAATGTGGATTCCTATTATATGTATTTTTGCCTATTTTGTGGTTTGTAAGTACTGACCTGTAAGTCAGCCGACAATAACAAGTGACACCGATTGTCATGGTCTTCCTCTAGGCTACTTGTTCCTTAAATCTAGGCTTAAACGAAATTTTAAGCCTGTGGAGATGTATTTTATTTGTTGATTTTCTAATAATATAATCACTTTTTTTTGACCGACAATCTATATATATATATATATATATATATATATAAAATAAATTTGGATTTTAACATGCTTATAATGTTTTTATTTTTTATTATTTATTTTTCCTTTTTTTGCTAAATATTTTTTCCCTTTTGTTTTAAATTATTTTGTGTTTGTTTTAAACATTTTATTTATTTATTTTTTGACTTTTTTTTGGTTAAATTTTTATTTTTTTGACATTTTGTTTTGTTAATTTTACTTAAAATTCTATGTGAATCATTATTTTCTGAAGAAAAAAAATATTGCAAATGTTTTTTTTTTTTTTTTGACAGAAACGGTTAGTATGATATATTGACTCTTGGCAGAAATGCCTCAATTCAGGTTACAAAGAGATAGGCAGTGCTCAGATTTCTTCTCGGCCAAGAACTAAATGGCTTCCCCACTAATGATCCTGCGAATTTTGCAAACTATAATACGAGCAATCTTCTCTATCTTTCCTAATTTGCAGATACAAACAAACTGCTCCAATAAAAGACAGTAAAACATTTTAATCAGACAGTTATGGGATGGGATCCCAGCCTTCGTCTTCGTCTCTTAGAAGGAGAAGGACTTCGAGGGGGAGGAGAACCGCTTTATTGGCTTCAGCATCAGCTTCTTTGTTGTTATCTCTCTTTACATGAAGGAATTCCAAACTCTGAAAGGATTTTAACAGGGATCTAATTATGCTCATCAATCTTGATAACCTTAAATCTGAAGGTGAAGAATTGTCCACAATGGCCTTTATAATAGACTGGGAATCACCAAATACTATTGCATCTTTGATACCCAAAAAAATGAGCTACTTGAGCCCCTGGAGAAGAGCCAAAGCTTCAGCTTGAATGCTGGTATTGAAGCCCAATCCCCAGGCGTATCTAAATTTAGTTATGCTCTCTGCACTTTTGACTACTCCACCTGCTCCGGAAATACCAGGATTGCCTTTTGCTGCCCCGTCAAAAAAGAGAGCATTTCTTGTCTTCTTGGTGCAAAACTCAAAGAATTCTGCAACCTCAAGGCGAATTTTCCAGTGTTTTAGAGGAGAGGGATGCCTGACTATATCAATGAAGTGGAGATCAAGAGTAGCGCTCCATTCAGTATCTTGTTCACTAAGATCTGCCCCCGTCAAGCTGAACTCCCAAACAGTCTTTTAGCTGGTTTTTAATTTTTACCCAAACTATCTTGGGATCGCTCTTCTTGTCTCTGAATATCCTTTGATTTCTTTCCAGCCATATTTGCCAGCAAATTAATTTGGGAAGGGCGAGCGAGGCTTCTTTGATGTGAGCATTCTGAGGAGTGCCACCAGGGTACATTAGCTTCCAGATTGAGAACAGGTCTGAGCAGCGATTAGGGGGGGCGAAGACGATACTCCATGGGCCTAAGGCCTCCTTCCAAAGTTCTAAAGCAAAATTACAGTAGAGCATCAGATGGGAGGCATTTTCTTCGTCTTCCCCACATAGCAAGCAACAGAAGGGCCCCATATAAACTCTTTTCTAAAGCCTATTGTCGGTCAAAATTCTCTGATGGCATAGAAGCCAGCAGAATGAGTCGATTTTAGGGATCGTTGTCTGAGACCAAATCCCCTGCCAGGGCTTCGGGTCAGGAGGTACATGAGGATGCAAAGTGATCTGCCTATAACCTTGCGAAACTGTGTAACGCCCAGGGATCGGACCCCATCCCTGAGTGTTTGATTTTCTGCTGTTCAAAGGGGCTTTGCCATTTAAGAGGGATAGAAAGATTGTGTAATCTTTGGAAAGGTTCTTAGGCACCTCTAACTTTTCCCAACTCTGCCAATCACCATTCTCCCAATGAGATATGTCCCACAAAGTTTTAAAACCAGCTCTGTCCATTCAATCTTTCAACAAAACCAAGGAGCGATCATCAGCTAGGGGATCACAACCCATAATACGGTCATCCCAGATTTTAATGCGCTTGTCATTTCCAGGGATCCAGTGTGCATGGAGATTAATTAAGGAGGAAGCTTTTGCGCACAATTTGTGGATCATTGTTCCGGAGGTTATAATGGGATTGTCCAGACAGCGTGTTCTCTGCCCACGGAAATATTTTTTCCACAACGTTAGCTGAGCCGAACCCGAATTTGGGGAAATTATCCTCCATAACAGTTTTGCACCCAATGCGATATTTTGCTTACTAATATTCTTGAAGTTCAAACCACCTTCCATTCTGGGCAAGGAGATTATATCCCAGCTTAATAGAGGGATTTTCTTATCATTTGCTTTGCTGCCTTTCCAAAAGAAATTCCTTATGTACTCCTCCATTTTCCTCATGATGCCAATAGGAGCCATCATGACTGCAGACTGATAAATGGGAAGGTTGTTCAAGACATCTTTTATAAGCACTGTCTTGCCAGCCAGATTGAGCCAATTGAAGCCCCAGGAGTGGATTTTGGACTTAAATTTTTCCAACAGAAGCAGCCAGTCTCTACTGAGAGCACTTTTTTGGAAAACAAGGAGCCCCAAATACTTGAAGGATGACCATGAAGAGGAGGCTGCGAAACCGAAACAGCTGGAGATGGCTTGGAGCGATCTGGTAGTAGAGTTCCAGCAGTAGATATGACATTTGCCTTTATTGAGGCTGCTTCCTGAGTCTTCACAATAGACATCCACCACATCTTTAAATATTTTAGCCGAGGGCAAGGAGGCTGCACCTAGCAAGAGACAGTCATCCGCGAATAGTGCATGGTTTATGTTTTTGACACCTCTTGCGATGTTCAATCCCTTTATTTCTTGATCAATGTGCTTTTTATTCAAAAGGAAGCTAAGAACATAAGCTTGGAGGACAAGGAGCAAGGGGGAGAGAGTACACCCTTGCCTCAGCCCTCTACAGGCTTTGAAGAAATCAGTAGCCCTCCCATTCACCAAAGGGGCAATCCAGGGCTCACTAATACAAGCCTTGATCCAATTGATAAATTTGAGGCCAAAACCAAATTTGTGCAGGACATCCAACAGAAATCTATGTCTCACCCTGTCAAAGGCACTTTCAAGATCTAACTTGATAACCATTCCTTTCTCTTTCCGGGTCAAGCTTGAATGGATCGCCTCTTGGACCAGGATAAAATTGTCCACAATCTGTATTCCCTGAATAAAACCTCCATGATTCTCAGGAATAATGTCTGGAAGAATGGTTTTCAGTCTATTTGCAATCACTTTTGTTATCAGCTTGTAGCCTGTATTGCAAAGGGAGATAGGACGAAATCTGGTGAAGGAATTGGCGCCTTTTTCCTTAGGAATAAGGGCCGGGAAAGCCGAATTGGTGCTTCCCCCAATTTTTTGACAAGCTTGTGATTTCCAGACCATTCTGCATAAATCTTTTTCCACGATCTACCAACAATTCTGCAGGAATCTGGCAGTAAAGCCATCTGGGCCCGGGGCCTTATCTGGCTCCATTGCAAAGAGGGCGGTTTTTATTTCATTATTAGTGACTTCAGCTTCCAAAAACTAATTCTTTCTGGCAGAAATCAAAGAGGGCACCTCATTCACTAAAGTTGAAATATGCCCCAGTCCCTCTTCTTCGCTGTACAAATTTTTGAAGTGAAGGAAAGCAACGTTTTTTATGCTTTGTATATCTCTGTGTTTGATGTTCTCTTCCTTGATTTCTGAGATGGAATTGAAACTTTTACGAGCTTGGGCTTGCTTGTGAAAGAAGGATGAGTTCCTATCTCCTACCTTAAGCCAAAGCCTACGGGATTTAATCCTCCAGTACTCTTCCTTGGCCAAGCTTGCCTTGAGTAGCTTTTGCTGAAGTTCATCCTCCTTGTCTAGAATTTCTTTTGTGATCTCTTCATTTTCCGATTTCAGATGATGAATCTCGAGACATTATTGGATATTTCTCCTTTCCACTGCTGGGTTAGGAAGGGATTTTACCCAAGTTTTCATTGCAACTTTCACTCTCCTGAGTTTTTCCTCCCAAACAAAGAAGGCAGCGTCGTTGACTAGTTGCTTCCAACTATCTTTTACTAGTTGCATAAAGGATTGTTCCTTGAGCCAAAGGGGACTGAATTTAAAAGGGATAGGACCTTGATCCATATGGGCCAGAAGATCAAGTTTGATGGGTCTGTGATCGGAGACACTACAAGGGAGAATATGCATTCTAGACTCTAAACCAAGAAGAAGAAAAGCACTTTGAACAAGAAATCTATCTAACCTTGCAGCAATATGTCCCGGACCGAGTCTTTTATTGGACCAAGTGTACTTGCCCGACGAAGGTTTAATGTCGATCATGTCCCAATCCTGAAGCAGATCCTCAACCCATTCTCGCGCCGGATCCCTTACAATGCTTCCTCCACGCTTTTCAGCCAAAGATAAGGTGAGATTTAGGTCCCCTGCAATGATGATGTTCGCTAAATCTTCAGAATCTGCCAAACTTCTAATGGAATCCCAACAGATATTTTTCTCTCCTACGCTGACTGGAACATACACGTTGAAGAGACAGAGGGTCTCTTCTGAATCAACGTGTTGCAGCTTAGAGAACAACCAATGGGTGTTGGCGACCTCTTTGATCCTTGAGAATTTGTTTGCGTTCCACAGGGTGCCAAGGCCTCCTGAGGCACCACGAGCTGAAACAGCTTGCCCTTCACTTCTCTTCCACAATTTTTTGCCGATATGGAGGAAGGCCTTGTCCTCCATTTTAGTCTCCTGGATGAGGAGTATATCAAGAGATTCAGATCTTATCAGGCTTTTGATGGCTTCTTCTTTTATTCTGCTCCCCATACCCCTACAATTCCAGGAGACAATCTTCATCACTTGCTTTTTGAATGGAGAGCTCCTTTAGAGCTCTGGGACTGATTTCTGGTCGTCTTCGGTGTTTTTGCCAAGAGTTTCTCGAGGGTTGGTTGGCTTCCTTGGAGTTTGTCTTTATAAGTCTCCCGCTTTCTTTTTTCACGGGCAGATTTTCGACCTCTCAACGATCTTCTAGCCGAGGATTGTGAATCTCCTATTTCACCTTCTTCTTCTGAGTCCTCCGAACCTTGCACTTCCTCGGCCTCTTCTGTGGGTATCTCTTTCGATCTGTCTGCATTACTTTCGACTTGCTTTGGTCCCGAGGGGGGCTCTTTGTGGGGCGATCCTTCTTTCTGCATCTCTATTTCTTGGGTGTCTTCTATTGCTAAGCTTAACTGTGTAAATTTGTTTCCTTGTTCTTCCATGAAAGGTGTTTGTATCCCAGAGCCTGCCTGGGGGCCTTTGCCATTTATATTACCAGTTCTAGGGGCTTTGTGGGCAGTTTTGGTCCTTTTGACCTGAGTCCATCCTTCCTCCTTGCCTTTCTCCACTTCACTATTCTTTGGACAGCCTCTAGCAAAATGGCCATAGACATGGCATTTCCGGCACTTGAACGGAAGCTGCTCATAGTCCAGCTTTTGAACATGAGTCCAACTTCCAACCCTGATCTTTATTGCCTCGGGCAAACCGACCTCAAGGTCAACTTCAACACAGATTCTAGCACAGTCGTATTGGTCTTTACTGTTTTCTCGATCAATGAATTTGCCCAAGGTGTTTCCGATGTGCTTAAGAGACTCCCAATTCCAACAATGCACTGGCAGGTTGGGCAGCCTAACCCACACAGGGACGGCTGTGGGGACGTCAACTGCTGGGTCAAAATCGGGCGTCCACTTATTGAGATACAGCCCCTGAGGGCCCATGAAATAGGGACCGTTACGGAATATCAGATCCTTATCATCCTTTTCAGAGAATTCAAACAGAAAGAATCCCTTCCCTAGAAAATACGAAGTGACTCTGCTTTTAATCAGCGGCGCCCAGTTCCTTGCGACCCAGCTCTCCTTGGTTTTGGGGGAGGGCCAGAGTCTAGTGAACTGTCCAACCAAAGCACACTTAGCCAAAGAAAGGGTGACCTGAATCAGACCCTCAGGAGGGAGCAAAATCTTAGGGATGTCATCCAAACGTTTCACAAACTTCGCAACCTCGGTCGCTTTCTTCTTTGGAAGAGAATCCAAAAGTTTGAGAAAGGCGTCAGCATCAGAAAGGGGAGGCGGCGGGGGTGGCTCCATTGATGCAGTGATGCCTTAGCTCGATCAAAACGAGCACACACAAATCCCAATGATCAAAACATGGTCCTTCTAGCCAACACAGAAGTGATAGAGCCCCTGTAAAGCCAAGAAAAGAGCAGAGGGCCGATGCATCGCGCAGAATGGCCAGAGCGCCGTGCAGGTTCAAAGTGTCGCACATAGTCAAATGAAACACTGGACGGCCGACTCAAAGTGTCGCGCCAACCTAATGCGCCGCGACTCCCAGTCTAGGCGCCGCGCAGGAACAGCTCAGGTATTGGAAAACCCAGCCCACAGGAGAAGAGAAAAGCCCTCCGAAGCGGCCACAGGGCTGAGGCAACAGCCTCAATCGCAGAGCGGCGGCAAGCAGGTTTTGCAAATGTTATTATACGTAAAATTCATAAAAATTTCATAAATTTGTTAATTTAAAACTTTTTTATTCAATTTTTTTAATAAAAATTATATCTATTTGGAAATTGTGTACTTTTATGTGTATTTAAATATTAATTAACAATATATAAGTATATAAAAAAAATCCTAACTTCAAAATGTGAATATAAATTTTGCAAAAAACAAAAAAAAAAAAGATTGAAGAACCCTAAAAAAAATACATGTTTGGACAAGAAGATGAATAAGTCAACTTGAATTTTTTTTAAATAACCAACATTTAAAAAATTGTGTATACTTAGCAAATAAGAAAAAGTTGATATTACATCAATACTTTTCAAACTTGGCATGAAAATCCCTAACATTTTAAAAAACTTGCATATACTTAATACATAATTTTTTTTTAGAAATATGAAAAATAAACCCAAAAATTAATACTGCATCAACACTTTTATAAATTAACTTAAAAATCAAACAATTAATATATAAAAATTGACGAAGACAGATATAGCAGAGGGATTTTCACCTTTGCCAGAATTTGCGTCGAAGTGGACTTGAGTCAGGGGCTGTCAGATAAAATTTCATTAAACTATAACAACAAGGAGTGGATACAACCCCTCGACTATGAAAACACTGCATTCAGATGCCGCAGCTGTAGGCAAACAAGACACCTCCAAAATTCTTGCCCTCTGGCCAGAAAGAATCCAAAAGGAAACAAGAAACAACAAAAAAAGCCAAATGGGTGGCAGAATACAGAACCGCTGGAAGAAGAAAACATTCAGACAGAGCACACAACAAACCAAGAGGAACCGGACATAAATATGGAACAGAACGGTACACAGGAAAAAAAAGCACCAGACCCACAAATGGAGGATCATTCTCAGCACCAGAAAATTCCACAGCTGGAAGTTAGTGGCAACAAAAGAACTCATGGATCTGAAGGATCAGAATCCGACAAAGAACCTCCAGCGAACACACAAGTATACCAACAGGCCATCATTGTTCCCCCTTCTGACTCACAGGGTTGGCGTAGGGTGGAGAAGAAGAAGGGCAGAAAAGTATAGGCTTGATGTAGTTGTAAACATAATTTGTTATTTTTATTAGTGTTTTTTGTCCTTTACATGGACAGCTATCTGCAAATGCGCTAAGCATCTACAAAATGTAATTTATTTCAATATGAATATAAATTACGACTTTTTTTACGGGAAAAAAAATAAATTTAAAACATAAAAAATAATCCGAAAAAAATATTGATTATACATCGACACTTTTCAAAAACAAATATTTTTTTACAATCTCTAACCCAAAAAAAACTTCGTACAATTGCCATTAAATTGGTAACCATTTGGTAGATTCAAACATGTTTTGTATATATATCCTATTGTTGTTCTAGGTGCATCAAGGAACTTGTTATTCCCATCCCATTAAGTTGGTAACCATTTACTAGATTCAACATGCCTCATTGTTTTGGAAAAAATGATTGTTCCAGGTGCATCAAGGATATTGTTATTCCTTTCTAGCACGATTCGAGGCTTGAATAATTGGTTCAAGCTCTAAGCTTGATGTGAAATGTCAAATTTAATATTAATAACTAATTTAGTTGATATCTCTTTTTCACCTTCTAAGATTCCTCCTTGCTTTTAAGAACACCATCCCACTTTTTCTTTGGTAATGGTAGGTTTTTCATTAACTTAGATTCATTTAATTTCTGATATATCATGTCCGGAAAGATCAAATCTATAGAAGTGTAAATTTTTAAATTTCTAAAAATTCATCAAATAAAAGTATTTAAAAAAAATACTATTTATTTATTTAAATATAAAACCAATTCCTTCACTAAAAAATAAATTAAATGATAAATTAAAAAAAAGATCATTTCATTTTAATATTTTTAATTGAAACAAATATATACACATATCGTTTCCATTAATCAATAAATGTAGATAACTCTATCAATAGGACACCTTTAAAGATCAACCAACATATTTGGTATAAATAGTCTTCCAGTTCGTACAGCACCAACGATCTTTGTTTAAATTCAAACCTTTGAAATCTTTCTTAATACGAGTGTTTCTGATTCCACTGACAAATACAAAATAGGTGGCACTGGGCAGTTTTGCCTATCTACATTGCCATTTTTCAGTTTTCCAAAGTTGTGGAATTCGAGAAGTCGCACTACTGATCTGCAAATTGAAATTGAAACTCAACTTATAATAGTCAACCTTGGAACTCGGCGATATTCAAATTTATTCTGACATAAGACAATTCCAAAAGGTCGATAAAGTTAATTAGAAACAATTTTTTGTTTTTTGTTTTGAGTTGTTTGCAGTGAAAAAATTTAGAAGTTTTTGTTGGGTTTTTTTGATTTAATTTTTTTAAAACTCGACAAAAAGTTATTGTAATCACAAGTTTGATGGATACACAATTAAAGTGTCCAAAAAGTTTTTCATGGTGCTAAATCTATATATATAATCAAAAAATCAGTTTAGATAATACAGATCAAGATTTCATTTCAAATTTACGTGGTAGTCCAAAAAATCACACTGAAAACAGCTCCTTAGTCCAAAAAATCAAACTAAAGACAACTCCTTTTTTATTCAATTTGTCTTTAGTGAAAATTTTGGAAGCTTTTCCAGTGGGTTTTTCAAGTTAATTTCTCTAAAACTTAGCAGGAATTTATTGAAATCACAAGCTTGATAGGTAACCCCTACACAATAGAAGTGCCCTAAAAAATTTTCAGCTTTCTAAATCTATATATACAATCAAAAAACCAATTTAAATAACACGAATCAAAATTTTACACACAATTCCAGTACCGAAAAATCACAATTAAAACAATTATTTTATTTACAATCTGTAATGTACACTTCAGATGATTCTACCACATACTGCAAATTGGATGAAGTCGAGAACTGAAAGGTGGTGAAAAATCTGATCGCAAGGTTTCGAAAATGGATCAATAGGAACGGTTGGTGGAGTGAATGGTGGAGTGAAGAACTGCGAACTAAATATTTATTTTTAAAAATAAATGTGTCAATTTTAAGTTGAGCCGCATCATATTGAGCTGTAGAATCTCTTTTAATACAATAAATATAATATAGATATAAATAATATAGAATCATATAAAATTTCAAATATTTATTTATTCAAAAAAATATAAATTTATTTTAATATATCATATTTAATTAAAGTGTAGTTTAATTAACAAAGGTGTATTTTAGTATATTATAAATTTATTTTAGTATATCATATTTAATTAAAGTGGAGTTTAATTAACAAAGGTGTATTTTAATTAATAGATGAAATGATTTTTATGGCTGGAATTCAGATATCATATTTAATTAAAGTGGAGTTTAATTAACAAAGGTGTATTTTAATTAATAGATGAAATGATTTTTATAGCTGGAATTCAGCAATATAACTTGTAAATTTTTATCGTTTAAAATGCATTTTTGAATGTATATATTGATTCAACACACTAAAAAATAGTTGAAACACTGGATAGATTAAATAACTTAAATTTAAAATTTTTAAAAATTTTTACAAAAATTTAAACAAAATTAACCAAAACAAATATTTAGAAAAAGATCATTTCATCTATTAACCCATTCCATAATCCATTATAAAAAAAATTACAAATAAAAATAATCACTTTCTATTAAAAAAATATAACATATGATAATTTGAATAAAGAAATTCATGAATAATGATATGAAAAGATTGTTGTAATGAAAAAAAAAAACCAATAAAAAGCAATCACTTCCTATTCAAAGATATAAAATATGATAATTTGAATAAAGAAATTGATGAATACTGATATGAAAAGATTGTTGTAATAGGAAAAAGAAATTAATCACTATCCTTATTTGAAAATATCACAAAAATTGTAAATTCAAAATGTAAAAATAAAATAGTATGAGCTAAAATTTTTTTTTAAGTCAAATTTAAATTAACTACCATCACAACTTTACTCCACTCAACCTTCTTGATAATAAGGAAATAAAACAAGGATAATTTTTTATATAATTGTCGGCAACCAAAAAAATTATAATTATAATTATATATATGAGATATACATTTTTAAATTATCTATAATACTATCTTGTATGTGAACTTTTTATTTTTAATTTGATGTTATTTATTTTATTTGTACTAATATATTGTATATAATTTTTTTATTTTTAATTTGATATTATTTATAAATTAAAATAAGATGAATTTACAAAAATCGTTGTTTGAAATGGTTTATTTTGTTACTATGTTATTACAAAAAAATAATGATAATAAATATTTATAGTTTTTAAAGTTTGATTTATTGATGATTTGAAATTTGAATTTTATGATTTATATAATATTTTATAATATGATTATTGTGAATTAAGTTGCTTAAAAATTATACAAAATAAAATATATGTAAATATTATTTATAATTTAATTTTAATTTCTATTGTGTTTAGAGGGGCATTCTATAGCTCTATATGATGTGTAATTCTGTGTGTCTCTCATTAAAGTTGAAATTTTATTCATATTTGCCAAAATAAAAAATTTAAAACAGTTAAAAATAACAAGCCTAGAACTATCTAACTCAGGCTCTATCATGGGTCGAGAGGGTTTAGATCGGGGGAGGTGTAAACCTTCATGGGCAGAGAGGGATCAAATCTTTAGAGGTGCAAACCTTATTTTTGGAGTGTCCCTCTAGGTGTAAACCTTCTTTTTGGAGTGTGGAATTTGATGAAAGTTTTACACTCTGATAGAGGTATAATAGATCCAAAATTAGAGGGATCAAATGGTGCAAAACTCTTTTTGGAATGTGGAATTTGACAAAAATTTTACACTCTAAGAATTAGCCCATAATAAATCCAAAATTAGATGAATTTAAGCTCTTTAAATTTCTAATTCAAACTCTCTAAAAAAAATTCAGCTTTTAAAAATATTCCCGGAAACATTGAAATTGAACATAGTTCATCCCATACATACCAACATAATTTTGATGTTCTTCTACCGAATAAACAACCTGACTCCAACCTGTACTCAACTTAATTTAAAAATTAAGAAACAAAATACTATAACTGTGTTATAAATCTATTAGAGAGAACTCATCTGATTCAAACTCATCGGTAGAGCCTCCAAGAATGATTAACAACAGAGATTCCACCATCCAGTACAAGATTATGCCCGCTAACATATTTAGCCTCATCGCTAGCCAAGTACAGCCCAGCCTCCGCAACATCCTCAACTTTTAGAGTCGGCCCCTGTAAATTTGCAACACTGTTGCAGACGGCCTCCACGGCGGCCTTATCCTCCTCTGAAACAGCGGAGGAATTGCCTTGTTTCCTGTAATTGACTACAAGGGCCGTTGCCAAGCCAGAAGGAGAGACAGCGTTGACTCTGATCCCGTATTTCCCAAGCTCGGCTGCTCCGTTCTTAATCAGCCCTATGATTGCATGCTTCGAGGCCGTGTATGCGTATGGAGCAGACGCGCCTATAATGCTTGCAACGCTTGCAGTAGAGATTATGGTGCCCTTCTTCCGCGGGATCATCACGCGGGCCGCGTGCTTAATGCCCAGCATCACTCCTCTTACGTTTACCCTCATTACTCGATCGAATTGCTCCATCTCGTACTCTGCCACGCTTCCAACCGTAACAATATCTATAGTTCCTGCGTTGTTAAACATGATATCGAGCTGCCCGTGTTTCTCGATGGCCAAATCCACCGCTGCCCTCATGTCCTCTTCTTTGCTCACATCGCAGTGCAGGAAAGTGGCCGCAGGGGAAAGGGATTCTGCAAGTGTTCTCCCGGCTTCGTCTGCAATGTCTGCGATTACGACTTTGGCTCCGTGATTTGTGAAGAGCCGAACGATGGCTTCTCCTATCCCCGCTGCCCCACCCGTTACTATTGCTACCTTGCCCTCCAATCTGCATTCACAGATCATTCCCCAGAATCACTGCTTCACACATATTATAACTAAAAGGAAACAGGGTATCGAAAAATTGAATTCCCAAATCAGAGATTGCAAATTAAAAAGGAAAGAGTATATCTGCTGTACAGTGATTACCGTCGGTCAGATCCTTTAAAGCTCAGGTTGCCAACACAGTCAGCGGCTCGATTAAGCTCTTCGTTAGACATGGCTGAGGAGTGAGTTTGGGTAGATGACAGTACAGGAAGCCTCACCTGCAATTACAGCTATGGAGAAGCAGGGCCTAGCAAACAGAGTCCTCACTATGAAACCACTGAATCATTGCAATGCCAAGTCTGACTGGTACCAGCAATAAAAAAAAATCAAATATAGTTTGTAACCGTGAGTCGCGTTTGTGTAGCTATGTAACCTGGTATTGTACATGAGGAATCTTTCGAGATATTAAAATGTGAGGTTGGGAAAGAATAATGCAGATAACAATACCTGTCAAATCGCTTGATAACAGTGTCTGTCACGATGAGTTGGGAGGGTTGACTGTTCAGATGAGATCTCGATTGCTGGAGCCGTGTGGGCGGATGTTTTCCCTTTCTTAGGGCGAGAGGGAGGGGGATTGCTGGAGCCGTGTGGGCGGATGTTTTCCCTTTCTTAGGGCGAGAGGGAGGGGATTAACAGATGAAAATGATACAGGAATCTCTTTTTTGACTTGTCCGGAATGTTTTAGAGAGCATCCAATCACCATTTAGCTGAGCGGTAGCCTAAAAATTATGCTTTTTTATTTTGAAAGGGGTAGAAATTTAGTTTGGAAAAAAATTGGTAAGGATTTTTGTAAATTTAAATAAAAGTTATTAAAATTCATAACTTTAGGTGTGTTAGACGTTTTTGATGGTGCTGAATCTATTTCCACTATAAAAATATGATTCAAATACTGCATATACAAAAAATTTTGAAATTTTTTTACCTAAATTCTAGCCACTTTTAACTATCCAAACAATTCCTCTGCATCTATAAACGACTCATTTATCTGATAAAAGAAAACCTCACATGAAGGTAATAACCTCTATTCTGATCCATAGCAAGAAGCAAACCTCTAGATCATGGCATGAAGGTAATAACCTCTATTCTGGTGCATAGCAAGAAGCTAATAAATAACCTTGACAAAAGATGGCTCGGCCCTTTCATGAAGTGGTTGTTTTGTCCTAGAGTTTGGAGTTAGTGTTTGAGGATTTTATTCAATAAATAATGTAATAAAATATAAATATATTAAATTTGGTTTTAAAATGGATATTTTATGATATTTTTTTAATATTTTTTTTAAGAAAATAGTTAATTAGTGTGAGAGGATCTCATATCTAATTAATTTCACAATATTTTAAAACTTAAAATATATGATTTAAAATTTCAAATAAAAATAAATTTTATTTTAAAATTATTAATACAATAACAAATTATAATCTTTTCATACTACACAATAATTTATTAAAACCTTTTAAAATAAAACTATTTAGGTAAAGATAAACATTATTTTGCAATGATTAATACAATAATAAATCATATAACATAATAATTTATTAAATTACTAGGAGTTAATAATTCCAATACTCCCCCTATTGAGTATTTGTCTCAATCTTTCTTGGGTTAAGTTTTCATCAACATTTAGTCTTTTACAAGACATGATACTCCATGATTTGAAGAACCCCTTGGTCAACAAAGTTAGTTAATAATTCCAACACCAACTCCCTACTCAGTATTTCTCTCACTCTTTCATGGGCTAGGTCTTCATCATCATCCAGTCCTTTGCAAGACATGATTTCCCATGACTTTAATAATCCCTTGAACAACAAAGTCTATATCTACTCCATGATTTCCCATGACTTTAAGAATCCCTTGAACAACAAAGTCTATATCTAATCTAACCTGCCACTTGCATCTCATAGCTCATTCATGTAAAAATCACCAGATTGTCAAAATCCATATAGAGGAGCAACCATCAATTCAAATACATGGTTACCTAAACAACACAACAGTGAATTTAATAGGATTTCCTTTAGGTACATGGTTCATTCAACTTCATGATGAACTCCCCTAAATGTATATAAAATTTCCAGTTTCTAGGCCTAACACTCCTCCCACACTCTACAACTAGCATGGTCCACGCATAGAGCATCTAGCCAACACATGCCCCACTCCTTCAAGTGTTTAACAACTCCATAGCAAAGGGTTTGCACTATTTTAAACAAGTAATCCAAATTATCACATGGCAAAGGGGTATGCATACTTATCTAGGTTTTATGAAAATATGCCCTTTACATGTTATATAGAAAGACATAAGTACATACCATTTACAAACTCCATCTCATCGAGACACTAGGTACAAGCCTTTATAATATCCAGTAGGTACCATACAATACTTCTGCTAAGTATCACTCTAGGTATGATGTAGGCTTAAAATTATCAAATAACAATACATAGGATCACATATAATACCCTAGACTTGCTATGCATACATGGTGTGATTCAAATTTCCATAAGTTCACTGTTTTTATTGAACACAACACAACACAACAAACTTTACCCAGTTTATCTATCATCATCTTATCTCCACTAATGCCACAAGAATTATCACCAACTTTCTTTGGATGAAGATGAGTAAAGTGTTCGCCCCAAACGTTACACCTCAAAGACATGACATTATATTCCAAAAACACTTTTAACATCAACTTATTATTGATTATAAAAATTTACATATTACAAATAATATAATTTTATTATATTTTTCCATTTTTAATTATAATATAAATCATTATACTTTATATTTATATATAATCTTACTTATGACTCATGCTCATGCTCTGACCAATATTTAAAATATTATTTAAAATATCAATTATTTCTTTACGTTAATTTAAAATAAGATAATTGAATTCTCTTTTTGATTTGAAAACCTAAACCATATTCAAAATAATATTTAAAACATCAATTATTTCTTTACATTCATTGAAAATAAGATCACTGGATTCCTTTCTTGATAATTGAATTCCTTTCCTTAAAAATTGATTAGAGATTACCTCCTAAAATATAGTGATGACAATGGGTTTTGCATTACTCTCAAACACAAAGCACTTGAAATTGTTAAAACAATAATAACTAAATTGCAACAAGTTTTAATTAGATTTATTTCTTAATTATTTAATTAAAAAATGCATATGACCAGTCATAATCATTAACATGGTGGGTGCCACGAGGGAGCCATTAGTAATCAAATTATTTCTAACGGTGTAACTTTAACGTCTATGACATGCGGTTAAATTGTTTTTATTTCAAAGCGAGCGAGTGAAGAATGAAGCTAAAAGCCTAACGATTAATTCTTACCTTTTTTGGATTCCTACCTTATTTGGATCGTGTAGTAAACCGTTATATTTTGCTATGTATTAATTTCTAATAACCGTAATAACATTAATTTTTACCAAGTTTTATGTATGAAAATAACTTTGTTGTTTTTTTAAGCTAAGCAGGGATACATATTCAATATATCACCCCGATCAATGCAAGGAATTGAACCATTGATTTCACATCAAGGAGTGTCTTAACAAATCACTCGATCACTATTTATCCAAAAGAGCCTTGGATAAACTATGATCAGGTGATTTGTTAAGACACTCCTTGATGTGAAGTCACAGGTTCAATTCCTTGCATTGATCAGGGTGACATATTGAACATGTAACCCTGCTAAGCTTAAAAAAACAACAACATTAAAATACACTAAAATAACTTTGTTGCCAATGGAAAAAATTCCACCCTTGTACTTTTCTCACCTCTGCATTCTCATTTTATGGTTTTACATGGTTATAAATTAATAAACTTCAAAATGATTTATATTTAATTATATTTATGATTTGTAAAATAAAAATATATTGTTTATCTTTAATTTAAAAATTGTGGAATGAAGTTTTTTCTTTACTTAGATTTTATTTGTATAAGTGACCAGTTGAGTTTAAATTGACTATATTGTTATAATAATTTCACTTTGTTATTAACTTGGCTTTATGTCTTCCTTCGATGGGATGATAAACATAAGCCAGATAGTGGGGCACATAGTCCCCATTACACCAGGCATTCATGGAGGTAGACATGGAAATTTGTTCACCAAGGATATCACTAATTTGCAAGCCATTGCATCAAGGATCGTGCAACCACATTATGTATTGGTGCTAGATCGCCCTCGAATTATTATGGGTTTAATGGTTGTGATAGCATGTAGTGTTACAATAGTTATGATGGGAGGGTATGGAATTCAAGAGCCATTGTCTAGTTCATTCTCCGCCCATCATCCCATGCATAACACTCATAATCATTGGGGTAGCTCTGTTCAAAACAAAAGTGGGAATCAACATGAGGCTTAGACTTTAAGGTATAGAGCATTATAGAGGCATGAATTATCAATATTCATGGATTATTTTTTTCCCAATTCGACACCATTTAGACCTTGGCCTCTAAGAATCATATTTTACTTATTATTAGTGAGTAGCTTTCTCTTGTTGCTTCCTTTGTCTCTGGGTCTCATCTTATGTGCACCCTTTGGTGTTTATTTCATTATTTCCTCCTTTCTTAGTTCTTGTATCCTTTTCTAGCCTCTCCCCTGGTCCATGGCCCCTAGGTTTGCATCTTCAGTTTGAAATTATTTCCTTTGCCCTTTCCCTTCCCCTCTAAGGTCTCCTAAGAACTAGCCCATCCTTGTGATCAACTGTTTTCTTACAACTCCACGCATTTTCACTAGACTTCCCTAGTCATTCATTTCCTCCTCTCCTGTGGTTAGTTTTACCTAGGAAATATAAGAATATTTTGGTGCATGCTAAAATTCTTTATCAATGCGCTTGAAGTCAGAAGGGAGCAATCTACTAGAAGGAACAGGGTGGCTCTTGAGGTCAACAAAGAGTGGCAGATTTTGTGTGACTGCATCAAACTGTAAACAAGCAGAAAAATTCCTCCCGCAATGAGTGAGTATTGGCCCGATCAGGGTCCCAATAAGACCCCTATTTTTTTAATGTGGCTATATATTCTCCGGAACAAAGGCTCGATTGCCTATACTAATATAATGTAAATATATTCATAAAAACTAATTAAAAAGAAAACTAGTCTTAATCTAATCATCCTAATAATTTACAAGTAAATATAAACAAATATACAAATTGTTATGTATGAGTGGATCTGGCTTAAAACATCTGAACAATAAGGGATGGGGGATCACACAAATGCAATACTTTTATAAAACACTGTATATTAGAAATTGTTGCAAGAAAGGCTAAATTTGTTCATGCCTTAGTCAAATTTAGTAATTTGATTTTCCACATCAGCAGGATGATTCAGATGGTAGTTTGATAGAGTGGCATGGCCTTGTCTACTAGTTAACTCAGTAAATTTGAGTTATATGATAGAAGTAGAGTTGTGCATGTAGTGATTGCTAAAATTTTGCAATCTAGTTCAGTTATTTTCAGTTGAACTCGGTTAATTGAGCTCAATTAATTAATTGAGTCAGTTGTAGGTCAGTTGAGTAGTAATGATCTCTCAGTTAAACTAGTCAATCAACTGAAAATAGCCAAGACATGCAGGGATTTCGAATTTCCTAGTTGAAGTCGAGGAAAAGGGACATTGTAATTATCAATTGTATACAAGTTGAGTGTACAAGCTTGACAATTAAGTAGGTGAATCATTCCTTGGAAATTGTGCAAGAAAATAGGAGGAAATTCCTACCTTCTAGGAGCTAATTTCCGCAAGGATTGCATAAGGAGATAGGAGGAAGTCAGAGGCTTGAATTAGCTAAGTGTTGGCTAGAGCAGACAAACAACCGAAGAACAGGTTTAGAGTGCAGGGTGTTCTTCAGAGTTGAAGAAAGACAGTGTAATAGTTTCTCATTCTCATCTAATTAATGAAAAGTAGTGAAGGGGTTTATTCCCAATTGGGTTCCCCTATAAATCATTGCGTTCCTGTGGCTTTGATGGTTGCATGTCACTGTATGTGTTTCTAAATTGTGATTTCCAATCTGCAGAATAATAGAGGTGTTAACAGTGCTGGACCCACCAACATGTCAAGGGGATCTCTCTGGTAAGAAGTTCCAGCTAGACCTCAGACCGTTTGGTGTAGGAGTCCTAGTAGTGGGTCGTACAATATTTCCTTAACCGAGGTTGCATACAGAGGCAAGCAGGTTGTCCTTGTTGGTAGAAAGGGTGTAACCAGCACAACAAGCCAAGGGAGTTGCATGAAGGGTTCTAACACACGGAAATTGGAATAAGTGTGCCCCTTGGAAACCTATGGAAACACGCAGCTTGGAAGGAAACACACGAGCAAAGATACATCACAAGTTGGAAGGCAGGTGAACCAACGATCCAAAGTGATGGTTAAACCAACAACACATCTCAACAAGATTCATACATACATCTATAGAAAGAGTCCATATATACATGCATAAGAAAACAACTACATATATCATTAGCGTAACCAAGACAGTTGAAATACAATAACAACATATGCATGATGTGTGTTGGCTTTGTTATATTAAGAAAGTGAAAGTTCCAATAATACATACAACCATGTCCAACTACTAGTTCAGGCAACGAAACATAACAGTCACTGCCGCTTGCTCCTCCAAAGAGATATACTAGTTCTACACTATGGAGAAGTCAAGGCTCTTTACGATACAATCCAAACTTTCTCTAAGATACACCTATCAGAAGCTTGGCTACCCAAAAGCCTATATAATGAATTATGAGGTTCTATAAATAGAAAAGGGTGGGGTGACCCTTGACATTCCCCTTTGTGACTCTTCACCTACCCTCATGACTCTTCTACTACTACATGAATGTTACATTCTACTATCGACACTTGTTCTTTCACCTTTACAAGATGTTACATTGCAATCTGTACATGTAATCATGTGAGACAAAGTAGGCTTGAGTAAGCCACGCAAGGCATCACTAAGACTCAAACAACGGTGGGAAGACCAACTCTTCAACATCCTTGCGATGATCGACAGTGACGAACCAATGCCAAGCTTGGTAGTCCGTGATGGTGTCTGTGTGCTTAATGGTGACATCCTACTGAAAGCGAACTCTTGCCTCCATTGCATCTAGGTAAACTGATTTGGCTCCTCTGTCCAACTCATCTGATAACATGCACATCATAGTTTTGAGTGCATCCAGACTAGCAACATATTGATGCATACTATCTGCGCTGATATCCAAGTGTGTGCTAGTGGCTATGCATATTAACTCGTCGAAGTACATGTCCAGCTCCAGTCGAACTTGGTTCTTTGTCTTCACCTCGGTGAGTGTGCCAATGGATGGGATCGCATGCGTGCAGACAATGACATCCATGCTCCTGGACACCATACATGTGATCGACAACACTACTTACCCTGTCTACTCTGTGTCAGCTGCTGATATGGGTCTATAACTTGTATGGGCGCAATTTCATCAATCTGTGCATGTTGCACCTCTTGCTGTACCTGTCCCTGTTGCGCTTTGTTCTCTCCACTGCACAACTCCTGTTGTTCCCTGAGTTGCCTCTTCATCTCCTATAACTCCTTCTATGTTTCACCCATCCTCTATTTCCTCCTTGACTTTGCGTGATCCTCTTGTCACGTTGTCACCTCTTGGCCTCAATCTCCAAAGCTGCGTCCATCACAAGTGGATTTTCTTTGAACTTGCAACTTTTCTCCACCTTTGCGCCGTTAACAACCTTCCTCCTGCCTTAGTCGTGCGTAGGTCTGCTACCCTCTGTCGCTGTTGATGATTCTACTCTATACGATGCCGCTTCCATTTCATCTTAATATCCTTGTCTATAAGAAACTTAGTGTCTTCATATATAGGCAATCTCATAGACACTCACTCAACTGCATCTCCAATTGCACTCTCAACGGTGTCCTTTGACCTTGCTCCCTAAGAAGCCATGTACCTTTTCTGCTGAGAGGAAGATGAACACCTCTGATACTTGGAGACATAGAAACAATCATGGAAAGAAATTTGCCACTTTAAAACCAAAACAAAATGGAGGGTTGACATGCAACATACCTATGCGATTGATTGTGAAGATTGTACAATTTTCACCAGGAGGCTGGGAAACTGACTGCCAAAACTGCGCAAGGCACAGTCTGGGATGTCAGGAGGCTGACTGACTACTGGAACTGTGCAATGCACAGTCCAACCTAGCTTGCTAAGGACTGAAACTATGCAATGCGTAATTTCAGTTAGTAGTGACATGAAAACCAGCAAACTGCATTGCACAATTTCTGGGGCCAACAAGGAACAACCTACTAGAATTGCGCAATGTAAGCCTGGAGGTCAATGCTTGGCCAGATTTTCACAATTTTTGGAGGAAGGGAGAGCCTTCACTTCCAGAAATTCACATTTTCTAGCTAGGCAAGGTAGGGTTTGAGCCAAGGCATCCCAGACCCACCGACAGACAACAGAAAACATGAGAAGTTTGAATACATGGCGAGACTGAGTGTAAGCAAGAGTGAAATATCATGCATGAAAATAGTGAGTGAAAGATTCAGAAACTGGAAAGTGATCATATGTGTGAAGCAAGTCACCGTAACGATGACTGTCAGTGCAGAAACAATGTCATGCATGTGACAGCAGTGAGATGCAAATAAAAACTGAAACAATGCTTCTACAATATAACATGCATCAAAATGAAAAAAATCATTCTGAAATCAATTATACAACACTTACACAAAGCGAAATACAAAAAGTGCAAAAAAATCAAGAAAAGACATGAAAAGTGAACTTACCCTAAAAAATTTGAGTTGAATGTGTCGAAGACTCCTAGATGCGATGTGGGAGGTCAGAGATGCAAGATCGATGTGAGGAATGAGCTTTGTAGCGTCTGGAAAATGAGTTTTGATAAGATCGAGGTTATGATGCGCATGCCACAAATCTAGGAAAAAGTGACAATTGGCCGGAGGTTTGTAAAATGATCTTTTGCATGGAACCTCCCGCTGCTAAAAATAGATCCCTAACATCTAGGGATGCTTTATTTTTTATTTTTAGGGAAAAGAAGGCCATGCATCCAAATCAACCTTGCTCAGTCCTAGAGGGAACCAGTTAAGTTGACAACACATGCAAAATCCTGCAAGCCTGGGGATGAAATTTGCACAGTTTCTGGGCTAAGCAAGGTTGGTTGTCCCTTAGGAATTGCACAATTTCTGGGGCTAGCAGGTCACTGCCTCCCAGAATTGTGCAATTTCTGAGTTGAAGCCCATTGTTGGGACGAATTGCGGAATTTTCTAAGGGAGTGTTGCCTAGATGAATTGTGCAATTCTGGAGCTCAGAAGGTAGCCCAATAGGATTGCCCAATTTCTAGAGGGAAGGCTGGTTCCCCTCTAGAATTGCACAATTTTTAGGGGGAGCATCTCAGCTAGAAAATTGCCTAAGTCTTGAATGACAGCCTGTGGGTGGGAGACAAACAAATTGACATGTACAGGCTATTGAGCCACTAAAACTCAGTTGAAGGCTATGTACTTGACAGTGCAAGACATGTTGCTAAGGATGGTTGGTAGGGAGGCTCCAAAACGAATCTAGGGTGAAATTTTGGAGGGTGGTTGTAGCTGTTACAACACTTGGTGACACACTGGTAGAACTCCAACTCTCTAAATGGACCTTGTTTCATGAAAAGCAAGTCTGAATCCTCCGAAAGTATTGTTGAGTTCTCTAGTCATGTTGGTTTCCACACTAGCTTGATTGAAAGATGTAGCATTTGCCATGCTCTTGGTCGGCCAACACACATTCCTAGCCAAGTCAACACAGTTGTTTCAATTGGGGATGAGGGGTATATTGGTACACAAGCAATATGACAGTTAGAGTTTAAGTTTCATCTCTGGTGTTGCTCCGCTGCCAACATGCATGTACAGTACCCCAGCAGAGTCACGCAGGAACACAAGAATTGCTCCGCTATTAGTGAGCCTGGTCACTACCCTGACAAAGTTACTTGCATCACCTCTCTACATAGGAAGCCCTTCTCTTCTTTTGCCTTATTCATTTTTCCTTTTTCAAAATTTTCATTTTTTCATTTTTTAATGTTTTCAAAAAGCACTTATTCATTTTAGAGGTGGAAGAGGGATCTCGACTTATTGAGAGAAGAAGAGGTTGTTCCTTCAAATAATTATTTTTTATATACCTCTGACGTACTTGTTAAGGTTTTTCCCTTCATCTTACTCTACTTGACTGAGCTGACAAGGGTTAACCAAAAAAACCGACTAGAGTAGGTGATACTAGTTAGCGTGCAAGCATTATGTTTTCATAAAGGTTCACTTTGAACAAAACATATTTTCCATTGGCGTATCATGGACTAAATACAACAAGTTCTTCATATAGAGGCAGGATGATAGATAACCAAGTATTGATAACTTCATAAGTCCTCTTGTACTTTACACAACTTGTTTCAAGAGTCACACACGGCTCATGCAAAACTAACCTACGAACATAAACAAGAAAAAAAACAACAAAAAAAAGCAAAAGCAAAAGTAATTGTGTAATAAAAGAGATTAAGAAAACAAGCAAGCGAGCAAACAAACAAACAAGAAAGAAAACATGCATGCAAGCAAACCAACAAAAAGCAAACACTACTCCTACTCTTAAGCTAACAGTGCATGGGTATGCTCATGTGAAGTGATACTTCCAATGCAGCCACCAGCGCATTAGTTGACCCATGTTGGTGAAGGCATGGTTCGTGAATAGCAAAGTCACGCAAACCAACAAACATGAAAGATATAATGATGAAGACAAACACACTTCAGGTTTAAGTGCGTCCATAGAAAATAAATGAGTGAAAGCACATGACATGCACTCTATGGACTTGCCATGGTATTGTGCCACACTCCATGTAGATGTTAAGCATACACATTCTCTTGACTGTGACATGCAAGAAAATGTGAGAAAGGTAGACCACTTACGTCGCACAAGTGTGCTTGCTATGTAAGATTCCTCCAATGTAAGAGCGATGGGATCATGTGATTTGAGTGGAGGAAGAAAAATATGGGTGTTTGGTTGATCTTCAATGCGAAGTAGAGAGTGATGAGGAGCCTTGTGTGTTTCAATAATTTCTTGATCGGAAGTGAAACAAACCTCAGGACAATGAAGGCTTGACATAACCATCATCTCAGGCTGAAGTGCCTCGACATCCTACGGGGTTTCGACTTTGTTGATAGGTAGATCATTAGAGACGAGTGGCCTAGACATATTAACAGTGAGTGAATCAACATTGTGATCGAATGAAGAAGTACAAAGATCACAACAAGCATGATCATAAAATTTGGGATGTTCATCGGCATCCTCATGATTTGATGAATCGTGCAGAGGGGTAGATGAGAAGCAAGGACGTTCACCCTCTATGCCTTAAAAAATGATAGATGAAAGATTGGATGGATTTTAAGAGGAAGACGTGTCCTCTTTGTAATTTAATGATAGACAGACACCTGATGTGTCCTATGAATGATTGGAAGTAGAAACATATGGAAATGAGTTTTCATAGGGGAAATCAATAGTGGCAGAATCACAAGGGATGTCAAGATAAAGCATATGAGGCGCAGATGGAAGGGAGTCATCCTTCACTGTAGGTCCTTTTTTAGATTCCCACACACACTCATCATGAATGATAGCACATGTTGGATGCATAACACCAACTTCGTCGACAACTTGATCCTCATTCAAAACAGGTGAGGAGTCTGCAATGGAGGAACACAGGACAATATAATTCGGAGGATCAATGGAACATGGGGATGAAGGTTGAGGGAATGAATCCACGTGAAACCCAACAGGCTTTTCAGGCAAATCTGTGCAGATATCAAGAGAAGGAGGGGTGGGAGGATGTGATAGTTCAATAGATGTGTGTGCATGTTCTCCCACATCACTCTGTGATGGTGGAGTTGTTCGAGGAGGTGAAGGCGGACAGTCACTTGTGACAACAACTATGTCTTCCGATGATTGCGTAGCTCCATCGCCGGAGTATGTTGAGAAGGATTCAAATGATTTCAAGAATTGCCAATTTTCCGATATGTAAAGAAGATACTCAAATCTTCCATTGAGAAATTCCCAATCAATTTCATCTCTAAGAAATCGGTATGCAAGATTACGAAAGCACATGTAAAATTGTTCAACAGATTCATCAGGTGCTTTCCGTAATTTCAAAATTTCTTTATTGAGTTCTTTACGATCAAAATGATTGAAATTATTGGTCTTTATTATATACATGAGGGAGAGACTGTTCACTTCATCTCCCGGTGACTATTCATATTTCTTATTATTTATTTACATCAGTTACACTTATTCACCCAATCCTGATGATTAGGTGTCAACATTCCCCCCCTTAATCTGAAGGGATGTTGGTGAGTCCAAGCATCGTTCTGAATCGTTCAAGCTTTTCTCTTCCAAGTGCTTTGGTGAAGATGTCTGCAATTTGCTCATTAGTGGAACAATGGCGGAGATGGATTGTTTTGGCCTCAACATGATGTCGAATCAGATGATATTTAGTATTGATGTGCTTCGTTCGATCATGGAACTTTGGGTTCTTGGCCAACTTTATTGCCGAGGTATTGTCAATCATGAGTGGAGTCAATTGTTCTTGTTTTACCTGCAAATCTTCAAGAATTTTCCTAAGCCACACAATTGCTTTTGTTGCCTTAGCTATTGCCACATATTTTTCTTTTGTTGTGGAATCTGCTGGAACTGATTGTTTGCGTGATCTACAGGAGACAGCTCCTGATCTAAGACTCATAGCATAACCTGAAGTAGATACCCCAGTTTCTTTGTCTCCATCGAAGTCTGAATCAGAGTATGTTGGAAATAATACTGAGGGGGGGGGGGAATCAGTATTATCTAGCAATTTACCAAATCTTCCTTATTTGATCTTTTGAAATATTCTTGCATATCAGTACCATAAAACAATGAGCATGAATAAGGAAAATAGACAGTCACACCAAAGAACACAAGATGTAAGGTGGAAACCCAATGCGGGAGAAAAACCACCTGCTGCAATAATGTCTCTATCTTCTTTCAAGAAATTCTTTTTACAATGATTTTGTACTGGTGCAGTCCTTTACCAGCACGCAGGCTGCAACCTGCAAAGAGCTACAACTCTTTCTCGTTTTCCAGACTTCTCCTGGAAGGGAGCTACAACCCCCTACTTCTTTTTCAAAATGATCAACAAGTATACAACAGATACAGTCTACTACAGATATCAGATCAGTAATTACTGAAACAACCCAGAACACCTTATGAACAGAAATATACAGTTAATAGATCATCTTGAGACAGGGACGCATATTTTCTTTCTGTGGCCTGCGACTGGACGCAGTATACCTTATGCTGTTCTGCGTGCAGACGCACTGTTACTTTTGCTTGTCTGCGACCGACGCACACATCAACACTATCGCGCCGCGTCTTTTGCTTCAGGGACGCACCCAATACCACAGTCGTGCCGCGTCCTTCGCTTCAGAGACGCACCTGATCCTTTACTGTACTGCGTCCCGGCGCACTTTCCCTTCACTGAATCTGCGTCCCTTTAGATATAGAAGATAAGAGGACTTCAGAACCAACCCAAACACTCAGATCCACAGATCTGATCATGCGCCATATAGATCGTAGTCCTTTAGAAGATTTACCCTTAAAGATATGGACTAGATCACACCAAGAGATGATCAACCAAGATGATACCTAATCCAAATGAATTCCTCTGCTTTATATAGGCAAGCTTCTCCCCAAAACATGGAACAATACCACGAGCCGACATCATAGAAACACAAAAGCGTCGGCTAGATACCACACAAGAAACCCCCACGTGCATTTCTCTGCCTTGAAATGTGTGCACTGGGCGGACGCACCTCCTGAACGGCTGGCCTGCGTCCCTGGACGCGGGTTCTGTATGGTATACCTGCGGGGACGCACGTGCTGAACATATTTCCTGCGTCCTTCTTGATTTATCCCCTGAATGGGTTTGCCATCAAGGACAACACCTGAATCATAATGCCAACAATCTCCCCCTTTGGACTTGATGGCAACCACATAATCTTCAGCTTCATTCTCCCCCTTTGACATCAAGGGCAAAGGGTATGCTCCCCCTATGCTCATGCATCTCCAGATTTGTAACCAGAAATCCATCATGAAGGAGATAGAGACATATTGCAGCTATTTCCAAGATCTCCTTCTCCATAATGCCAACAATGCATTATGTGCTCCCCCTGAGCCTATACCACCAATAGGAAGATGATCAACAGTAAGATGATGCATCAACAACCCCCAGCTTTTGCCTGAGGTATTCAAAAGTGTCCCTGGGCAACGGTTTGGTGAAAATATCAGCAACTTGTTCCTTAGAAGGAACATACTCCAACTTGACCTTCTGTTCAAGTACTTGTTCCCGGAGAAAATGGTACTTGATTGGTATGTGCTTGGTTTTTGAATGCATAACCGGATTCTTTGAGATGCTGATTGCACTTGTGTTGTCACATAAGATAGGAATAGGAGGTGTACAAGTGATTTGATAATCCTGCAAAGTCTGCATCATCCAAAGAAGTTGGGTGCAACAAGATGCAGCCGCAACATATTCCGCTTCAGCTGTAGACAAGGCAATTGAACTCTGTTTCTTGCTGAACCAAGATACCAGTCTAGAACCCATAAAGAATGCACCACCACTTGTGCTTTTCCTGTCATCCACGCTTCCGGCCCAATCTGCATCTGTATAAGCATGAAGAGTGAGATCTGTATCTCTAGGATACCATAGGCCATAATTTTGAGTCCCTTGAAGATATTTGAAGATTCTCTTTACTGCTTGAAGATGAGTCTCCTTTGGATTTGCCTGAAACCTTCCAACTATTCCAACTGCATGCATGATGTCTGGTCGGGTACCTGTCAAATATAGTAAACTTCCAATCATAGATCTGTAGGTTGGTTGATGAACTGCTGCAGATTCGTCATTTGCACTGAGACTACATCCTGTAACCATGGGTGTACATACTGGTTTTGCATCTTCCATGCCATATTTCTTCAAAATCTGCTTGAGATACTTGGTTTGAGATAAAAGGATTCCTCCTTTCTTTTGTTGGATTTGCAAACCAAGAAAGTATGTCAGTTCTCCTAGCAAGGACATCTCAAATTCTTTCTGCATGACTGAGGCAAAGCTTTGACTCATAGCTTCTTCATTACTGCCAAAAATAATGTCATCTACATACACAACAAGTATTAGTAATTTGTCATTTTCAACTTTTATATAAAGATTGCTATCTGCTGAACCTTTTGAAAAACCTTGTTGATGAAGATATTTGTCCAACCGGTAGTACCAAGCCCTTGGAGCTTGTTTGAGACCATAGAGAGCCTTTTTTAATCGGCATACAAGATTTGGATCGTTTCCAAGAATGAAACCATCTGGCTGTTCAATGTACACTTCTTCATCCAAGTCTCCATTCAGAAAAGCTGATTTCACATCCATTTGAAATACTTTGAAGTTTTGACAACTTGAGAGAGCAAGAAACATTCGGATGGCCTCAAGTCTTGCAACAGGAGCAAAAGTTTCTTCAAAGTCTATCCCTTCTTGCTGTGCATACCCTTTACAAACAAGTCTGGCTTTGTTTCTAATTACTTCTCCATTTTCATTCAATTTATTTTTGAAAACCCATTTTGTTCCGATAACATTCTTATCCTTTGGTCTAGGAACCAGCTCCCAAGTATTGTTCTTTTCGATTTGCTCAAGTTCTTCATCCATTGCTTTCACCCAACATTCATCTTTGCATGCTTCTTTCACATTTTGTGGTTCAGTAGAGGAGAGTAATGCCAAATAACTTGAAGCTTCTGCAACTGTTCTTCTAGTTTGTATACCTGCTTCCTTTTGTCCCATGATCTGAGATTCTGGATGGTTCTTTTGAACATATCTGGATGGAGTCTTTTCTTCTATTCTTGTTCTTTCTACTGCTTCTTCGTGAGGTCCGTCTTGAAATTGTTCTTGCGGTTCTTCTTCTTCATCATTCTGTCTTTGAGGGTAGCTTTCATCTTCTTCAATGTCTTCACGATGTATTTGCCTAGGAATGTATCCTTTCTCATCAACCACTACATCAATGCTTTCAACAATTCTGCCAAGTCTTTTATTGTAGCATTTGTATGCTTTGCTATGTGGAGAGTAGCCAAGAAGAATTCCTTCATCTGCTCTAGGATCAAGTTTGCCAAGCTGCTCCTCAGTATTTTTGATATAGCATTTGCTCCCAAAGATTTTGAAGTGCTTTACTGAAGGAGTTTTACCACTCCAGAGCTCATGAGGAGTTTGAGTGCTGTTCACTCGGACATTTGTCTTGTTGAGAATAATAACTGCCGCATGTGCAGCTTCACCCCAGAAGGTTGCAGGAGTTCCTGATTCATCAAGCATAGCACGAGCCATTTGCTGGACTGTTCTGTTCATTCTTTCCACTACTCCATTTTGCTGAGGAGTTCTAGCTGTAGAAAATTCTCTCCTTATTCCATGTTCATCACAGAAATCGAAAAATTCATTTGAAGTAAATTCTCCACCTCTGTCGGATCTGAGGCACTTAATCTTGTGACCTGATTCATTTTCAGCCAAGGCTTTGAAGGATTTGAATTTTTCGAAAGCTTCATCTTTGTGCTTCATAAGTCCTAACCAAACAAACCTGGAGAAATCGTCAATAAATAATATCAAGTATTCCTCTCCTCTAGGTGTTCTTTTTCTGAATGGTCCACATACATCTGTATGTACTAGCTCAAGAGGCATACTGGCTGATCCTTCTTTCTCTGGAAAGTTAGTTCTAGTCTGTTTTCCAAACTGACATGATCTGCACATGGTGTTGTCAGGAATTTTGATATCTGGAAGATCGCGAACTGCCTGATATTTGCAAGCTTTCCTTATTTGTGAGAAGCTTAGATGTCCCAATCTTCGATGCCATAACCAGTGCTCTTCATCCTTGCTTAAATAGCATTGTTGTTGTTCTTCATCAAAAATGTATAGATTATTTGAAGTTCTTTTTCCTTTGAGAACTGTTTTACCTGTATCAAGATCACGAACAAGACATCCATTTGATCTGAATATAACCTCGGTTCTTTGATCACACATCTGGCTTACACTTAGAAGATTATGCTTTAGTCCATCAACAAACAAAACATTTCCAGCCTTAACATCTTCTTTTAAAGGAGCAATACCTTTTCCTTTTATAGTTGCAGGAGTATCATTTCCAAAAGAGACTTTCTTTCCCTTTTCTAAATTAGAATAAGATTCAAGTTTTTCTTTATCACCTGTCATGTGCTTTGAACATCCACTGTCAATGTACCATAGATTTTCTTGTCCTTCTGCATAGAATGCTATCCCACATCTTTCTGTTTGAGGTTCCTTTATTTTCCATGTTTTGGTGCCTGAGGTTTGTTCCCTTTTTTGTTCTTGTACCTTTCTTTCCGGAAACCTGTTTCTACATTCAACATCTTCATGTCCAAAATTATTGCAAATAGAGCATTCAACTTCATTTTCAAGAGCTGAAAAATTGTTATAGGTCCTTTTTGTATTCCCTGTCATGCTTCTTTGTTTTTGAGCTTCCCTAGTCATGATTGTTTTATACGCAACACATTGGGCTGCTTTGTGACCAAAGTTATGGCAAGAAAAGCATTGTCCATTGAAGAAGTTTCTGCGATTATTGAATCTACCAGCCGACTGATTGTAATTTCTATTTTCATCTATTCTTGAACCAAATTGAGAAGGTTTTACCTGTGGCTGGTTGTGGCTTTTGTTCACCCTTAAGCTGGATTGCCCCTGATAGTTTGAAGTTTGTCCCTGCTTTACCTGATGATCTTCCTTGTGTTCTTGCTCATTTCTTCTTGCTGCATCAAGATAACTTTTTGAAGTGGAAGCTTGAGAAGTTTCTCCATTGTAGCCCAGACCTGTCTTATTTAGAGGAGATCGCTGCACACTGATAATCTCATTCAACGTTTCAGATCCTTTAATAAACTTGAGATTAATAGTTTTTGTTTTCTCAATTTCTTTTCTAAGACCAACAATTTCACCTTCTAATTTTTCAAGATGTTTTTCTTTTTCATCAATCTGAAATTGTAGAGTATCAATAATCATGTTCTTTTCTTCTATACATCTCTTGAGTCTAGTAATTTCATCATAAAGGTTATCCACATCTATAGCATCCTCATAATTATCATCTTCAAATGCCATTAACAATCTATATTTGTTACCTTGTTCATCTTCATCACTGTTTGATAAGCCATCGCTATCTTCATGGGTGTAGTAGCTTTTCTTATTTGTACCCTGTTTCTTGTTCCATCTAACTGGTTCCTTTCCTTTATCCTTATAAGAGCATTTTGCAGCATAATGACCTACTCTTCCACAAGCAAAACATTTGAAAGGTAGCTTACCTCTGAACCTTCCAGAACCCCTTTGAAGATTTCTGACAAAGTTTGATTCTTCTTCCTCTTCTTCTGGAACATGACATGCTTCATAGTGATCTTCTTTGCCTGATGCTTTAAAGGCAGCTTCCCTTCTGTCTGATGGACCTCCCTTTCTCATTTCATAAGCAGTTAGAATTCCATGCAGCTGAGACATAGTGAGAACACGGAGATTTTCCTTTTCTTCTACTGCAGATACTTTAGATTCAAATTTGGGAGATAAAGATCTTAGAATCTTTTGAACTACTATAGTCTCTTTTATTTCTTCACCCAAATTTTTCATACAATTAACAATCTCATCTACTCGAAGAAAATAATTAGCCACACTTTCATCATTATACATCTTGAGAGTCTCATATTGAGTCCTGAGAGTTTGAAGTTTAGCTTCTTTTACCTGTTCATCTCCTTCATAGCTAGTGATCATTTTGTCCCATATCTCTTTTGCTGATTTGAAGTGCATGACCTTCATGAACTCTGTTTGAGATATACTTCCTAATAGAGTACTGACTGCTTTTGCATTTGTTTCATACTGCTTTTTCTCAGCTGGATCTGTAGGAGTAACTGAAGGAAAGGCATAGCCTGATTCTACAATGTTCCAAACTTCTGTACCAAGAGATTGAAGATATGCAGTAACTCTTACCTTCCAATAATTGAAGTTTGTCCCATCGAAGACGGGTGGCCTGATTGATGCTTCTCTCTCGTAGTTGCTCATGATGAACGATCTACCTTCAAGCGATCAAGCTGTTTTGAAGGACCTGCTCTGATACCAATTGTTGGAAATAATACTGAGGGGGGGGGGGAATCAGTATTATCTAGCAATTTACCAAATCTTCCTTATTTGATCTTTTGAAATATTCTTGCATATCAGTACCATAAAACAATGAGCATGAATAAGGAAAATAGACAGTCACACCAAAGAACACAAGATGTAAGGTGGAAACCCAATGCGGGAGAAAAACCACCTGCTGCAATAATGTCTCTATCTTCTTTCAAGAAATTCTTTTTACAATGATTTTGTACTGGTGCAGTCCTTTACCAGCACGCAGGCTGCAACCTGCAAAGAGCTACAACTCTTTCTCGTTTTCCAGACTTCTCCTGGAAGGGAGCTACAACCCCCTACTTCTTTTTCAAAATGATCAACAAGTATACAACAGATACAGTCTACTACAGATATCAGATCAGTAATTACTGAAACAACCCAGAACACCTTATGAACAGAAATATACAGTTAATAGATCATCTTGAGACAGGGACGCATATTTTCTTTCTGTGGCCTGTGACTGGACGCAGTATACCTTATGCTGTTCTGCGTGCAGACGCACTGTTACTTTTGCTTGTCTGCGACCGACGCACACATCAACACTATCGCGCCGCGTCTTTTGCTTCAGGGACGCACCCAATACCACAGTCGTGCCGCGTCCTTCGCTTCAGAGACGCACCTGATCCTTTACTGTACTGCGTCCCGGCGCACTTTCCCTTCACTGAATCTGCGTCCCTTTAGATATAGAAGATAAGAGGACTTCAGAACCAACCCAAACACTCAGATCCACAGATCTGATCATGCGCCATATAGATCGTAGTCCTTTAGAAGATTTACCCTTAAAGATATGGACTAGATCACACCAAGAGATGATCAACCAAGATGATACCTAATCCAAATGAATTCCTCTGCTTTATATAGGCAAGCTTCTCCCCAAAACATGGAACAATACCACGAGCCGACATCATAGAAACACAAAAGCGTCGGCTAGATACCACACAAGAAACCCCCACGTGCATTTCTCTGCCTTGAAATGTGTGCACTGGGCGGACGCACCTCCTGAACGGCTGGCCTGCGTCCCTGGACGCGGGTTCTGTATGGTATACCTGCGGGGACGCACGTGCTGAACATATTTCCTGCGTCCTTCTTGATTTATCCCCTGAATGGGTTTGCCATCAAGGACAACACCTGAATCATAATGCCAACAGAGTATCCAATCAAGTTGAAGTCATCCACCTGTGTATACTTGATTCCAAAGTATTGAGTTCCCTTCAAGTACCTTAGAACTCTTTTTGTAGCAGACCGATGTCCCTCACAAGGCTTTGGCATAAACTTGGAGAGGATTCCAAAAGCAAACGAAATGTCTGGTCTGGTAGTAGTTAGGTAGTTGAGACTTCCTACAAGTTGTCTATAATTTGTTGCATCCTCAAATTCTTTTCCTTCAATGGATGTGAGCTTTAAGTTTTGTTCCATTGGAGTACTAAGAGGATTGTATTCTGTCATGCCAAACCTATTCAACAGATCTCCAATGTACTTCTTTTGAGAAAGGAATATGGACTTTGGATGTTGAGTTACTTCAATACCAAGATAGTAATGAACATAGCCCAAATCAGTCATTTCAAAACCTTTCCTCAATTCCTTCTTTATGGATGCAATGTAGCTTTCATTGTTCCCTGTCATCAAAAGATCATCTACATATACCACAAGATATACAACTGTTTTGCCAACTTTCTTGACAAATAAAGTTGCATCATCAAGATCATAATGTTTGAAATTGAGTTTCAGAAGATGCTCAGTTAGTTTTTCATACCAGGCTCGTGGTGCTTGTTTGAGGCCATACAAGGATTTCACAAGTTTGCATACTTTATGTTCATGTCCTTTCACAACAAATCCTTCAGGCTGGGACATAAAAACATTCTCTTTTAGATCTCCATTCAAGAAAGCAGTTTTTACATCCATTTGATGGACTTTCCAACCATTTTGAGTTGCTAGGGCAAAGAGTGTCCGGATGGTAGCCCATTTTGATGTGGGGGAAAATGTCTCCTCATAATTGACCCCTTCCTTCTGTGAAAAACCTTTTTCCACAAGCTTGGCTTTATGCTTGTCAAGTGAGCCATCAACTTTATACTTGTTCTTGTAGACCCACTTGCAGCCAATTGGTTTGGTTGTTAATGGAGGATCAACCAGCTTCCAGGTGCCATTCTTTGTCAGGGCATCATACTCCTTTTGCATCGCTTCTTTCCATTCATCATGAGAAGCAGATTCTTTGAAGGAAGTTGGTTCAAAATCTATAGACAAATTCAATTCACAATCATAAGGAACATCCATATAAATAGGTGAATCAGAGTCATCTACATCACCTCCACTTTTCCGGTTTGAATGTCTAGTTCCTGTCTTTCCAACCTCATCAGGATGAACACATTCAAGTGTCTTTATCAGCCACTTTGGGGGACCTTTCTCAGATGGTCCAGGCTGCTTCGTTGATTGAGTTGGGACTGAATCAAGATTGACTCTCTCAATTCTATCAATCACATCACTTAAAGCATCATCCGTTGTTGGAGTTCCATGCGGGGGAGAGAGTTCTTCAGAAGAAGATTCCACATGTTGATCTAGTGTAGGAATCATCCCTTCAAGATGTGGAATCTGATTATCAAATTCTTGAAATGATTTTGCATTTGTGAATCTATCCAAGCGATCAAGTTTCCGCTCAATAACATTTCCAGTTTTGGTTGATTCAAGAAAGATTACATCTCTAGATACAACAAACTTTTTATTGACTTCATCATAGAGACGGTATGCTTTGGAGGTGCTTGAATACCCCAGGAAGATACACTTACGACTTCTTGCACCAAGTTTGTTTCTATGTACCTTTGGTATCAAGGCATAACAGGTGGAACCAAAGACCCTGAGATGCTTTATCGAAGGAACGTGCCCATACCACATTTCATATGGAGTCTTGTTTCTAATAGCATTAGATGAACATCTATTCTTTATATATACAACACGTAGAACTGCATCAACCCAAAACATGAACTTTACATTTTTGAAAAACATCATGGAGCGCACCATATTTAAGATTGTCCTATTCATTCTTTCAGCTACACCGTTCTGTTGGGGATTATAAGGCACAGTTGTTTGATGTTTGATTCCATGTTGGCGAAGATATTTTTCAAATTCATTTGAAGTGTATTATTTTCCATTATCAGTGCAAATAGAGCCAATATGATATTGTGCATCATTTTCAATCCATGTATGAAAGTTCTTGAATGTTTGAAAAACATCAAATTTGTTCTTCAATAAATAAACCCAACACATTCTGGTGTAGTCATCAATAAATGTCATCATATATTTATTTCCATTTACAGAAGAAACAGGCATTGGACCACATAAATGTGAATGAATGAGTTCAAATTTTCTATGTGCTCTTGAATGTGAATCATGAAAACACTGTTTGCTATGCTTTCCTAGAATGCAAGCATCACATTGCTTAAGTTTCCTAGGAATTGTAGGCAAACCAGCAACACCATTTTTCTTCAACAAGTGGAGGCTGTCATAGTTCAAATGTCCAAATATAGCATGCCATAATAAACTTGATGGAAGTGTACCTTCTTCATAATGAGAATTGTATGAGAAATGTTGTGCACGAGCAGAGGTACCTTGCAACTTGAGAAGCCTTTCTTCTTCTATTCCACTCATGACAAGTGAGTGGTTAGATTCTTTTCTCACCTCAAGCTTTCCATCAAACATATGAATGGAGTGACCTTGTTGGCGGATGTGGACCAAGGACAACAAGTTTCTCTTCAGCTGTGGGATATATAGAACATGATGCAGAAGAAAGTCTGGAAGACTAGGCAATTTAAGCCTGATTGTGCCAAGCCCTGATGGCTTGATTTTTTATTGGTCTACAAAGTATACTGCTCCATCAACATTGTCAGTAAATTCTTCAAAAAAATCTTTTCTATGAGTCATGTGGCAAGTTGCTCCTGAATCAAGCAACCAATCACTTTTCCAAGAAGCAAGTGAAGCATTAAATAAGTCTTCATTTACTCCGATATTACATTATGCCACAACATAATGAGTGGATTCAGGTGCTTTACCTTTGTCTGTGTCATTAGTTTTACCTTTGGGTTGATTTCTTTGCTGCTCAATTTTGTCCCAAGGTAACTTGCATGTGGAGGCATCATGTGATCCATTTCTTTTGCAGCGTATGCAATGCAAATCTGACTTTTCTCCTTGAGAGTGTCTGCCCCCCCTGCCTCTGAAATATCTTCCTCTTCCTCTTCGACCACCTCTTCCTCTGGAAGAATCTTGGATAAGATTATTTTCTTTATGAGCAAGGCACACAACCTCTTCAGAAGATTTAGGGGCTGTCTTCTTTCCAAAAGCTTTCTCTCTTTCAGCGAATTTTTTCACAAGAGAGTCAAAAGTAATATCTTTGAGATTTCCATTTGCTTGCAATGACTCAAGATAATTGGAGTAAGTAGGATAAAGTGCCTTGATAAAAGCGATAAGAGGAATATCCAATTTAACCGTAGTGGCTTCGATATCATGCATTATAGATTTTACTTCGGATGCAAGAGCAAAAGGATCATTATTTTGTAATTCAAGAGTGAAGAGTTTAATCATGAGTTGAACAACTTCAAGTGTAGAATGTGAGTCATAGAGTTCTTTCAGCTTTTGTAAGGCTTTGAAAGCAGTTGAAAATGGAGAAATATGGCAACTCACCTCTTCACTTACAGATGCTGCAATTAATGCATAGGCTTTGCTGTTCTTATTTTCCCAAATGGCGAACTCTTTGCCTGAGGTAGGCTGTTTTGGCTCTTTGTCTCCATCTCCAATACACACTCCTTTCCACAACTCATTGATAATAAGCATGTGTTTTATCATCCGAGACCACTCAGGATAGTTCTCCTTGCCAGTGAGAACTATTCCCACAATAGATATGATTGAATGCATACTGTAAAAAAAAAATACTTCTGCTGGCAAAAAAATCTGTGTACTGTAAAAAAATACTTTTGCTGGCAAAATGTGCTTCAAAATAATACAGCCTTATTCTTTCTTCTTGATTAGGTAAGAAATTGATTTAATATAAAAAGAGCAAAAGTATATTCTATCCATATAGAATATCACCATTTTTTTGCATTATAATATGGTTGCAATTCAAGATAAATAAAAGATAAACAATATCAACTGCTCAAAAGCAAATTAGAATTCTGATGCAATTCAAAATTTGCCAAAAACTTGGATGGAAATATACTAGGCAATATCATCCCTATGCTCAAATCCTATGCTTTACACCTTGATTGCATACTTTTTCATTGAAAAATACATCTCTTTCTTTTGTCTCTCAGTCTTCAATTCTTCTGGGGACACAAATCATGAGGCAGGCACTTCTTTTTCAGACCAACTAGCCAAAGAGCAGAAGTAATGCATGCCTAGAGCAGAACTAACGTGTGCCTTAGAGTAGAACTAATGTGTGCCTAGAGTAGTATTAATGTGTGCCTAGAACAGAAATATAAATTCTATCCATATAGAATATCAATGAAACGCTGGCCATCAGCGTTTGCGTGGAGACTGAGACAATGTTGTATGGTGTATTCAATAGTGTAAGGAACCTAGAACCTGGAGAACTAAGGTTTGAATGATAGACATAGCATGAATATACGGTTTCAGTCATGCGTGCCAAAGCTCCAGGAGATAAAACCCTGTATATAACTTCTCCTTTTTCCGCGCGACAGTAAAAAAGAACTCAGGTAAGTATCTTATAGAACCTCTGAGCAAGAGACAATTGAAACATCAATTTGGTAAGTAGAAGAATGTCTGTACAAGTCTGGGAGATGAAGGTTTTCACCCGTTTGGTAAGCTTTCACCCAAAGTGATGGGAGCAGGGCCTCCTTCTCTCGAACGGGTAAAGAATGAATATGGTTACCCAAACCTAACCATCTTTTGGTGAGAGTTATGTAAAAAACAAAGTCAGAGTGGAGCAGTGTAAAAAAAAAAGTTAATCAACGAAGTAGAGAATAATACCACGTCAGAGAATAATGGTAAATAGTAGATGGAGCAGATCTGACAATGGAGCGTTGTTATACCAGCGTGGAGAGAGAAGGAGAAGCTCAAGCGTTACCCAGATTATCAGGCAGAGGGTAAACCTAGATTTATGAAAAATGACATAAGGGAGTTACAATGGCAGTTAGAAGCCAAAAATGGCGCTGGCTCTGATACCATGTCAGACCAGGCAGTAACTCCTCCAAATCAATTCATTTTATTCATTCAGGTTGGTCTTTATTATATACATGAGGGAGAGACTGTTCACTTCATCTCCCAGTGACTATTCATATTTCTTATTATTTATTTATATCAGTTACACTTATTCACCCAATCCTAATGATAAGGTGTCAACAGAAATCAAGTTCTATCTCTGTGACCAGATGAGAAAGATAATGAATAGATTTTTTAGGTAGCATGGCACACCAATGCATTAGGTTCCCTCGAAGTGTGTATGCATGCAACGTGCAGTTCATGTGATCTTCAAAGATTTCATGTCTTTCGCATGAGCCTACAACACCAACTGCATGCCTAACCAAGGCTATGAAGCCTCCACCTTTTATCTGACAAGTTATCACAGAGCTCTTCCGATATTTCAAAGTCGTTTCCATAAGACATACACTCCAGAAGAGAAACTTTGTAGTTAGTCATGATAAGTATGCAAAGATTCAAAACAGATTGTGAGGAGTCATCTCATCATCTGGCACTCCTTCTAGCGTGGAAAGTTATAGTCACTTCTGCCTGCTCCTCCAAAGAGATATACTAGCTCTGCACTATGGAGAAGTCAAGGGTCATTACAATACAGTCCAAGCTTTCTCTAAGATACACCTATTGGAAGCTTGGCTCCCCAAAAGTTTGTACAATGAGTTATGAGGTACTATAAATAGCAAAGGGTGGGGTGACCCTTGACATTCCCCTTTGTGACTCTTCACTTACCCTCATGACTCTTCAACTACTACATGACTGTTACATTCTACTATCGACACTTGTTCTTTCACTTTTACAAGATGTTACATTACAATATACACATGTACCCATGTGAGACAAAATAGGCTTGAGTAAGCCATTAAGACATAACTAAGACTCAGACAGTTGTGGGAAGAATAACTCTTTGAAATCCTCGCGATGATCGATGGTGGTGACCTAATGCCAAGCTTGGTAGTTTGTGATGGTGTCCACATTCTTAATGGTGCCATCTCGCTGAAAGCAAACTCTTTCCTCTATTGCATCCAAGTACACTAATTTGGCTCCTTTGTCCAACTCTTCTGATAAAATGCACATCATAGTATTGAGTGCAGCCGAACCAACAACAGACTGATGGATAGTGTTCATGCTGATCTCGAAGTGTGTGCCAGTGGCTATGTGCATCAACTCATCAAAGTACATGTCCATCTCTAGTCTGACTTGGTTCTTTGTCTTCGCCTCGGTGAGTGTGCCAATGGATGGGATCACATGCATGTGCACAATGACATCCATGCTCCTGAACACCCGTACATGCGATTGACAACACTGCTCACCCTGTCTTCTCTATGCGAGTTGCTGATATGGGTCTATAACTTGTATGGGTGTAATTTCATCAATTTGTGCATGTTGCACCTCTTGCTGTACCTGTTCCTATCGTGCTTCCTTCTCTCTGCTGCACATCTCCTATTCTTCCCTGAGTTGCCTCTTCAACTCTTGCAACTCCTTCTATGTTTCTTCTATCCTCTATTTCCTCCTTGCCTTTGCACAATGCTCTTATCACGCTGTCACCTCTTAGCCTCAATCTCCAAAGCTGTTTTCATCACAAGTGGATCTTCTTTGAACTTGCAACTTTTCTTTGCCTCTATGCTGTCAACATCCTTCCTCCTGCCTTAGTCGTGTGCAGGTCTGCTACCCCCTGCTACTGCTGATGGTGTTGCTGTATACGATGCTACTGCCATTTCATCTTAATATCCTTGTCTATAAGCAGCTTGGTGTCTTCATAGATAGGAAATCTCATATACATTTGCTCAATTGCATATCTAGTTGCACTCTCAATAGTGTCCTTTGACCTTGCTCCCCAGGAAGCCATGTACCTATTCTGCTGAGAGGTAGATGAACACCTGTGATACCTAGAGACATAACAACACTCATGGCAAGAAATTTGCCAGTTTAAAACCAAAACAAAATGGAGGTTTGACATGCAACATACCTGTGTGACTAATTGTAAAGATTGCGTAATTTTCACCAAGAGGCTGGGAGACTGACTACCAAAACTATACAAGGCACAGTCTGGGCTATCAAGAGGTTGATTGACTGCTGGAACTATGCAATGCACAGTCTAGCCTAGCCTGCTGAGGACTAAAACTGTGCAATGCACAATTTCAATCAGAAGTGACATGCAAACCAACAAACTGCATTGCGAAATTTCTAGGGCTAGCAAGGCACTACCTCTTAGAATTGCGAAATGCAAGCCCGGAGGTGAGTGCTTGTCCCGATTTGCACAATTTCTGGATGGAAGGCAGAGCGTTCACTTCCAGAAATGCGCATTTGCTAGTCGGGCAAGGCAAGGTTTGAGCTAAGGCAACCTAAGCCCACCGATGAGCGATTGAAAACATGAGAAGTTTGAATGCATGGAGAGACTGAGTATAAGCAAGAGTGAAATATCATGCATGAAAAAAATGAGTGCAAGATTCAGAAAAAGGGAAAATGAGCATGTGTGTGAAGCGAGTTACCGTGATGGCGACCATTAGTGCAAAAAAATCTCATGCATGCGACAACAGTGAGATGCAAAGAAAAACTGAAACAGTGCTTCTACAAGATAACATGCATCAAAACAACAAAAAGTGTTCATTGAAATCAAGCAGACAACACTTACACAAAGCGAAATACAAAAAGTGCCAGAAAAACAACAAAAGACATGAAAAGCAGACTTACCTTGAAAACACTGAGTTGAAAGTTCCGAAGACTCCTAGATGTGATGTGGGAGGTCAGAGCTATAAGATCGATGTGAGGAATGAGCTCTGCAACGTCCGGAAAATGAGTTTTGATAAGATCGAGGTTATGACGAGCATGCCACAAATATAGGAAAACGTGACACTTGGCGGGAGGTTTCTAAAACGATCTTTGCAGGTAACCTCCAGCTACTAAAAATAGATCCCTAACATCTAGGGATGTTTTCTTTTTGATTTTTCGGGAAAAGAAAGCCATGCATGCAAATCAGCCTTGCTAAGTCCTAGAGGGAGCTATTCAACCTAACAACACATGTAACAGCCTGCAAATTTGGGGATGAAATTTGCGCAGTTTCTAGGCTAAGAAAGGTTGGTTGTCCCTAAGGAATTACACAATTTCTAGAGCCAGCAGGTCACTTCCTCCTAGAATTGTGCAATTTCTGAGCTGAAGCCTAGTGTTGGGCTGGATTACACAATTTTCTAAGGGAGGGATACCTGGTTGAATTGTGCAATTCTAGAGCTGAGCAAGCAACCCAACAAGATTGTACAATTTCTAGAGGGAAGGTTGGTTCCCCTCCAGAATTGTGCAATTTTCAGGGGGAGAAACTCAGCCAAAAAATTTCCTAAGTTCGGAATGACAGCCTACGGGTGGGAGACAAACACGTTGACATGCATACGCTATTGAGAAACTAAGACTCAACTGAAGCCTATGTACTTGATAGTGAAAGACATGCTGCGAAGGATGGTTGGTATGGAGGCTCCGAAATGAAGCTAGGGCGAAATTTTGCAGGGTGGTTGTAGCCGCTACAACAAGACGAAATTTGTAATCTCTTGTTTTCAGTTTGAACTCATCATTAGTAGAAAATTTATATTAATTTCTACATGGTATCAGAGAAGAAACCACACTAGAAACTAGCCAACAGATCTTCTCCTTCAAAGATTTTGATTTGTAGATTTAGTGAAGTAGTTTTTCTTCGATGCAGGAAAATGTCTTTCAATAAATTGATATTGGAGTATGCTTAGAGGGAACCTTGAATTTCATAGCTTGGAAGGATAGGATGGAAGTGTTTCTGGGAAAACTAGTGTCTTTTCGAGCAACTAGACCTCTAGGTTTGGCAGCTACCCTAGAAACAACAGTTTAAAGTAATTCAATGATTTCTTCTATGTGTAATGGATAAGAGAAAGATAATAGGGCCAACCTGGAACTTCCACCTAATCCTTTGCTTGATCTCTCTCCCCCTTGACAGAGCTTGCAACTCCTCCCCATACTCATCCCGCTTGGAGAGTACCTATAGAAACACAGTAACAAAGAACCGTCAAAGCATCTTGATCTATTACAACATACGCATTACAAAATCAGATATATAATGAACATATAATAGCATGCACAAATGATAACATTCACAATTGCACAATCATATGGAAGAAAACTTGAAGAACTTTATTAAATAGAAGGGAGAATTACAACCCAGTTGTCTAATCTAGCATCATCCTCCCAGCATCAAGCCCTCTTCACCTCATGAAATAGCAAGATCACACCAACAATACAATGCTCTTTCCTCAATTACAAACTATCAACACTTACTTGCAATTCACAACATTCCAGCCTCTGGATCTCTTAGATGAGGGATCCATTTATAGATGTGTGCAAGGGTGTGAGTCATCTCTGGGGTTTGATTAGTGTCATTCCACTTGTTACATTTGGTTCCACAAGAGAAGAGATAACTGAAGTTTAGATCTCTTACTCATCTTTGGGTGAATTCAGAGAGGCAAGTGTCAGAGGGGAAGTTTCTAGAAGATTCTATGAGCATCCACTTAGCAAACTGTCTCAGACATTTGTCCATCCTCACTCATCGCACCCTATAGAAGGCCCAAACAGTATGCATCGCACCTGAGCAGTGTATCACTCAGTATGCATCACACCTGGCCAGTGTAGCAGTCAGTATGGTTCAGTTTAGGCCATTTCTGGATGGTTTTTCAGGTGGAACTTTTGGGGAATGATGTAATCAGATGACCATGTTCTTTTAGGGTATGAAACAACTCTTTTAGGAGTTTATGAACCCTAGTTTATCGACATATAAGATTGGGGTTGAAGTGCCCAAATATGTCTATAACAGTTGCCCCCTAAAGCATGATGTCAGGTGAAATGCTTTATCATGAGGATCCGAGGTTTCGAAACTAGAAGGTGACCTGTATAAGATACAATACAATACATCATCATAATATAATTTTCATGTTCTAGCTGAGGTGGGCATTCCCATGCTCAACTTTATAAATTCATTTCATGTACATAGATCAGATAGTCGTCGACATATGCAGACTGGTGATTCTTCAGATGTAGAGTCATCATCCTTGGTTTGGATGACCATCTATGTAGCATCTTTGTACATTTGATGTCTTTATATCCCTGAATATATCGCAGCCCGGATGGATGAAACTAGATCCAGGGTCTTCAAACTTGTTCCATCTTCACCCGATGTACAAGTCAATCCATGTGAAGAGATGTTCTGAAGTTGAACATGGAAAGACATCGCTTGATTACTAGCCCATCATGTGAGCTGTTAACAGACACGAGAGGAATCACCGATAATGATAATGATCCTCAAGGTACTACAGTACAATTCACATGGTGTGAATATATGATCTGATGTCGAACACCACGCAAAATCTTTCGGTCGAAGGCCATTGATGTCAACCTGTCGCCGGAAGTGAGAAACTTGCCATTGAGGTATGCAAGCTTCAAAGTACTGAAAGGGGTGTTTTCTAAGTCAACTTCTTGGATAATGAGCTGATTTCGACAAGAAGTGACTCATCGTAGGAGGGCCTTAATGTATCCCACATCTACGACATGAAACGAAGAAAATGATTTATGGAGGTGAAAACGATTTGACGACACAAGGTTCAGGAGTGGTGGTCATGAAAAATGAAGATTGAAGGTATTGCAATGGATGAGGCATTAATTGGATGGTGAATTCTCAACTGAATGAATTCTCTTGAATACATCAGCGACCCTGAGATGAATTGGTAGCGTTAACCCCAAAAGATGGATGGTGTGAAAGACCAATGGTGAGTTGACCGATGAACGGAATAACCCAACCCAACTCAATCATAGAGATGAAGTGAAAGTGTCATGTTCAAGAGCAACCTGCTACCATAAAGTTTTCAAGTTTTCTTCCCTTTTTCCCTAGTCATTGTTGACCAGTACCTCTTTATTTTTGTCAAGCTTGAGGAGGATAACATATGCTTGTTCTATAATTTACCCTTCGGGCAAACCTGTCACTATGTTTTAACGAGTCTAGCGACAGTGAAACTTGTTCTTGTCTAGGTGGACAAGTTTGTAGCTATTTTTTTAATGAGTTTAACAACAAGGATAACTCGGTCCTTTTCATGTTTATAGAGTTTTAAAATGGATGAAAAGGAAACTCTGTCTTTTATAGAATTGACAAGTTTGTCTCTATTATTTTAACGAGTTTAACGACAAGGATAACTCGGTCCTTTTCATGTTTAAAGAGTTTGAAAAAGGACGAAAAGGAAACTCCAGAAGTTCTTTTTCATAAAATAATCCCTTAGGTTCAAAAAATGATAAAATAATACAAAAGGGATGACTTTTCCGATCACTTTAATGAGCCGAAAAAGACAAGCGCTCGAAATTTTTCGTGAGATAATCCCTCAGGTTCGAAAAAATTAAAATATACAAGAGGGATGACATTTCCAATCACTTTAACAAGCTGGAAAGGTTGGTGCTTGACAATCTTTTCATATTTAACGAGTCTGAAAAGGGTTTAAAGGAGACTCGGTTTTTGAGGAATGAGTGGTGTCTAGGGTAGCAACTAGTTCCGGGTAAGCTTGGAACTTCTCAAAACATGGTTGTTTCTAGGAAGAGGTTGGCTAACAAGACCACTTGTCATAGCTATTCCTCAAAATGGTAAACAACCAAGTGGAAGCGTATGATCGGCCAAAAGAATGGAGGTGATGAGAGATACACAACCAAGGTTCAAAAGGCTAATAGCATGGCAATCACAAAGGTTATTTACTGAAGGTGGGTTCATTTTCTAATGAGCTTGAACCATGGGGGAACTATGCTCAGTTTTAGTTTCATTTTTTTACAAGCTTAAAATGGAAAGATATGCTTGAACTAGTTTCTATTTCTACACAAGCTCGAAATGACAAAACTTAAAAGCTAGAAATGACAAAACTAAGAAGCTAGCGATGACAAAGCTAAAAAGCTAGAAAATGAAAATTGAAAAAGGATATGAAAAGCTTGCATGCCCCCAACATGATGAAAAGGAGAGTCTCCAGTAGCCATATGGAAACTTACTGAGGTTAGGAAGGATGGTTTCGTCCAGAAGACAAAACGCTTCCTTGGCTTCGTCCACAGAATAGACAAAGGTGAATGGTGTGTTAGACCAATCACGTAACCTACAGGGAAACTTATCTTTTCAGCTGGGTTCATCCGCAGAATAGACAAGGGTGCATGCCCCCTAAGCTTCATTACATTCACCAGACTACTCATGGCTATCAGGTGGGTGGAATGAAGGTTCTTTTACGAGATCAAGTGAAAGACTCGACTTTGAACTTGGGACCTTGTTTCATTTTTAAAAGAGCTTGACACAAGACAAGGAACTATGCTCGAAGACCCTTGGTTTGATTTTTTAACGAGGTTGACACAAGACAACGAACCATCCTCAGACTCCTTGTTTCATTTTTTAATGAGGTTGACACAAGACAGTGAACCATCCTCAGACTCCTTGTTTTCATTTTTTAACGAGGTTGACACAAGACAATGAACCATCCTTGGACTCCTTGTTTTCATTTTTTAATGAGGTTGACACAAGACAACGAACCATCCTCGGACTCCTTGTTTTCATTTTTTAACGAGGTTGACACAAGACAACGAACCATTCTCGGAGACCGTTGATCATAACTCATAAGTGGTCATGAAGGAAAAGATCTGGTTCCAATGCCCCCAGTACATAATGTACAACATCACTGAATTGATCGTTAGTTGATGTAGGTGTGGAATAGGTTACCACATAGTTAACTAGTGGCGGGGATGATACCATTGGTATAAATGGACCATTTAGGGATGATGGTTGACTAGGGGCTATATTTGGACCGGGAAATGAAAGCTGGTCAACGGTGACAATCCTGCCTTCATGCGGGAAACAAATCACTCGAAAGAGTGTTGAAACAATAGATCCCATGTGATAAACATAGTCACGCCGAAGAAGTAAATTGTAATCTAAAGGTCCTGGGACTACCATCACATTCAGATAAATGGTTTTTCCTCCCAAAGTGATAGGTAACTGTGGAAGGATCCTTAACGGTCAACTGGTTCCTCTGTTAAAATCCAACAGATTCTGTGTAACAGGCACAAGCGGTGGTGAACCGAGCGCTTGCCAAGCAATTGAGGAAAGGATACTCACTGATGCACCTTCATCTATAATGGTGCCAGGCACAATCATTTTAAAAACTTGTACTATGATATGGAAAGGCACATAAGAAGGAAGACGGGATCCTGCCAGTCGATTCCAATCAAAGGAAGTGACTAGACTACTTGGAGGGGGTACCGTAGAAATGGGAGAATTAACCCCTTGAGTTACAAGAACTGGAGGATTTTCCTCCTGTCTTGGTGGAACAGGTGGATTTCCCCCAGGCTTATTAGAATCCGAAGTAACAAAAAGAACTTGAGCGGTATCATTTTCACTCTCTTCAGGAAAGGTATGATTAGCTGAAGGTGAAATCGGGTCAACTGTTACCTTGACTTGTTGATTTGGATTGGGTAGAGACACATAGGATTCACTTTCATAGAGAGTGGTTTCGACCAACGGTTGATTTTGGTTAGTCGATTTATCAACTAGTGAAGGATTTAGGGAGATTTCCCTGTAACCTGATGGAAGTCGCTGCGGTGAAGCAGTACGGTTATCCAACACTCTTTTGGCTTCATCCAAAAAAGGACAAAGGTGAAAGGAGTGATTACCTTCACATAACCTACATGTAACCTAACCTTTCCTTTTCATCCATGAACTTTACTATCACTAGTTGATGGTGTGCTACCAACATAATCTCCAGAGGTTGAGGACACGGGATGGTGTGAGTGGGAAGACCATTCTTTGAAGATCTGAGGAAAGTAAGGACAATCTCAATGAAAATGGTCTCCCGCACAAATTATGCACGGATATTTAGCTTTGTGAGGCTTAATGGACGAATTTTCATTATATGTTGCATTTAGAGCAATGGTTGCTTGGTTGCTCCCTTGCTGAATTGGCTTCTTCTTCTTCTTAGCCACCTGGTTACTAGTATCAATACTTTGACCAAGCGAAGAGGAAGAGGGGGAGGGAGAAAAAAATGAGGAAGAAGGCAAAGGGTCAACTTTAGGATCAACCGGAGGTTGATTTTGTCCAGTTGGAGGTGTACTCGATTTCAGAGAAATCTCGACATTTTGAACCAAAGAGGTTGAAAATAGCCATACTGGCAGGCCAATGGTAATTCCCGGAAGGGACAATGCAGCCATATAAGGAGCATTGATTTTTCTGAAAGGAGGAAAAATACTAGGATTCCCATCAAAAGGGATTCCTTGATCAGTGGACTCTGGATTCATCGCCATGTATCTTAACTTTAGATCAACTAAGAAATAGGCATGTTATTCTGAATTCAATTAATTTTAATGACGCTTGGACACAACTTTGCTTTTTTAGTTTTTAAGAGTCGAGAAAAAGCTAAAGATGACTCTAGTCTCCTTCGATTTTTAATGAGCTTGAAAGGACAAGTTCTAAGATGGACCTTTTCTTTTAAAGAGTCGAAAAGGAACGAAAGTGACTACTCTGGAATATCTAGATAGAGGGATTACCAAACCAATCACAAAACTGCAATATATACCTTGGTGATAAATTAAAGAGAAACTACCAAGGACTTATGTATGGCAGTCAATCTTCCTGAATGTTGTGTTCAGTGCATTGCGATCAATAAGGCGGCAAACTTGATTTCCTATGGATAAAGGATTTAAGCCTATTGTGGTCTCCCAATATATATGCGACGGTACGGGGAGCACAAGTCCGTGCTAGAACTTGTCATATCAAGGAGGAGGAATCACCCAACCTTCAATGAAAATGATAGCCACTAGTTTTAACGACGCCAGAACACGTCTCTATGTTGTTAAGTTCATTGAGATTTATTTTAAAGTTGATCTTGTTTAAAGTTTGCCTTTCAATGGTTCACCGCGTGATGATGATTTGAAATTCCTAAAATGAAATCTATAATGATAAACAATATTTGTTTATTTCGATCAATGAAAATCCTAACTACTAGGGAAAGAAGATTACAATTCTTTCAAACAAAGAGCAAAGAGCACACACTAGTGCATTTTCCTAAATCATTTTTCACACACAAACTAAATGCAAATGCAAATGCATGTATTTGTTTTTGTTCTCCTTAATGTGAAAAATTCCAAAAAGGAAAACTAAATGCAGCAGAGATCTGAAATATTTCTTTCAAAGCGACATTTTTGACAATTTCTTCTTCAAAAGAGAAAGGAAGACTAAATGACACTTTTCAGCTTTGAATAAAAACAAAGCTTTCGACACTTCAAATATCAACAAATCAAATCAAATACTTGATGAAAAATTTCAACCGACTATTGGGAAGGAAGAATCCATGACACTTCTCTTTTCAACACAAAATGACAGTTACGACACTTTTTGCATCAAAGTGACAAATCGATTTAAACAACTTTTCGACTAAGGATTGTAAATGATGAAAAAATACAAAAAACATTCACTAATCCTAATCACTGGAGGCTGATATATGTGATGCAAGTAGGCTTTAGTAAGGAGGCACTGTTCATAAGCAGCAAAACAACTAAAGAATACTGAAAACAAGGACAAAACCCCCCAATTTCTAGAATGGAAATAGGTTCAGTCAGTCATCGCACCTGGGCTTCACAAAAATAGGCATGAATCACACTTTACACACTTGGGAGGTGTGATTCATACTGGTTTACAGTGATAGACAGTGCGATGGGCCAGGGAGCACAACTGAAGTGGGTTTTGGCTCAGATGTGCAACTGTTTTCAGTGAGTTAAGCTGAGCTATAATGGACATTAAAGAGAAAAGTACAGAGGAATGTCTTGAGAGGTTACTGAGCTACCAAAAGGGCATCTAGAATGCTTGTAAGTCAAATGTTTAATTCATAAACTAAACCAGAGATTGACTGAAGCAGCATTCATCTACTATGCAATTGTAGAGAAAGAGCAGTTCAAAGGCTACCTAGCTGACTTCAGGCTCTGTCTATAGTTTATAAAACAAACAATAACAACAAACAAACATCTATTCGTTCCCCAGCGGAGTCACCAATTTTTTTATGGGAAAACTAGTGTCTTTTCGAGCGACTAGCCCTCTAGGTTTGGCAGCTACCCTAGAAACAACAGTTTAAAGCAATTCAACGATTTCTTCTATGTGTAATGGATAAGAGAAGGATAATAGGACCAACCTGGAACTTCCGCCTAATCCTTTGCTTGATCTCTCTCCCCCTTGACAGAGCTTACAACTCCTCCTCGTACTTATCCTACTTGGAGAGTACATGTAGAAACACAGTAACAAAGAACCGTCAAAGCATTTTGATCTATTACAACATATGCATTACAAAATCAGATATATAATGAACATATAATAGCATTCACAATTGCACAATCATATGGAAGAAAACTTGAAGAAATTTATTAAATATAAGGGAGAATTACAACCTAGTTGTCTAATCCAGCATCATCCTCCCAACATCAAGCCCTCTTCACCCCATGAAATAGCAAGATCATACCAACAATACAATGCTCTTTCCTCAATTACAAACTATCAACACTTGCAATTCACAACATTCCAACCTCTGGATCTCTTAGATGAGAGGTCCATTTATAGATGTGTGCAAGGATGTGAGTCATCTCTGGGGTTTGATTAGTGTCATTCCACTTGTTACATTTGGTTCCACAAGAGAAGTGATAACTGAAGTTTAGATCTCTTACTCATCTTTCGGTGAATTCAAAGAGGCAAGTGTCAAAGGGGAAGTTTCTAGAAGATTCTATGAGCATCCACTTAGCAAACTGTCCTGAACATTTGTCCATCCTTGCTCATTGCACCCTATAGAAGGCCCAAATAGTGTGCATCACACCTCAGTAGTGTATCACTCAGTATGCATCGCACCTGGCCAGTGTAGTAGTGAGTATGGTTCAGTTTAGGCCATTTCTGGATGGTTTTTCAGGTGGAACTTTTGGGGAATGATGTAATCAGATGACCATGTTATTTAAGGGTATGAAACAACTCTTTTAGTGGTTTATGAATCCTAGTTTATTAACATATAAGATTGGGTTGAAGTGTCCAAATATGTCTATAATAGGAAGTTGTACTTGTTACAGATCCATTTGGGCACATCACTCCCATCATTTAGATAAGTACTTTTAGGGCTCATTAAACCCTAATTTAGTTGCTACATGCCCTAGACAAGTCATCACTTTTAATGCCTCCTTCCTTGAGAGTTTCTTAGCCTGAAGCCCTCCAGAAATGCCTCCTTGAGGGACCAGCACAACTTTGGTCAGGGGTGAGTGTTCTTCAGTGTAGCTAGGCCCATGTCAGGGTTCTTTCCAGAGCACTTTGGCCCACTTTGACCTGCGCCAGGAGAGATTGAGCGAAATCATCATAGGGTTCTGGGAGTATTCTTATCTTCTAGAGCCATCTAGAAGATTCCCACACCTATCATCTCCTATGAGCTCGAAATTGGATAGGGAATGAGTTAATTAACCTCCTATCCTCTCATCCCTTCCTCCATGGAAACTAACTCTAAGTTTGAAAGGCCATTCAATACCCTCATTTATGACCAAACCTCCTCCATTTTCCTATAAATTGAGCACTCATCTAAGTGATCAGGGGTTTGACTTTGAGAATTTGTAAGGAGATACTATTGGTGTGAGGTTTGAGATTGTAAGAAAGTATTTTTATGCTGTTGGAGTGTTGTGCTTTTGATGTGATTTTGGTTGGAACCCAAGTTGGAAGAGTGACAATGGATTGGACTTCATGGTTCTAATTTTTCCTTCTACTTAATAAAGTTGTTTACACCTTTTCCCATATTCTTGTCTTTATGTTTGATGATTGTATGTGTAAATGCTTTCGATTCCATTTGCTTATAGTAGATAGATCTCTTGCTTTGTTTGGTTTTTTTCTTTTGTTCATGATTGCAGGTACTTGTCGAGCGGATTAAGTTCGAGAAGGAGCGACGAGAGCCAAACAAAGGAGACAAAGGGAAAGTGAAAGATAACAAGTAGGTCCCTTGTCTTATTTATCTTCTATAGAAAAAGTTTAATCACTTTAAATATATTGTTCTAGGTGTAGCTACCCACCTAGGGAAATTGTGTTTATCCATAGATACAAAATTCCACATAACAATACTCGCTGACAATGGAGTGTTTGAGTACACCAAAACTTACATTCCAAAATGAGCAGCATCAAATGCACAATAGTTAGCCCAGTGGAATAAGGATACCATAAAATCCAGGGTGATCATCCTTGAGGGTGTGAGAGACCCAATAGTCTCAAATTTACATGACATGGAAAAACCATTTTCTATGTGGAAGACCCTAACTAAGTTATTTCAAAATTGCAGTGATGCCATAAAATTGGCATTGAGGGACAAGCTCAGAAACATCTGATTGTAGAAAAATGAAGCCATTCCACATTACCTGTCCAGATTCACTCAGATTTGAGATGAACAAGTTGGAGGAGTAGGAGAAAATATTTCCTCTTCAAAAATTGTGAGCCTAGCTTTCCTAGGCCTTCCAAAATCCTGGCACAACTACCATGACTCTATAAATGGAATGGACACATTGCCAAATCGGGAGAGACTTTGGTATGATTTGGTATAGGAAGAAATTTGAAGGAACACCAGAGATGGAGTAACATTTAAAGCAGATGAGGAAGATAATTTTGCCTTGGTTGGGAAGGGAAAGAAAGATAAATGAAAGAAGGCCCAAAGCAAGCTAGAGTCCAGCCAACATAATGGCATGAATAAGGACCTAAGCAAGATAAAAAAAAATCACTGCCATGAATATGGGCACTATGCAATAAATTGTTCACACAATAAGTCTATCAAGAAGCCTCCAGGAGGAGCAGGAGGTGAAGCGCTTGCATCACAATTCAAATTAGCCTTCACCCTGATTTCATGCATGGAAAGCACTATAATGGGGAGTGTGTGGTATCTAGATTCAGATTCCTCGTTCCATATGACAAGATGAAAATAATTCTTCATGAGACCAGAGGATAAGAATATGTAGATGCACATATAACCTGGGGATGATGGGTGGTATAGTACTAAAGGAATTGGAACTATAACCTTTAAGAAGGAGTCGAGCTCCCATCTTCATCTGAAAGATGTTATGTATGTACTTGGGCTGAAGAATAACTTGATATCCATAGTTTTATTGGAGGATAGAGGCTATGACTTAGTTTTCAGTAAAGGGAAAGCTTTTATGAGACATGTAGCTATTGGGCAAGTGAAACATATTAGAGTTAGAGTGAAAAATTGTAGAAATTCCTTATAGATTCAAAATGCAAATTGTAATATGCTAAAATAATTGACTTGAATATATTCTACTCATCAATGGACACAATAAACGATCAATGAAATCATGAAGCATAAAAGAGAAATAATTCAATCACACAAAACACAATAATTTCCTGGGGAAAGACAACTAAAAACCCATGCTATCTGTATATTGCATTAATTAGAAAATATGAGAAGATTACAATGATTTTCTCAAGCTCGAGAAACCTCTGCACTATATTTACCTATCTCACTACCAAAATGTGCATAAGATTCTCTTGGCACATATTTCTCTGACAAGATCCATGCACAAACTTGTGGTTCCTATTTCTTGGTTTTACCAAAACAATGATTAAACTTGTGCCTTTATTCCTCCTTTTAATGGAAATTTGAATGGTTAAAATTAGTGATTTTTCTAATTAAGGAATGATTTATTTTAGGGCTTCTTCTGACTGCAGACACCATTTGTTTAATTTAGATGGTTTTATAACTAATAGTACATTGTCCTTGAACTCTAATCTCAACTAGGTCTTTCTTTGATCTGACATGCATGATTTAACTCGTGCTCACCAAAACAATGATTAAACTTGTGACTTTATTCTTCCTTTTAATGGACATTTGAATGATTAAAATTAGCGAGTTTTCTAATTAAGGGATGATTTATTTTAGGCCTTCTTCTGACTGCAGGCACCATTTGTTTAATTTAAATGGTTTTATAACTGATAGTATACTGTCCCTAAACTCCAATCTCAACTGGGTCTTTCTATGATCAAACATGCATGATTTAATTATGAGTGAATCTTCAGTTTACTGGTTGAGCATTGTTGGCTAAATCACGCTCCCTCTTAACCACAACGTCTCTAATCCTTGCCTTTCTCCTCAAGGGTGTGCATGCCTCTTCCTCTAATGTGTAGAGGCTCTCAACCCTAACACCAAATTACTTGAGTTGACATGAAGAAAGATGCTTGAGGTGGGCCTTCCCATCTCTGAAGACTACCTCATACCCATTGTCTTCAACCCTTAATTTCTTCATCAATTCAAGTTTCTTGGCTTCATGACTATTACTGAATAACTCATTGAGAGTCTTCCACATAGAAAAGGGAGTCTCTTTTCCATGTAGTTTCAAGACTATGTGGTCTCTCACACCCTCTAGGATGATTCTCTTGGCTCTTGCTACACTCTTCTTCCACTCTACTAGATCTTTAGCATCAGATGTTGGAGGCTTCAGGATATCATGATCTATGAATTCCTTCAACTAATTATCTTCCAAAACTACCTCCATCCTATCCTTCCAAGAAATATAATTTGAACTACCCTCAAGGGCGTATTCAAGTCTCAATCTGTAGAAGGACATCCTGCTAGCTATGAAGAATGATTCTGCAAATTATATTCACCTACAAGGATAACATCAAATTCTTCTCTTCTATCATTATTTCAGCTCTGATACCATGTAGAAATTCCTTATAGATTCCTATAGATTGTAATATGCTAAAACAATTGACTTGAATCTACTCTACTCATCAGCGGGAGCAATAAACGATCAATGAAATCATGAAGCATAAAAGAGAAAGAATTCAATCACACATAACGAAATAATTTCTTGGCGAAAGACACAACTAAAAACCCCTGCTATATGTATATTTCATTAATTAGAAAATATGATAAGATTAAAATGCTTTGCTCAAGCCCTAGTTGTTAATTTTTGCAACTAGGGTCTAATTCCACCTTAGAAAACTCATATGATTAAGATGATGATTGCATTAAATTCCTCGTTTCGAGAGGACAAAAATTGACCTAAATATCACCCCATTTGGACAAGCGAAAGTTGATTTTTAAATTATTTTATTCATTCATGTATAATGGAATGGGTAAGCCCTAAGCAGATGTGAAATTGGTTAGGTCGGCCTCAACCCCAAGTGGACCCTCATGAAATCCTATAAATAGAAGCAACCTCAAGCTCATTTACACACATTGATCAAGCCATCTTCTACTCTTCTCTTTTGTCTTCGTTTGCACAGGTTTGAAAAACGAATTTTGCGTAAGTGTAACAACCCTGGTTAAAAATCCATGTAAAAAAACATAAGGCTACGGATGATGGGACACATATTCCAAGCTGGATGGTGGGGAAAACATCCTAATGGGTGTTCATTTTAGTTATGATGGCTAAGAAATTGGAAAAGGCAATGGCAAAGCTTTTGGAAAGGCATGAGGCATTTATTTACAAAACTAATGGAAATTAGGAGAAAAGGGAGGTGAAAGGTCACAGGTTGCATGTGAGGTGGAAATTGAAGGAAAATAATGGAAATGAAGAAAATAGAGGCCTCATTAGTAAAAAGGCTTCTGAGGATCAGTGGTTAAGCTTATGTTAGTTCATTTTTGGAGCTCTTGCATTATTCTCTCTCTCTCATACTCTTGTACACTTCGAGTTTTCTTGGAGCACTCTTGGAGGGTGTGGCATACTTGGATTTTTTGGAGCAAGAAGGAAAAGGAAGAGAAGGAAAGTGCAAGAGGACACCGGGATCAACAACTATAGTGAGTTTGGATTGTAGGTACTGAGTTGCATGTATGTTTTCCTCTCTAATCCTAACATGCATGGCACATGCATGTGGTTTCTTGGTTATGATCTGTCATTGGCATGGAGGATTCCTTGGACTGACAGTGGATTTGCCTAGCCTTTCCATTTCTAGATAGCCATGGACATTTTGGGTTTATTTCCTAGTTTTTTTTTTGGTTGGTTCTCATTTTTCCATAGCTTGGGTTGAGTTATTAGTTCATGGAAGCCCTGGTTGGAAAAACACTCTGGAATCCCTTTAACATCTTGGGTTGAGTTACTAGTCTTGGAAGCCTTGGTTGGAAAAATGCTCTAGAAGCCCTTGGTGGGTTGAGTTACTAGTTTTGGAAGCCTTGGTTGGACAAACACTCTGGAAGCCCAATGGAAAATGTGGGTTGAGTTACTAGTCTTGGAAGCCTTGGTTGGAACAAACACTCTGGAAGCCCTGGAAGGCTTGGATAAAGACCAATATCACGATGTTTTTGTGATGTTCGACTGTGAGGTGGATTCATTTTCTGATGGGTTGAGGTGGATGGTCTTTGGAAGACATGGATGGTTTGGATTGATGTGTTCTATGAGATCCCACATTCATGCTTGGAATATGGCACGGGGGTGAATGGTTGAAGAGAGATTTAGCTCAGCCATTCTATGGTTAGGTGGAATGTGGAAGTCCCATCTTGGGTTTGGATTTTGCATCATCAATATGAGGTTATTTCTCCTCGCATTTCTATGAGTATTATAATGGTTTATATGTGGATCATATGGTTGTGATTTCATTGGTATTTGTTGCTATTATGTTGGTTATATATATGTTTTATAGCAATAGCTACATATGGCTCTCATCATGTTTTTACTTGTAAATGAATGAACAATGTATCTATGACCTAATGGATTAAATGGAAGTTAATATGTTGAGGCATCAATGTCTCTTAGTAGTTCTCAGCTAAGTATGAGACCCTTATGCTTAGATATGTTATTTACACCTATAGATTACATATTTGTGATATGTTTGGCGAAATGTCTATCATGGCTAGTCGGGTTCAAGTCAAGGTATTATTCAAGTAATTATTTTTCAGTGTCATTTCCCTATTATCTTACTGTTATAAAGGTGTCATTCAATTCTGCAGTGACTTGGACTTTGGGCCTAAAAAAGTGGCTCAAATTCTGGTGATGATGGAACAACACTATGCAAAAGAGTCCTTGAATGCTAGCTTGTAGGCTTGTGAGAGTGTCCAAAGGTCCCTCGATGCTGGCATGTCCATTGCATGAGAGTGTCCATAGGTCAAGTGGTCCAAAAGCTCAGTGGAACCCAAGGGTTGGTTGGATTGGTTCCTGAGGGTCCTAATGCTGATGTGGAATATCTTTATGGTATCTTTCCATCAGTTCCACTTCCTTAACATGACTTCGGAGGTCGAATCATATCATATTGGCCTCTTGTAGCATGTTTACCCTGGCTGGATGATTGCATGGGTAGATGTGGGAAGAGGGTGTTACAAAGTAGTATCAGAGCATTGTTCACCCCTCAGACTACACAGCTTGTGTGTTGGTCATGCATTCTTGTCAGTTTCATATGTGTTCCTTATGCTTGTAGTCCATGTTCTGGTTGCATTTGCATGGTGTTGATCATGGTTATAGTGATTTTTCCATGTGAAGGTTGTTGGTGTTGTTGTGGGATGTGTCATCATGAGTGTATGGTTGTATATGCATTTGTTATGCATGTTAGTGTCTATATGTTGTTATGCATGCACTGTCATGGTTATAATTATGAATGTATAGTAGGTCAAATATGCATTGTGAGGTCATTAGATGTAGTTATGTCATCATGATGTACTTGGTATGTTATGATGCTAATGTATTGGCTGAGCTAGAGAAGGAGATGCAAATCATTAAAGTGAAGTTGCAACAATGGACATCAGGGTAAGAGCATGTCATCATACAGGTATTGTATGTTTTTCATGTAGGTATGTTAGTTAATGGATTGTCATATGCATTAGGTTTATGTACATGTCTATTGATGTTATGGTTACATACATGATAGGTGTTAGTTGATCAATGTAGTTGATCAGTGTGTGGATTATGTTATATGTTGTTGATGAGTATTTTATAGGTTAACTTGGTGTTCTTATATGATAGTTAGCTTGATGATTAGGCTATATGTTGTTGATGTGCATGATATATAGCTTGTTTTTGTTATATGCTAGCAACTTGATGATTAGGGTTATTATATTAAGACCTTGATGTTGTATGTATCCTACTAAGTTGGATTGATCTATGAAGACAGTTAGGGTTATGACATTCAGGTATGATTCGACTTATTTGTGACATTGTGTTGTACTAATCTAGACTAATCATACATATGTGATTGTCATGCATGAACGACAAATGTTTATGAGCTTATGAAGTGAACATGTTAGTTAGTTACTGTTATGGATATCTTGATCTTATTTATGTTTGAGCTAATGTGTTTTGAAGTTATACCATTCTAACTAGATTGATTGTGCAGACAAGATATCCTCCCCTAAGACACATTAAGGTATGAGTTTTCTTATGTCGTATACTTGGTGTTTCGCTGTTTGATTATGTCATCTACTTATTGTTTTAGTGTTTGGTGTCTACTATGTCATCTAGTTGATTTATTTAACATGGTATATTGCAAGTTGGTTGAATGTTTGATGAATTCCATAATATGAGTATGTGTTAAAATGATCTTATTTTAAGATGATTGTACTAACACATATGTGCTGAGACAGTTGATATCTACTTGAGTGTAGTGGGTGAAAATTATAGTATTATGTCTAATGACTATGAGTTGACTATGGATTATCACATGATTGTTAGTCTTGGTAAAGGTTTATTTCAAATTTATAGATATGATTGTCTTGATATTTAGATGTGGTTGACATGTGTAAACAGTTGCAGGAAACATGCTTGGTATTAGTGTGACAAGGTAATAATTGATGTGCTTATATAACTAACAATTGGGTGATGTGACAACACACAGTAAGCCTCAATTCCAATAAAGTAAAAAGGTAAGAGAAATGAATTGGACAAGAATTCCTTTGGCTATGTTTGGAAACCCTAATTCCAAATGAATGAGCGCTTTGCATATAGGAAGTCTTCTTAACCTTGATTTTTTCCGACATTATGTGAATAAGTGCTAGATTCATGAACATGTACTTGACAAGTATATTAGCTAGTCTCAAGTTATAGTTGGATTTGTCAAGAGAACTAGAGTCCCTTGAGAGATGGCATGGATGTGTTCAGTTGCAAGGCAACGTGCTTAACACAACAAGATAAGGTAACTAGTATGTTGTTATGTTTATTTATGCATTGAAAGTTATGTGTTCATGACAATATGATGTAGGGGATTACATGCCAAGGAGACTACCATGAAGTCTTGAAGAAGGATCATCTTGGGGTTTCCCTTGGAGGCTTTGGGAACCATGGGGATTGAATCATAGTGTCTGTTTTCAATATTGTGCTCTTGGTATTTTGGTGTTTTTTTACGCTTGATTACAATTTTGTTTATGTCTAGTTCAAGACTTGGCCACTTTGTTTGTGGTGTTGTATTGTTATTGGTTTTCATGGTTTTCTTCTTGTTTGTTTCTTGTGCTTATGTTTTAAGTTTTGAGTCTTAGGAAATTGGTTGGGAAAGAGGAAAGTTAGTGGAGCTTGGAGAGAGTTGAATGAAATCCAGTAGGCATTGTAAGACTTAGATGAAGTGTTAATGGTGCTGGACCCACCAACATTCAAGAGATGTCCTTGATATGAAGTCCTAACTAGACCTCACACCGTTTGGTGTAGGAGTCCCATCTGGTATGATAGTCTGGTTGCGATTATCTTAAAGATATGCCTCAGCTCTTGCTTGTCATCACATGAGAGTGGTATAGTGAGTCTTCAAATAGCAAGGTTTGTGTGCCTGGTGAGTGCTTATTATAACTTGCATCTAAGTTCTTTCATTGCGGCGCGGGAGGGTGAGAGCGAGTCTCAAGTCGAAAGGGAATAGTCCCAATTCTGGTAGAGACACACAACACAATAGGACATGTGTAACTTCCGGTGGAGTATTCCACATGGATGTGGCAATCACAAACACAAATGAACAAATAGCATGTACAACACCCATCAGAATAGTCCACACAAGTGCGACGGTCATTATAACAAGTTTACAAGAGTGGATATGTCGAATGTGTGATGGAGTAGTCCGGACGGGCAAGACAACATTAACAATTGATACAACACATTTCCAGTAGCATATGCACTAAAACAACTAAAATAGTTCAACTATCTTAATACAGGTTAAAGAAACATGCATTACAAGCATCCAAAGAATAGTGTTACAAACAAATACAATACATGTATGAAAATGTGCTGGCCTATTAATAGGCTTTTGAATTAATAGAAAGTTCTAAGACAAATTCGTACACCATACATCACTAACCCTTATAGTGGGGCGTTTGAGCCACTGCTCGCTCCTCAAAGAAAATACTACAGACTCTTAAGGCTATGTGGGAGGACCCAAGGTGAAAATTCATTTGCATGTACAAATGAGGGGTATATATAGCCAAGGGTGAACTTAACCCTCGTGACTCTTTGACTTACCTCATGAACATTGACTTACATGATTCTTCAACTTTGTATGTAGGTCTCTTGGACTTCCACATTACATTACATTGACTAGAACAGTATGGCCCACAATAGTGATGTGGCTAAGATGACTCATGACATGACTCGACATGAAAGTGCTGGTATGTTCATGCTGATGATGGTGTCCATGTCAAGCTGCAATGATGCTAAGTGATGAGTGTGCTCTTGGTGTATCATAGCTTCACCTCTGCATGGCAAGGTCTTCAATCATCTTGGCGTTCTCTTGATGTTTCATGTGCATGTATCCCCTTCGTTGGTACTTGACATGCTTCATGTGTTCATCCATTAACGAACAAGTCTCCTAGCATGCACTCGTTGTTCATCCCATTCGTCGTCGCGCCATGTCTCATCCATGTACATGTATCTGCAATCAATCATGATGAGATGACCTAAAATCCATAAATCCCCTAGTCTACCATGATGCATCATATTTCTCTTTAGGTGCAGGTGACCAAGAGAGAGGACAAGTTTCTGAAACTGCACAAAGCACATATCAGTATGGGATGTGAGGTTCCGGTGTTTTTGGGAAAACTAGTGTCTTTTCGATCGACTAGCCCTCTAGGTTTGGCAACTATCCTAGAAACAACAATTTAAAGCAATTCGTGATTTCTTCTATGTATAATAGATAAGAAAAAGATAAAGGAGCCAACCTGGATCTTCCACTTAACTCCTTGCTTGATCTCTCTCCCCCTTGATAGAAGTTGCAACTCCTCTCCGTACTTATCCCGCTTGGAGAGTACTTGTAGAAACACAGTAACAAAGAACCGTCAAAGCATCATTACGGAATCAGAAATATAATGAACATATAATGGCATTCACAAATAATAACATTCACAATTGCACAGTTATATGGAAGAAAACTCGAAGAACTTTATTAAATAGAAGGGATAATTACAACCCAGTTGTCTGATCCAGCATCATCCTCCCAGCGTCAAGCCCTCTTCACCTCATGAAATAGAAAGATCACACCAACAATACAATGCTCTTTCCTCAAACTATCAACACTTACTTGCAATTCACAATATTCTAGCCTCTGGATCTCTTAGATGAGGGATCCATTTATAGATGTGTGCAAGGGTGTGAGTCATCTCTGGGGTTTGATTAGTGTCATTCCACTTGTTACATTTGGTTCCACAAGAGGGGAGATAACTGAAGTTTAGATCTCTTACTCATCCTTGGGTGAATTCAGAGAGGCAAGTGTCAGAGGGGAAGTTTTTAGAAGATTCTATGAGCATCCACTTAGAAAATTGTCTCGGACATTTCTCCATCCTCACTCATCACACCCTATAGAAGGCCCAAATAGTATGCATTGCACCTGAGCAGTGTATCACTCTGTATGCATCACACCTGGCCAGTGTAGCAGTCGGTATGGTTCAGTTTAGGCCATTTTTGGATGGTTTTTCAGGTGGAACTTTTGGGGAATGATGTAATCAGATGACCATGTTCTTTTAGGGTATGAAACAAATATTTTAGGGGTTAAAGAGCCCTAGTTTATCAACATATAAGATTGGGGTTGAAGTGCCCAAATATGTATATAATAGTTGCCCCCTAAAGCATGAAGTCGTAAATCTTTGATGTAAGGTGAAATGCTTTATCATGAGGATCCGAGGTTTTGAAACTGGAAGGTGACCTGTATAAGATACAATACAATACATCATCATAATCCAATTTTCATGATCTAGCTGAGGCAGGCATTCCCATGCTCAGCTTTATAAATTCATTTCATGTACATAGACCAGATAGTTGTCTACAAATGTAGACTGGTGATTCTTCAGGTGTAGAGTCATCATCCTTGGTCCGAATGACCATTTGTGTAGCGTCCTTGTACATTTGATGTTTTTATATCCCTGAATATATCGCATCCTAGATGGATGAAACTAGATCCGAGGTCTTCAAACTCGTTCAATCTTCGCCCGATGTACAAGTCAATCCATGTGAAGAGATGTTCTGAAGTCGAACATGGAAAGACATCGCCTGATTACCAGCCAATAATGTGAGCTGTTAACAGACATGAGAGGAATCACCGATAATGATAATGACCCTCAAGGTACTACAGTACAATTCACATGGTGTGAATATATGATCCGATGTTGAGCACCATGCAAAATCTTTTGGTCGAAGGCCATTGATGTCAACTTGTTGCTAGAAGTGAGAAACTTACCATTGAGGCATGCAAGCTTCAAAGCACTGAAAGGGCTGTTTCTAAGTCAACTTCTTGGATAATGAGCTGATGTTGACAAGAAGTGACTCATTGTAGGAGGGCCTTGATGTATCCCACATCTACGACACGAAATGAAGCAAATGATTTTTTGGAGGTGAAAACGATCTGTTGACACAAGGTTCAGGAATGGTGGTCATGAAAAATGGAGGTCGAAGGTATTGCAGTGGATGAGGCATTAACTGGATGGTGAATTCTCGACTGAATGAATTCTTTTGAACATATTGGCAACACTGAGATGAATTGGTAGCGTTAACCCCAAAAGATGGATGGTGTGAAAGACCAATGGTGAGACGACCGGTGAACGGAATAACCCAACCCAACTCAATCACGGAGATGAAGTGAAAGTGTCATGTTCAAGAGCGACCTGCTACCATAAAGTTTTCAAGTTTTCTTCCCTTTTTCCCCAATCATTGCTGACCAGTACCTCTTTATTTTTGTTAAGCTTGGAGGATAACATATGCTTGTTCTATAATTTTCCCTTTGGGGAAACCTATCGCTATGTTTTAACGAGTCTAGCGACAGTGAAACTCGTTCTTGTCTAGGTGGACAAGATTGTTGCTATTGTTTTAACGAGTTTAACGACAAGGATAACTCGGTCTTTTCCATGTTTAAAGAGTTTGAAAAAGGATGAAAAGGAAAATTTTTCTTGTCTAGGAATGGACGAGTTTGTCACTATTGTTTTAACGAGTTTAATGACAAGGATAACTCGGTCCTTTTCATGTTTAGAGAGTTTGAAAAGGGATGAAAAGAAAACCATAGAAGTTATTTTTCGTAGCATAATCCCTTAGGTCTGAAAAAGATTAAAATAATACGAAAGGGATGACTTTTCGATCACTTTAACGTGCCGAACAAGACAAGCACTCGAACTTTTTCATGAGATAATCCCTCAGGTCTAAAAAATATTAAAATATATAGGAGGGATGGCACTTCCAATCACTTTAGTGAGCTGGAAAGGCTAATTGCTCAACAATCTTTTCATATTTAACGAGTCTGAAAAGAGTTTAACGGGGACTCAACAATCTTTTCATATTTAATGAGTCTGAAAAGAGTTTAATGGGGACTCGACAATATTTTTATATTTAATGAGTCTGAAAAGAGTTTAACGGGGACTCGACAATATTTTCATATTTAACGAGTCTGAAAAGAGTTTAACAGGGACTTGACAATCTTTCAAAACTTTTTCGGCCTCCTCATGCGTGAGGCACCTTCATAGAGCTGTATCGACACCATGACGGTAAAGTGTATCCCCAATGATCAGGTAGTCTTTGGCTTGGTATCGTGTACGTCGCTATTCAAAGTGAGAGCTGTTAGGCCTAAAATTTTGGGTTTGGAGATAGACCAGTATATCCCCATACCACGGATCGCTTGATGATATTAGAGACAGAGTCTTATCCACGATTGATGCTTTGGATGTTAAATCGTTGGATGACGAGGGAAGGTCACAATTTAAATCTGTAAAGATGAGAGATTTCTTTGATTTGTATTTGGCGAATTCCAGATCAAACTCTTGCAAAATGGCTATCCATTTGGAATATTTACCCCCCAACAATTGACGCGACAAAATGTAGGTCATAGTGTTGCAATCTGACACGATGGTAGTTTTGCGAAAGAGAACGTAGTGTCGAAATCTCTGTACTGCTTGAACGGCTACTAAAGCCAATTTTTCAACATAAGAGTACTTGCTTTCTATATCATTAAGATTTCTACTTAAATAATATATTGGATGTTCAATTTCACTATCTTCTTGCACTAAAACCATGGCAATGGTTGTATCTGCAGTGGCGAGATATAGGTTAAAGTCTTTTTGATAGTCAAGAGTGTACATTAATGATGCATTTACCAGGGAATCTTTTAAATCATCAAAGGATGCTTGCGCAACTTGATCCCAGTGGAAGGGTACTCCTTTTTCCAAAAGACACGTATAACCTTTAGCAAGTTCAACATAATGTGGAATGAACCTCCTCAGAAAGTTAGCTTTGCCTTGGAGTCTCTGAATCTGAAGTAAATTTGAAGGTGGAGGCATGTCAAGGATTGCCTGAACCTTAAATGGGTTGAGTCAAATTCCATCCCTAGAAACTACGAAACCAAGTAGCCGACCAGAACCAACACAAAACACACAGTTGTGCGCTGTTAGAGTCGGTCTGGTCAGCCATCCGTCAGAGATCAAAGCTCTTTGTGCATTTCAATTTTAGTTGTCTCGCTCCATTTACCCAGTTGCATTTTGCTAGGGACATGCGATGATCTGACGGAGAAAGTCATGCTAGTCATTTTCCCTCATGTCTGGCCCCTGCTGGCTCATGTCTTTATCCATAATCACCAAAGCTCATGACAGTCAAGGTCTCGTCCTTTACAAGGCAAAGTCATATTTTATGTTTGGGTCTAGGAATTCATCAATTTGGTCATTGAAAACATGTCTAGAACAAGCCATGTAGGCCAGAGGGAGGCCTTACATAGCTATGGTGTAGAGAGCTTCATCTTCAAGAGGAAAGACTTCGAATCTTCTTCAAAACTCTGTTTTGAATAAAAGTCAAACAAGGTCATTTATGACAAAATTTTCCAAAAATGCACAAGTTGATTTTTCAGATGCAGTCATGATTTCCATGGGTAAATGCCCAGCCACACAGTCCCAGCAAAGAAATGCCGAAAATCCCATCATGTGAGCCGAAATTTCAAAGAAAAAATGAAAATCAGGGTGTTTTAAAGTCAATGAAAAAAGTGCAAAACACAAACATTAGAAAGTGGGTTTTCAAAGAAGAAAAAATCAAACCCATCTCTCCCAAGCCTATATATACTTGTTTTTGCCCAAATCAAAGCCATTATGCTCTTGCAAGACTTGGAGAGACATTCCAAAGGTGAGAGAGCGAAATCGTGAGAGTTTGGGTGAAGGAGAGCTGGTTTTCAGAGCGTGCGGCGCATACACCAAGGAGCGCGGTGCACACAGAGGGCGCGACGCACACGTAGCCTACCCGCCGTTTAGTTTTCTCAAGGGCGCGACACACACCCAGCGTGCGGCGCACTAGGCCTGGCGCGCGGTGCACACGCAGCCTGCCCGCCGTTCAGTTTCTTCAAGAGCGCGACGCACACCCAGCGTGCGGTGCACTGGGCCTGGCGCGCGACGCACACAGCCAGAGGCATAAAAAAATTGCCAAACCACTTCAAATCTTGGTGAGGGCTAGAAAAACAAGAGGTAGGCACTGTTGACACCTCTCCTCCATCAATTTTGTCATTAATATGGTGTGTATAATATGTTTAAATGGTACCCAAAAACACAATGGCCAACCATGAAAAATCACCAAGAAAAACAATGGATGAGGTTGCAAGATTGTGATGTTAGCACCAAGGTCGCTCCCCTCCCCTGTTTGTTTTCCATCTCCTCTCATTTTTCCCCATATCCCCCTGACCATTTTTCCCTAAAGGCCACCCTAGATCCACCACTAAAACCCTCCCCCTATTCTTCCAAGCAAGTTTGGGCAACTTTGGCAGCGCACGACGCACACACGAGGAGGCGCGGTGCACTGGGAGCCTGGCCACAGTGTAAAATTTCCACTGGCGCGGTGCACTCAAAGTGCGCGGCGCACTGGGAAGAGCACGCGGCGCACTGGGCAGAGCGCACAGCGCACTGGGCAGAGCGCGCGACGCACAGACATATAATCCCAGAAAACCACAAATTCGCCTAAAATTTTTGTGAATGCCTATCAAAATTGAAAGGCAAACCAACTTCTTTCACTCTTACTTCAAAATTGAGAAGGGTAACATGATTTTGAGACTATGAATTAAATGCAAAAGTTTTGATAAAGCCAACCAAAGAAGACACAAAGAAAAATCAAGGAACTAGGGTTTTGCTACAGTGACAGTGGTGCCAAAGTATCCTTCTACCCCACTCCTATCAACTAATTTCCCTGTATCATTTTCCCCTAATCATCACCCTAGCACCAATGCAATCATATTCCTTTTTTCCCCCCTCCTCTTATGACTCAAAAACCAAAACCCTATTAAGACAAATTCAAAACCCTACCCCATCAATACTATACCCAAAACACTCCCAAATCCCTGATAAATCTATCCCTTTGGCCCCTATTCCCATTTCATCATTCCTCTCCTAACACTCCCTGTTTTATTGTCCCCTTGGTGACAGATTTTTAGAGCATCTACCAGTTCCATTGGATTCAGAGGGCAGCATAAAACTCAGGGTACCAACAACAGTAATGGCATCAGAAGTTTCATCAGAGTATGAGGAGGGGACCCACAGTGACACATCTTCAGGAGAGAGGGCCCATAGGAGACATCACCGGAGTGGCAGACATCTTAGAGATGAGCCGAACACCCTCACTGAGCTGCAGGCATGCCCTCTTGCCATGTCTTGTTTCCAGCACTTGGCATGCTATGAATTTTGTCAAAGGGTGGCAAATGTCAGAGTCCATCATGAGTTGGCTTGTCTTTTTGCACTTCATCTACAGGGAGGTCAATCTGTCCTGGTTGGGGTCACTTTCACATTGACACTGGAAACCATATCAGTGGCAACAGGAATATCGAACATTGGGGAACAGTGGCATAAGAAAAATAAGGTGGAGAGGCATCATTATGAGCCTTACATCAAGAATAGCTGTTTGAGCCCCACTCATGAGGTTGATCATGAAGTATTTCAGTTGTGAGGGAAGGATTTCCCGCCTCTATGCCTATCACATCAGGTTGCTCATGCACTTCACCAGGGTGCAGATGATGAGCCTCACATTTTTCATTTGCAACAACATTGAGAAGATGAAAAACTTCATGCAGCGCAAGACCCCTCGACAACAGCTAAACAGTGTCTATCATTTTTCTCTCATCCGGATTTTGGTGGACCATCAGTTGGGATTGCAGGGTATTGCTTGGGAGGACTTCATCTCCCGTGATTTCTTCAGTGCCCCACCGGTGGTATCAGAGGTAGAGCATGAGGTGGGGGTCCTTCACATCAGTTTGAGCGCCATGAGACTGCCACCATGCCAGTATACATCACCTATCAGAAAGGCAGTAGACCCTTATTTGTAGCAGCAAAGCGAGTGTTATCTCCACCCGGGGTGGACGGGGCCTTGCTTCCAACATCAGCATCACAGGAGCAAGGTAACGGCAAGGAGCCAGTGCAGGAGGAAGGGCCATCAGGTGAGCGAGAGACCGAGTTTGTTCTCCTCCAGGATGATGAGACAGATGCAGAACCAACAAATGCTAAGCTTGGGGAGATCATTCAGGAGCAGAAATCAGTGATTGAGAACTTATCCTTGGACTTGGAAAGGGCCAAGTGGAACGTGCAGTATCTGGAGCAAAGGAACAAGCAACTTGAGGATCGGCTAGCTGAGATAGAATTGCAAATGATCAAGGAAAACCGGCAACACATCCTGGCAGCACAAGGCAGACCTATGGAGCAAAGAGACGAGGACCGGGAGTATGTGTTAGAGAAAGTGAACGTTCACTTGGAGTAGTAGTTAGATAAAGGTAACAGGGAGAAAGACATGCTGATGCACATGACTCACCACTACATGCCCCGAAAACATGAGCTCCAAAGCAAGAATCAGGAGCCTAAAGGCAAGATTGAGCAAAGCGACAAAAGAGGCAAAGGAGGCAAAGGAGGCAAAGGAGCAATATCGACTTCGAATCTTGGATGAGGCTTCCTTGGCACAACATAACACTTCATAGAGAACTTCTAACCCAAATTTCAAAAAATTTGGGCAAATTTTGGTCACATGGTTATTTTTTGGACAAAAAACAGGAAATTCCTCCCTGTGCGCCGCGCCACTGGCATGAAGCTAAAATTCTAGGGCTCCAATCAAGGAACGGCTTGCATATTTGGATTCAGAATCGAAAATTATGACTACTGGTGTCCGGGCAAGAAATTTTGACAAGATCTAGGTCTCCTAAAGGTCAAAAAAACACCCAAAAATGGCCTCTCTGCCACTTTTTTGACACACAAAAAGCAGCCTTGGGAGAATGAAGATTTGGAGGGGCAAATGAGCACCAATTTTGGAAATTCTAGTGGGGTTAGAAACTAGACAGGACAGGCTTTCCAACAAGCCCACTTGGGCACATTTTGGACACCTACAAGTGCCCCAAAACAGGCTCCAAAGTGGCATGATGCACAGAGAATTTGGCGCGGCGCACAGGGGAAAAAACTACCAATTTTCTCCCGTTTCGCGAAATTTCAGGTCGCGACTTCTCCAAGTGGGCCCGGTCATCTACACTTCAGTTTTTTGGCACCAAAGGTGGCATTTAAATATTTTTTTCTCCAGATGGGCTTCTATCCAAGTGGCGAAGGAAGGCAAACAGTCACCCCAATGCCAAATGTCATGTTTGCAGCACTGCACCTGTAGCTGATGGTTGGCTCTCCATCTCCATTTCACAATGATTCAAGTAACTCCCCAACCCTTGGGTGTTCTATCTTTTCCTCAAACATTCTATATATTGTATGCAAGTTATTTGCAAAGGGTTGGCTGGCTTATAACTTCTGGGAGACTGTGGGAAAGAAACTCTGTTTCTGCACTATGTATTTTTTACAGAGAATTAATGAAAGGCAGCGGCTCTGTTTCATGAGATTATTGTGGTTGTGAGTGTAGAAAATGTGTTCTTATGTTCCATATGTATCTTGTTATGTTTCATAATTTAATTCACGTTTCACTTTAGTGAAATTTTCTAAGTGAGATTAGGTAGAATTCAATTTACATTGCTCTGCCTGTGGGAAAATTTCATGTACAGTGTTATTCTTCTGTTGAAAAGGATTCATGCGACTATGCCCTTTTCACTTTCTTCAGCAATCTTTCCATTCCGCGTTACCTTAAACTGAAATTGCTAGACTTTCCGCCTACCTTGCCTCATGGAATAATCTGTGCCTTCATATTCAATTCTCTGTTCTTTGCTGAGCACCAGTCCCATAACATCCCAGAAGCTCGGTCATTTCATAAAATTGTTTCCAGAATCCCTATTCACTTACTAGCCTAAGGTAAATATTGCATTGTAAGTCATCTCAAACAATTTTCGATTATCTATTCACTGAGCGTGACTCGGAGAGAGCCCTCTCCTGCTCTGGTAGGGCTAGCTACCAGACTGAGCATGGTTTGTGGTTACCCTAATTTTTGCCTTCCTTCAACCTAAGGCAGATTTAGGTGCTAACATGCGCATTGAGTCGTATCTTGTAGTGTCGGCAACGTAGAAATATCGCTCTCAAATGCTGCGGATGATCAGTCCGCTTTTGTGAATGAGCAGGTAGATCATCGAGATATGATTGAACGATGTGTTTGATGTTATGGAAGGTGTAATTCATTGCCCTTTGGAAAGTTGCCCCTAAGTTCTTCACACCGAAAGGCAATTTATGATACGCGAATGTGCCCCACAGACATATAAATGCAGTGTTCGACTGGTCCTGTGGGTGGATATTGATTTGATTGTACCCGGAAAATCCATCCATGAATGAAAAGATTTCGCATCCGGCACATTCATCAATTATTTGGTCGATGAAGGGTGTAGGATAGTTGTCCTTCAGACACACTTGATTTACATCCCTATAATCAACACACACTCTAATTGTTCCTTTTTTTTTCATTACAGGAACAATATTCGATACCCAATCAGTGAGAGGAATAGGGTAAATGAAACCAGCATGCAAAAGTTTTTCAACTTCCACTTTAATGGCAGTGGCTTTCTTCGGATGGACAGGTCGAAGTCGTTGTCGTACTGGTTTGACATCTAGATACATCTTGATTTCATGTTCAACAATTCTCAAGTCAATGCCTGGTATTTCCTCATATGACCATGCAAAGACATCTCTGAATTCGCGAAAGAGAGTGCAATAAATTTCTAGTTCTGATGGAGAACAAGATTTTCCAACATGAATATTCTCTACAACATTAGGTTTGGTCAAGATATTAATGGCAATAGTTTCTTCAATATTTGACAGATTTCGCTCAGAATCTATTATATTTATAATATTTGATAAAAAATCAAAAACTGAAGGATGATTAAGGTCGCTTGAATAAACTTCATTGTTATCTTGAAGGTGGGAATGATGGTGGTAATCTTCCCACGACGTCTCTCCTATCATCATTGAATGGATGATTCCTTTGTTTGCGGAATGTATACGAGACCAAGGATTGGAAGAGGTACCATACTCTAAAGACCTATCTATCCAAACACTCGTTGACTGCTGATTCGGGTTTGCTGCCTAGGCCCAGAAAATTGATTGCTACAATGATTCCATGGGGCTTGGTGGCAACACCTCGTGGTGATCTGCACTATCAAAATTGTCAGAGTTCTTTCTAATTTCAGGGGATGTAGAAGATATCATATGACAGGTTTCCATTGTGGCCACTTTCGCAAGTCTAGGTGGAGGCGGGAGAGCAAAAGTACCCATTAAGGAAGGGTCTTTGAGGAGACCTACTCCCACATTTTGAAGTGATTAATGACTTCCATGGATCAATGGAATGCTTCTAGTAGCTTGTGAACTATTGGGAAAGAAGGCTAGTTGGTCGACGATTGTGATTCCACCTTGGAAGGGAAATGAAATATTTCTAAAGTATGTAGACACAACGATAGCCATAGCATAAATCCAGGGGCTTCCCAACAAAATATTGTAATCAAGGTTTCCATCAATGACCTTGACTTCAATCTCTACTGTCTTGCCCCCCAGTTCAACTTGCAGGTTACTTAAAATCCCATACGGCATGTATGTTCTTCTCTCAAATGCTTTTAATGTCATTGATGATCGCGACAAGGGTGGTGAACCTAAAGTTTTCTAGCAACTCATTGACATAATACAGGTAAATGCCCCCTCATCAATGATTGTTCGATGACAAATTTTATTGAGGGCTTTTACCTGTATAAGGAAAGGGATTTGGGCCAGTAACTGAGGTGTATATCCTTTATGATTAAAGGCCACAAGATTGGAATCTGTTGGATCAATCCCACCTATTGCTGATAACAAAGCCTGCTTTTGGGAGGGGAAATTCTACAGTACCTCAAGTGTCGACATAGCAGATGGCAATTGAGCCAAATCCTCCACTATATTATAATTCTGTGCAACTCGAGCACAAGGATTAAATGTTGATTTATGTATGACTCCCTTTGGTGGCTTTATTGTTAATTCAGGAATAATGGGTGGAACAACTTCTGGCAAAGTTGTTGTCAAACTACTAGGTTGATCTGCAGCCTGGTTGTTTAACGACGATGGATTCCCACAGTATTTATTCCTTGTCGATATCAAAGCATCATTTTGTTGTTTTGAGATGGATAGCATAAGCACTTGGGATGTGGAAGCATTATCGATAGCAACCAAATTAGTTTCTAGGTTCGGAAATGGATCAGTCAACACCACCGAGGTATTTGAAGTCTTTAAAAATTCCGCAACCTAAGCTCGATGTGGATAGTCTTTCGTCCAATGCTCCTTGTTGCATATGTAACATGGATAACGAGGTTTATTTTGCCTAGTAGGGTTCTCAGAAGATTTTTCAGGAGTTGAATCTTCCTGTTTCTTCTTATTTTTTTTCCCTTTCTTCTTGCTCCCTGGTTGCTTTGGATTTTTTCCCTTGTCAGATGACATGGCATTAATCTTCGAGGCAAGAGGTTTTTAATTTGATTTTTGACTAGAAACTGCAAGGGTTTACTAGATGGAGCCTTTGCGGTTTGCGTGCTTGAGGCACTGATCATGCCATCACCGGCGTGAGAGTCCCTGTTTAATTTAGGAGGGGGTGGAATGGAAAATTTTTGGTCTAGGAGCATCCGGAATTTTGTCGTAGAGTGTGCCACACTGAGTATATATCAAGTATAAATATTGGGCACAAGCAATGACATGCTCTTCAGTGAAAACTCCTCCTTTTGCCACATCCTCAGTTATAGATGGCAATAAGGACTTAATAAACCACTCAGCTAAAAGCTGACCAGGAACATACGTCTTTAGCATTTGACGACAACATCACCACTCATGAATATGGTCAGATATGTGAGTGGCCATGGTCTGTTTAAAGTTGGTAAGAAGTTCTGTTCCTGTTTCGTACCTTATGCGTAACTAAAAGTGGGTTAGAAAAGTGGTGGCAAGGGCGCTGAAGTTATCAAACGAATCTCTAAGCAATTCAATATACCATTTCACTGCCAGACTAGTGAACGTTCTCTGAAAAAGGTGAAGCCTAATCGAATCATCATTCAGGGTATTAGATGAGCACCATAAATGAAAATTTATTACGTGATTGGATGGATATTCACCTGGATTTCCATTGAATTTAGGAATATCGGAGGGAAGATTATGAGGAATCGCTGGCCACCAAGGGGCGTATGCAATTGGGTCATTTGTCAGCCGGTTCAAATCTGGGAATTCTAGAGTTGCTACAAAAGGCAACTGTTGATTCAGGTTAGGTGAAGCATATGTAGGATAAGATGGAATTGCCTGAGCAGTAGGTCTTTGCATACCAGCATAATGTATCTGATGCTGGTAACTTTGATAAGGTTGTTGGACATAACCAGTATAGTGTGATTGTTGATAACCATTTTGAAAATGTAGCTGTCCATAACCTGCAAAGCCTTGTTGCTTAGGTCCTCGGTAGGTTTGATATTGACCAAGCCCAAACTGAGGTTGGGTTTGTTGGAATTGTGGTTGTTGGACCATTTGTTGTTGCCCAATACTGGAAGATTGACCAAGATGCGAAGTGATAGTACCCGTTTGAGCCTAAGTCATTCCAAGTAAGGAAGTACTAACCTGAGGTTGCGATTGAGCCATAGAGACAAGGGGCTGTTGTATTGCAACCTGAGAGACTTGAGGTTGAGACACAACAGGCAGTTCTTGTACTTGCGACACAGTCACAATAGCAGGTGTAATGGAAATATTCGACACAGGTTGGATCGATTGCATTGAATATACAACCCTTGGTTGCTGCAGCAGTATTGGTACCCAACCACTAGATGTAATTCCGGTTTGACCTGAATTTTGTTGTGAGCCCTCATATGGTTGTTCTCCTGGAGGGAACATTGAAAAAGCATATTGCCCTCCATACGGCGGCAGTCCATTGTTCAAAGGATATATCGGTCTTTGAAGACTGGTCTGCCCAAATTGATACTGGAATGCTGGATCAATTTGCTGAGTTTCAACATAATAAATACCAGATGGGACTCCGAATGAACAAATAGGAACATACCATGTCATCGAAACAACCCCTGAGTGGACCCCAGCTAGTGATTGATAACTAGCCGGGACAGATGGTATACCAACAAACATTGTAGGGACGGCAGCAGGAAGTTCTGCCATAGCTGTATTAGATGACACAGTCCTAGATGTTTATGGTTGCTCAGACATGTTTAGTCTATCCAAAAGATTCCCTAGCGATTCGATAGGAACTTGCGATGAAGGATGATTAAAAGAACCAAACTCAGGAGTAAAGGGATATAAATGAATCCCAGTTCCAAAATGTAATGGGGTACTGGATGGAGGATCCTCTACTATCTCCTCTATAGCAATCAGACCAGGTGGAAGAGGTAGACTGTCAGGTCCATAAAAGATTTCTGGAGCCAAAGAAGGTATAGCTTCTATAGTGACAGATACTGGAGGGGTGACACCTTCTGAATTTTGGAACTCAACTTCTAGATGTTCAGGTAAGTGAACTTTAGTCTCTGGATTAACTCTAGATGGAGCTGTTTCAGGTATAGAAGTGTCTATCATTACACTAGGATCAGTTCTAATGTCCTCTTGTAACTGCGGAACTTCTCTAAAGGCAGATGTACCAGAAATGATCGGAGTAACTGTAGTCTCTGACAATGTTGAAACAAAAGTTTCAAATAAACCAGGTGAATTGGACTCAGTTAAACAAGACCGTTTTGCCCAGAATGGCTTCATTTCTAGAGTCAAAGACGGTTGACTCACTAGTCTCCATGAACGATGGGGTTTTGATTGACTTTCTTCCACAATGCGGATTACTTGATCAACTCAAAATTAAGGGGAAAATAATGTTATTCTGAATTTAATAAATTTTAATGATGCTTTGACACAACTTTGCTTTTTTAATTTTTAAGAGTCGAGAAAAAGCTAAAGATGACTCTAGTCCCCTTTGATTTTTAATGAGCCTGAAGTGACAAGTGCTCAGATGGACCTTTTCTTTTAAAGAGTTGAAAAGGAACGAAAGTGACTACTCTGGAAATCTAGACAGAGGGATTACCAAACCAATCACAACACTGCAAAATACACCTTGGTGATAAATTAAAGAGAAATTACCAAGGACTTATGTATGACAGTCAATCTTCTTGAATGATGTGTTCAGTGCATTGCGATCAATAAGGTGGTAGACTCAGCTTCCTATGGATAAAGGATATAAGCCTATTGTGGTCTCCCAATATATACGCGACGATATGGGGAGCATGAGTCCATGCTAGCACTTGTCGTATCAAGGAGGAGGAATCACCCAACCTTTAATGAAAACAATAGTTACTAGATTTTACGACGCCGAAACACGTCTCTAGCCTAGACCTTTAGATATGTTGCGTTAAGTTCCAAAGCATTGTTAAGTTCATCGAAATTTATTTTAGAGTTGGTCTTGTTTAAAGTTTTCCTTTCAATGGTTCACCACATGATGTTGATTTGAAATTCCTAAAAATGCAATCTGCAATGATAAACAATCGTTGTTTGTTTTGAGCAATGAAAATCCTAGCTACTAGGGAAAGAAGATTACAATTTCTTTCAAACAAAGAGAAAAGAGCACACACTAGTGCATTTTCCTAAATCATTTTTCGCACACAAACTAAATGCAAATGCAAATGCATGTATTTGTTTTTCGTTCCCCTTAATGTAAAAAATTCCAAAAGGAAAACTAAATGCAACAAAGATCTGAAATATTTCTTTCAAAGTGACATTTTCGACAATTTCTTCTTCAAAAGAGAAAGGAAGACTAAACGACACTTTTCAATTTCGAATAGAAAATGATTTCGATACTTCAAGTATAAACAAATCAAATCAAGTACACGACAAAAAGTTCAATCGACTATCTAGGGAAGGAAGAATCCACGACACTTCTGTTTTCGACACAAAACCATAGTTACGACACTTTTTGCATCAAAGAGAAAAATCGATTTAAACAACTTTTCGACTAAGGATTGTAAATGATGAACAAATACAAAAACATTCACTAATCCTAATCAATGGAGGCTGATTTATGTGATGCAAGGAGGCTTCAGTAAGGAGGCACTATTCATAAGCAACAAAACAACCAAACATAACTGAAAACAAGGTCAAAACCCTCAATTTCTAGAATGGAAAAAGAGTTCACTCAGTCATCGCACCTGGGCTTCATAGAAATTGAGATGCATCGCACTTACTACACTCAGGAGGTGCTATGCATACTGAGTCATAGTGGGAGATAGTGCGATGGTCTAGGGAGCGCAACTGAAATGGGTTTTGGCTCAAATTTTCAGCCGATTTCAGTGAGTTAAGCTGAGCTATGATGGACAGTAAAGAGAAAAGTACAAACGAATGATCTTGAGAAGTTACTGAGCTACCAAAAGGGCATCTAGAATGCTTGTAAGTCAAATGTTTAATTCATAAACTAAACCAGAGATTGACGAAGCAGCATTCATCTACTATGCAATTGCAAAGCAACAACAGTTCGAAGACTACGTGGCTGACTTCAGGCTCCATCTATAGTTCATAAAATAAACAATAACAATAAACAAACATCTATTCGATCCCCAATAGAGTCGCCAATTTGTTTCTGGGAAAACTAGTGTCTTTTCGATCGACTAGCCCTCTAGGTTTGGCAGCTATCCTAGAAACAACAGTTTAAAGCAATTCGTGATTTCTTCTATGTATAATAGATAAGAAAAAGACAAAGGAACCAACCTAGATATTTTGTTGATCTGATAATCACCCTATGAGTGACCTCAGTTGAAGATTTATTAAACAAAAGGTATTACAGACCCATGTGCTGGTGTGTGTGTTCTATGTTATTAAAACAACGGATCGATCAAATTACCAATACACAGAAAATAAATGGAAAGATAGCAGAGAAATACAGTAAGCAACACAAAGACACAAGAAGTTTTTAATAAGGAGTTAACCCTATTCTCTAGGGCTACATCTCCGGTCTAGCTTCAGTGGTGGCCTTATTTTATTGTGTCTTACAGCAGAGAAATTACAATACAGGGACTCAATGTGAGTTCTCCTGAAGCAGATTTTGCTTGGCAGGGTGATTCTTGGATTCCCCAAGCCACTCGGAGTACACAAACTCTTGTTCTTCCTACCAGCTCTGTGACCCTCAGTCTACAGTGGAAAGAGCCAACTGTGATGCTCAATCTAGACAGATTCTTCTAGGGAAAGGCTTGAATCTTCAAGCTCTCTGGTGCCCAATGCTGCCTGTGGTCAGCTTGGTCCTCTGTCTCCTCTGCTTGGCTTTACTGCTCTTTGTGCTCAGTCCTCCTCTCAAGGTTCACTGTTCATTGTCTCTCTTGGTTGCTTGGACTCCTCTCTCTGAATCTCCATTCGACTGTCTCTATTCATGGCTTTAGCCATTTGCTCTCCATGCCTGTTTGGTTCCTCTCCCGCATGCATCAATTCGCGTACCGCCTGCGTGCTAGGAGTTCCCTGTTCGGCATTAGCATGAACGCTCGGGAAGTAGCCACGTGTCTCCATCGGAACAGCGCCAGCCTATTCATCGATTCGCTTCCTTGGTTATGTCGTGGATATGTTATTTCTCCACCGTGGCGGTCAGCGGATTCCAAATCCCCTTAAATCGTAGCTTAATTCCTTATCGATTCCGCTTCTGTCTCTCGGGTGCATTCTCAGCCGTCCGATCTGGGATCCTCCCGATCCAACGTCATATGCACGTTGAGCACAGTTGACTTGCTCGACCGATAACGCGTGATCACGGTGGTTTTTCTCTCACCTCCGCTGCCATGTGTCGATCGTTAAGTGGGATCGCTCCGCTCTCCTCCAAAACCTCTTATTGTTCAAGGGCGCCCCGATCAATACCGCCAATTTCCAGGTCGTGGGTCCCACCTTCGTACGTTGGCACTTTTCGTTTCTCCACCCGCGGTTCTCTGGCTCCCAACGTGACCAAGGGCTTAAGGCCTGTCACACGGAATAAGTCGATCTTGCGGACAAGATAGACCTTCCTAGAATCTAAAGAAGACCTAATGACAAGCAAACCAACCAGACACTATCTTTCTCTAAATATGCTTTTATAAACAAAGGCAAACAAGTGTTTTAGGGCCTACCTTAGGTCCAACGCAAGTTTGTGGATGCCCTCGCTCCTTCAATCCAAATGAGCTCCTTTGTCGCGAATCTGCGAACACAAACACGCAAGAAAATTAAATAGCACCTGAAAAGCCAATATCATAAAACATATTTAACATGAAAGTCAAGGAGTTCATGAAACAAATAACATGAGATACTTGTTGAGAAAAATGAGTTTGATTGTATTAATTCAAAAGAAGAAGAACTTTACAACCTGTGCCTTGATGCTGTACAAGCTCCTCCCAGGGTCCAGCAAGAAGTCTCCTCTACTTTGACAAGTTTCACTCACTTCCCAATGAAGCCAAAAAAGGTATGTGATCTCTCCTCTTAAGCTCAACTAGGAAGTCTTAATTTCACCAGCATTTACCCTCAAAAATCTTCAGCTTCTAACCTCCCTAGCAACCAGCCCAATGCCTGAATTTATAGTGCAATGGAGGTAAGTTACTAGGTCCTCCTTCAAAGGGATAAAGCCCTCCTTCAAAGGGATAGCTCCTCTCATCAAGGGATTAGCTCCTTCTCTTTTGGGATGCATGAACCACCTAAGAGCGGCAAATCCACGTCAAAATTCCTTATAGAATCATCTAGAATTAACCCAAAGTGAGTTTTTTAGAATAAACTTGCGCCTTTTTGACTTTCATAGGGGTCCGCACCCACACCTTTAGGGGCAGAGCGGGCAGGTCCGCAGTTTTTGTAAACAGAAGGTGCAGGACCACAGGTAATAGTGAGAGAAAGTGCAAAACCAGAGTTTGATTGATTTTTAATGTCTTTCTCTTATTTTAAAAGCTTGACTTGAAGAGCTGAGGTCTGAGACTTGCCTAGGAGGACAGTACAAGTGATGATAGACCCATACTGACTGCAAATAATCATGGTGACGATATTTTTGTGTAACAGATTGCCCCATAAAGTGTGAAGTCTGTAGTAGATGAGGATTTCATTTATCATTTAGGAAGAGTGAAGTACTTTATCATTTCGAGGATCATCTTGTGGAGAGCCCAGTTGGAACCTGTAAAAACATTCAATGCAAGATATATATATGAGATCATATCATCACTGAGGTAGGCATTCCCATACTCAGATCAAAACTGACTTAAAAACTAACTATTGCTCTGATACAGGAATGATCTTGTAAAACATCACAAGTATAGACTCATGTGGACACAGTATGGACGTAGCCATCTGTTTATGAATAGTCCATTATATAATGAATACAAAATTCCTCGCAACTTGGATTGTGGAAACTAGATCCAGGGTCTTCATTTCTATTTCCCGAAACAGTACGATTCTATCCATGCGAATGAATGTGTTGATGTCGAGCATGGTAGAAACCACTTGTTTACCAGTCAATGATGTAAACTGTTAACAAGTGTGAGAGAAACCACCAGTGATGTCAATGGCTCTCAAAGTACCCAGTACAATCCATGAGATGTGAATAAATGTGTTGATGTCAAACATGTCACGGAATCCTTTGATCGAAGGTCAATGATGCAACCTGTCATCAAAGGCGAGAAACCTGCCATTGAGGCATGCAGATCCCAAGGTACTGACGATTTCTAGATCATCTTTCTAGATAATGAGCTGAAGTCGATAGAAAGCGATCCGTCGCAGGCAAGCCCACAACACGAAATCATAGATCAAGTTGAAGAAATTTAGTTGCAAGGACTGACTCAGGGATGGTCAAGATGGATGACAGATATTTTGCAGATGAATGGCTTATTGGCAGTGACCTCTTGAACACATAACGACATGACAGATGGCTTGGTGACAATTGACCCAAAGTTAATACCCAGAAACCGACTGAAGACTTTCAATGTGGTTTGATCAACTGTTAGGCAAAGGATTTCCCAACCCAGGTGAATAAAAGTGTCGTGTTCAAGAGTGGTTACAAAGTATGACAAACAGGCTCATTTTTCTCTCTTTTCCCCCACCATTTCTGGCAAGTACCTCTTTATTTTTGACAAGCTTGAGGAGGATAACATTTGCTTGATTATAAGCTCATCCTTCGGATGAGTCCAACTTAGTTTAAATTCGAACCCTAAGAAGGAGTGGTTCGTTCCTGTTTGTAATTGAATAGGTCCTTTACTGTGAAATTTTAACGAGTCCAGTATAGGAGAAACTCGACGTTTTTCAATTTTAGAGAGTCTGAAAAAACTTAAGAAAACTGGGGTTGACCTTTTTCCGTAAATTTGTGTCTCCCAAGCCCGAAAAAGTATAAAATAATACTTGAGAGAACCGCTTGATCTTTTACGACCAAGGAGTACTTTTCGTCATTAGTGCCCTTGACCCAAAAAAGTAAAAAAGTGATCAACGACACGTCGTTTTATAACCAATATCGAATTTGAAACGACAAAAATCCGGCAATCTTTTCATGTTTTTACAGTCGGAAAAGAGCTGTAAGTAGACCGTCTTTTAATTCTGTTTTAACGAGTTTGAAAGAAAAACTCGGCGATCTTTTCATGTTTTAGGAGTCAGAAAAGAGCTTAAAGGTGACTCTAAATGTTTTTTCGTCGAAAATGACAAATTTCACCTGAATAATCCGTTATCCTGAACAAAACGCAAACATTACTCATACCTGTTTGAAATGGATAAAAATGTTGCAAAAATACCTTTCCAAAGTGAAACATAAACAAATTTGCAATTTATTTACTCAAAAAACTTATAAAAAGGGCCTTCGTCAATTCATTTTTACCGTTTGAGTTTTGGGTGAGAAAATAGTGCTTTTGTTCAGAAAACTTCCCGTGAAGATTGCGGAAAATCCAACTGTCGGAATCGAACGCCGTCTTCCCCAGGTAATCCACATCATCCTGCTCTTCATTTTTAACCGTTTCATTTCTTATTTCAGTCTTTCATTTTATTTTTTGGAGGGTTTTTAGGCTTAAAACCCGCGTGCGGGGGCCTGCAGGTGTACCACTGCTGGCCTGCGGACCCCGACCTTTTCTCCATTGGGAAAAAGTCAGGGGTCCGCACCTTCCATGTAGACAAGGTGCGGTCCCACGCACTGTGTCTAACCCGGAGGATGCGGTCCCCGCCGCAAGGGTTTTTAACCCAAAAATTCTCAAAATTGGACCAAACAAAATAATTTCTAGCGTTTTAATTTATCTTTTTACTTGATGTAGAGAGTACATCATGCTAGATTGGCATGAACGAGAGCATGGGGACGTGGATGCTGCTGCATGGAACCATCAACCTTCTCTTGATGCTTTGAGGGCGTGCGGCTTGTACAAATTCTCGGCCATTCCTGGCATGAGGGCTCAGGTGGATTTCTTATAGTGGCTGGTTGACAGATGGAGCATATAGGATCAGTGCTTCTTCATTGGTGGCCACCAGCTTGAAATCGAGCCGACAAACATATATTTCTTGACTGGTTTGCCTAAGAGAGGCGAAGACTTGACTCTGTTCGGGGCTAGGCCAGGTGGCCAGTCTGTCGATAGCCTCCGGCTAGAGTTTTACAACAGCCAGGCTAGAGACAAAGGGATAGACATAAAAACCATATCCCATCCTGAACTCATGGTGATCGTGTTTACTGTCACCAGACTTTGCGGGAGTGCTGCATTACATATTGCCACCGGATCCCAGATGCGTATGGCAGTTGATTGCTTTCGAGGCACCATCTTCAACTGGTGCGATGCTGTGTTGGCCAATGTGAAAGGCCAACTGACCAGGGCCAAGAACGGACAACTAAAGACCTTTGGTTATGGGGCTTTGGTTGTGAGTTTTGGTCTGGAGAGGGTTCCCATGTTGATCTCGCAGCACCTTACTGTTGGAGCTGGGCTTCCTCAAGAGCCCAAACTGATGCGATGGGTTGCAGTTATGGCCCGTCACCCGGACGAGAGGACAGAGGTTGCTCGATTCAAACCTGAGTATTTCCAATGGTTGGAAAACCAGGTATTTTCTATTCAAGACTTCCCTTACGCTGGGGTAGATTTTCGTGGCGACCTAGACATGGCTCTTCCACCAGGGGAGCAGTGGGATGACTCAGGTAAAATCATTTTCAACACTTTTCCTATTTTAATTTTTTTATTATTTTTCCATCGTCCCAAAACTGATAGCAAAAGTTTCAAATGCAGATGTGGGTCCACAGCGACCAGCCGCTCTCCGCCCTTACGAGAGGAAACAACTAGTTGCAGCCGCGCCGGCCCCACAGGACGAATCAGCAGAGGTTTTGGCCGAGTTGGAGGGTCATCTTGAGGGCTTGACAGGAGATATTCTGGAGACCATTATAGATGACATTCCTCGTCGACTTCAGCGCTATGTGATTGGGGTCCCAGGACCTTTTAGGAGGTTCCTTTGCAAGGTGGCCCGTGCAGTGGTTTCTTATCGAGATCATCACCAGTGATAGGATGATCGCCTATTGTGGGCACATATGACATTTTTGTTTTTTGTACTTATCATTTTTGCCGATCATAAGGTGTTTTTCAACCTATGATCGAGGACGATGTATTTTTTTTTTGACACACTCCTATATATATATATATATATATATATATATATATATACACTATTACCGGCTTATCTTGTAAATCATGTTATGGAATGGTTTTAAATTTACATGTATGATTATTGCAAATGTTTACTTAACATTTGAGAAGAAATTGCATCTGCTAATGTATTTAAAGATCTCGGAATATGCTGATATTCAATATAATCAAATTCACGTTCCAAGAGACTCACTCTCAAAACTAATCTTAATAATACTGGATTTCTAATGGCATACACTCTGTTAAGTTGTAATACAACGAGTTCAGAATCTAACCTCACTATCAAACTCCGAATCCAAAATGAAATAGATTCAGATAATAACTCAATCACTGCACTATACTCGGCAATGTTGTTCGTTGTTTGACCGAGGCTTACCCCATGCATAGATACTAACTCGTTAGAGGGCGAATAGATAACCCAAGCTGCGGAAGAAATGTTCCGTGTATTACGACAAGCACCATCAGCGAAACCAATGTATGTTTGGAGAGGCATCAACATCTGCAATATCAAGAGTAAAACCAAGATAAGCAAGAATAATGACGAAAAAACACTCTCTAAGCTAAGCACACTTGTTAAACTAAAACACATTAGCTAGAAAGAAAAGCTATCCTAACTAAAAAATCTCCATACCCATTCTTTAACCATAATACCTCTTCAAGTAAAGACCATTTCTGGGTTTACCCAAAGAGTCCCTGTCAAATTCTACCAATTCATAGGCCCCTTTTGCTAGCTTTCGCTTGACAACATAGGGACCATGCCACATAGGAACGAATTTTCCAGCACCTAATTTATCATTAGCTTGATCGTAAACTAAGACTAGATCTCCTTCCAAAAAATTTCGAGGGGTCACATTTCTATCATACTGAGCTTTCATACGTTTTGCGTGAGTCTCGATTGCCAATGCAGCATCACGTTGATTCTCATCTAATTGCGCCAAGTATAACAAACGCTTTTCCTCTTCGGAAGTGGCTGGAAGTAACTCGATGGCCATTTGCAGTGACGGGATTTTGCATTCAATGGGTAACACAACTTCCAGACCATAGACTAGTTGGAAAGGAGTGAACCCTGTTGATGTTTTTACTGAAGTTCGGTACGCCCAAAGCACTGAAAATAACATGTTATGCCAATTCGACCGATGAATCCCAATGATTCGTCGGATCATGATGACTAAAACTTTGTTGATGGATTCAACCATACCATTAGCTTGTGGATAATAAGGGGTTGAACTATCGTGACGCAAACCAAGCTGGTCTGTAAGTTCAGTCATCATAACATTTTGAAAATGACGCCCATGATCAATGATTATCGCTTGCGGGACACCAAACCTAGCAATTATATGATTGAACATGAAAATTGCAGCTGTCTTTCCGTCTGCCTCAAATGTAGGCATCGCCTCGGCCCACTTGGTAAAATAATCTACCGCAAGGATGATATACGCATGCCCCCCGACCAAGTGAGGGTTACATGTAATAAAATCGATACCCCATTTGGCGAAAGGACCAACGACAATTATAGGGTGGAGAGGAGCAAGTGGAGCACGCATCTTTCGATCAAAAATTTGGCAGTTGTGGCATTTTCGGACCGCAGTAATACAGTCTTTAAACAAAGACGGCCAGAAGTAGCCAACGCGCAATATCTTTTGGGCTGTGGCATACCCAAACATATGACCGCCACACGCTCCAGAGTGACAGTCATTTAGAACCCTTTCTACTTCTTTGTGAGTTATGCAACGTCGAAAAACAGAGTCTGCCCCATGGCGATAAAGAGTATCTCCAATAATCATGTATTGTTGGGACTAGAATCGTATTTTCCGACGTTCTGACCTTGAAATTTCGGGCCGAAAGGATTGGGTCTGGAGATAAACGATGATATCCCCATACCATGGATCTAAAGTGTTGATTAGAAACAAGGATTCATCCGCAATGGGCTCCTCCGCCACAGTTTCCGTGTCAGCACGCGGGAAATCACACATTAATTCCGCAAAAACTAAAGATTTCTTAGACTTAGATTTTTCAAATTCCAAGTCGAACTCCTGTAGGATGACGATCCATTTAGAGTACTTGCCCCCTAGCAATTGCTTGGTCAAAATGTAGATCATAGGGTTGCAATCTGAAATCACGGTAGTTTTACGTAGTAAAATGTAGTGACGAAAACGTTGGACAACTTGAACAGCTGCCAATGCCAATTTCTCCACATGTGAGTATTTTAGCTCAGTTGGATTTAAGGTTCGACTAAGGTAATATATCACATGCTCAGTTCCGAATTCATCTTCCTGAACTAAGACCATTCCAATGGTGGAATGAGAGGCAGCGAGATACAAGAAGTAATCCTGGTTGTAGTTGGGAGGATGCAATAACGGTGCATGGGTCAACGCGTGTTTGAGTGCATCAAAATATTTCTGAGCTATCTCGTCCCAATAGAATGGAGTATTCTGTTTCAATAACCGGGTAAAACCCTTTGTAACCTCGGAGTAGTTAGGAATGAATCGTCATAAAAAGTTTGCTTTCCCTTGCAAACTTTGGAGTTGGCGAAGACTCGAAGGAGGAGGCAATTTGACAATAGCTTTGACCTTCGAGGGATCAACCCAAATGCCGACTTTCGAAACTACAAACCCCAGAAATCGACCCATTTCTATACAAAAGACACATTAGTGCGGGTTCAACCGAATCCAATAATGCCTACACCTCATAAAGATTGCTCGTAAATGGACAAGGTGTTATGAAACCAGCTCAAGAAAAGATAGAAAAGATAGATCAACGCCTTAGAATTCAGCCTCTTCGAGGGGGCAACCTCCTTTACATTACATAAATGAACAATTCTTTGATGATTCAAATGACAAAACCTCCTTTCTATATATAGGAGTCTAAGGAGTCACAATATAATCCAGCCGACCTAACAATAATAATATAAAGCCACAAAAATAACAATAGAGGGATTCTATGGGGCACAGAAATAACAATATGGGGGTAATAGGGGCACAACAATATAAATAAGGGGCATAACTATAATAGTAATGGGGTAATCACTAGTATTTTAGGGACCCAACATGCCCCTCTCCTTCAAAAAAGTGTTGTCCTCAACACTTGAGTAATTCTGGATACTTCTGCATAAAATTCTCATCCTCCCATGTGGAATCTTCAGCGGATAAGTTCTTCCACTTGATAAGATACTTTGAAATTGATCGATTTCGTAACTGTCGAGTTCTTGTTTCTGTGATTGCTTCTAGTTCCAATATAATTTTTCCTTCCTCATCAAGTTCTGGCAATATTGTTTGAATTGGGAGCTTGTCGCCTATAACCTTCTTTAAACATGAAACATGGAAAACTGGGTGCAATCGAGAAGCTGCAGGAAGCTCCAATTTGTATGCCATAGTACTAATCTTTTGCAACACCTTGTACGGACCATAATACTTTGGTGACATTTGCTTGTTTTAGGGACATTTGCTTATATGTTTGTATCCGTAGGAATACCCAATCACCTACATCAAAACTTCTTTCACTGCGATGTTGATCTGCCTGTTGTTTCATTCTATTTTGTGCCAACACGAGGTTATCCTTTAAGAGTTGGAGGACTTGTTGTTGATGTTCGATGTGATGTTCCACTGCCTGAACCTTAGAATTTTCTCTTAAATATGATGTGATGGATGGTGGTTGATACCCATAAAGTGCCATAAATGGGGTCATTTTTGTTGCTGTATGGAAGGAAGTGTTATACCACCATTCAGCCAGAGGCAACCATTTGACCCATTGTGTCTGTTTATCAGATACAAAGCAACGAAGATATCCTTCCAAACATTTGTTTACTATCTCAGTTTGCCCATCAGATTGAGGATGATAAGATGAGCTATGAGCTAACTGAGTACCAAGACAAGAAAATAATTCTGTCCAAAAATTTCCAGTGAAAATGGGATCTCTGTCACTTACAATAATCTTTGGGTTTCCATGTAGCTTTTGAACTGTTTCCATAAATGCAGTAGAAACTGTACTGGCTTTAAATGGATGTGATAATGCACAAAAGTGTGCATACTTGGTAAGTCTGTCAACTACCACCATGATGACACTCTTTCCCTCAGACTTGGGTAAACCTGTGATAAAATCCATTGAAACCTCCTCCCAACGTTGGCTTGGAATGGATAAAGGTTGTAATAGACCCGGTGTCTTAATTGTTTCAACTTTATTTTGTTGGCAAACCAAACATTCCGCCACAAACTTTTGAATATTTGATTTAAGGCCATCCCAAAAAAATTCCTTCTTAACCCTGTGGTAAGTTTTTAAAAATCCTGAGTGCCCTCTTAAGGGAGAAGTGTGCAATTCCATAAGAATCTTTTGTTTTAGCTGGGAATTCTTACAGAGGTATAAGCGATCTTTGTACCATAACGAATCATTTTTCCAGCTAAATGTATCAGAAGTACTGGAATCTTGTTGTAGCTTTCGAATAAGTGCCCACACTTCTTCGTCATTCTTCCATTCCTCCCTTGCTTCGTTTATCCAATCTGGTTGGATAATAGAAATGGCACACAACAATGCTTCCACATCCTCATCCTTTCTTGAGAGTGCATCTGCCACCACATTTTGCTTCCCTTTTTTGTAGATGATTTCAAAGTCATAACCCAACATCTTTGTGACCCACTTTTGTTGCTCTTCAGAGGATAATCTTTGTTCTAAAAAGTATTTAAGGCTATCATGATCCGTTTTTACCTTGAAGTGTCTTCCCATTAGGTAGGGTCGCCATTTCTTAAGTGCATGGAGTATTGCCAACATTTCCTTCTCATAAATAGCTTTGCTTAAAAACTTTCCCTTGATTGGACGACTTTCAAAAGCAATGGGTCTTTCATCTTGCATTAGAACAACACCAATTCCATTTCCTGAAGCATCACATTCCACAATAAAGGTTTTTTGAAGTCTGGTGTAGCTAAGACCGGTGCTTGGCACATTGCCTCTTTAAGATGTTCAAAGGCCTTTGTTGCTTCCGGAGTCCATGAAAATGAATCTTTCTTCAATAATGTTGTTAGAGGTGCTGCTATTCTCCCATAATTCTTAACAAACTTGCGATAATACCCTGTCAACCCAAGAAATCCTCGCAGATGCTTTATGGATGTGGGGATTTTCCATTCCTTAATGGCTTTAATTTTGCTAGGGTCTACCTTAACTCCTTCATGAGATACAATATGACCCAAATATTCCACCTCCTGGACTCCAAAGAAACATTTGGATCTTTTTGCATATAATTGTTTCTCCTCCAATAGTTGTAGCACCCTGTCAACATGTTCAACATGATCCTTCCAAGACTTGCTGTAGATTAGTATATCATCAAAAAATACTAACACAAATTTTCTAAGGAATGGTTTGAAAATTGAATTCATCAAACCTTGAAATGTTGAAGGTGCATTGGTAAGGCCAAAAGGCATGACCAAAAATTCATAATGACCCTCATGAGTTCTAAATGCTGTTTTCGGAATGTCTTCAATCTTCATTCTGATTTGATGATATCCCGAACGAAGATCCAACTTGGTGAAGTAAATTGATCCATGCAATTCATCCAGTAATTCATCAATGACAGGAATGGGGAACTTATCTTTAATAGTGAGCTTGTTGAGCTCCCTATAATCCAGACACATGCGCCATGATCCATCCTTCTTGTGCACCAATACTACTGGAGCTGAGAAAGAACTTTGACTCGGTTGAATTATACCAGCCTCTAGCATTTCTGCAACCATACGTTCAATTTCACTTTTTTGGACATAGGGATATCTGTACGGCCTGATGTTTGGAGGAACACTTCCTGGAATCAGATGAATAGCATGATCATGATCATGCATAGGTGGGAGACCTTTGGGAGTCTCAAATACCTTGGAATGATTGTCCAGGACTTTTTGGAGATCTGGAGAAATAGATGATTCCAATGTGGAAACATCTAGCGAACATAATTGTGCAATTACACCTCTTTGCTCCTTTTTTAGAAGCTTTGTCATGCCATTAGAGCTGATTATCTTTCCTGGTTTCCCTGCAATACCCCTTAATTCAACTTCCTTTCCTTCCGTAGAAAATTTGATGAAAAGTTCTTGAAAATTAAAAGCTATTGTACCCAAGGATTGTAGCCATTGGACTCCTAGTACAACATCACACCTCCCATTGGAATGGAAAGCATTGGGCTAGTCAATACATATTCTCCCATGGATAGCTTGATATTATGGCACTTTCCAGAACAATTTATTGTTCCTCCATTTGCAATCATCACTTGACACTCTGGTGCTGGATATAGGAAGCAATTCAATTCTTTTGCTACCCTACAATGAATAAAATTGTGGGTGCTTCCTGAATCAATCAACACTATTACCTTTTTCTTCTTGATTTGTCCTTCTATCTTGATGGTTTGAGGAGTGGTAATTCCCGCCAATGCATTACAAGATATGGTCGGATTTATTTGTTCTTCATCTAGGCTTTGTTCCTGGAATATATCCTCTTCTTTTGACCTTTCTTGCTCCTTTTCTTCTTCCTCTTCACAATCTATGTAGAATAATTTCTTCTCAGCACACTTATGACCTTTTGTGTATTTGCTATCACAATTGTAACAAAGCCCTTTTGCTCTTTTTTCTTCCAATTGTTGTGGTGTCAACCTTGTAGGTTGTGGAAGACTAGGGGCAACAACACTTCCGTCTTTATAGTTGTGAGTGTTATGCTTCCTAGTTGCCATAATTTTGCTTTCCATTTTTCTTGCTAACCTGAATGCCTTCTCTAATGAATCAGGTTCCCAAAGGCGAACATCATGTTGGATATTATCCTTTAAAGACCCTATGAACACATCAATCCTATGCTCCTCTGGAATATCTTTTACCCTTATGTTCAATTTTTGGAACTCCTCAATGTGCTCCATTATTGAACCCTTTTGTTTGAGACTTATCAATTGGCTAAAAAAGGTGTTGCTTTTTGTATCCTCATAATGTGCTATCAATTCTTCTGTAAAAATTGCCCAAGTGATAAATTGTTTACGAGAACAAAGCCATTGATACCATACAAACTGATTTGGTTCCAAATATACAGTTGCCATACGTACCTTTTGTGCGTTTTGCACATTATTGAGATCGAAGAATTGCTCCATCTGTAATATCCATGTGGCGGGATCCTTGCCATCAAACTTCCTCATATCGATTTTTGGAATATGGTGATTCTTCGATCCAACATTAGCGTCTATGGAATCATGATTAACATTTCTTTTGTTCTCATCATGAGTTTCCTTTACTACCTTTTCACCATTAGTAAGTATTTCTTGTAGAAAATTTGTCAAATCTGTCTTCAAATCTGCCATGCCTGTCTTCAAATTTGTGTTCAAATATATCTTCAAATTGTCCATCTTAGCTTCCATGCCATTCATCTTAGCTTCCACGCCATTTATCTTAGCTTCCACGCCATTTATCTTAGCATCTGTTAGCTTCTGTGAGCGTGACATTTGTTGCACTTGTTCTTGTAATTTTGATATATCATGTAGCATTTCTTCCTCTTCTTCATGAGTCATGCTAGAGATTTCAGGTTCCTTACTAGGTGTTTTCATTTTCTTTCCTCGGGGCATCAGTTACCGATAATAATGCTCTACTATGCCCTTTGAATTCCTTCAAAATAAATTTTCAAACCAAGCTTAAGCAAAAATTTAAAAAAAATCTACACACCTTTTTTCACTTTGTAGGAGCTCGATATTGCCTCTGATGTATCTCTGTACTTTCCAATCATCTAGTTCTAAATTTGTGATCTGTAGTAGCTCTCTGTGTCCTCTTTCCAATGCCACCAGTCTGATCCAAATTGGATTCTCCAAGAAAGAGTTATGCACAATCTCCCAAGATGACCTGATTATAGACCTTTCCAGAAGAGCAAAGTTGTATGAAGTGCCACGTGTACAATTTTCGATATTTGGTTCTGAAAAAGATGTACAAGAAACTACAGGCCGTCCTCTTTCTGTACCTTCTTACGAAATTTCAATCTGATTCCCAGAGAGAAATTTATGACAATTTTACCCAGGTCACCTGTTTTGAATGTAATTCAGGAGTCTGCAAAAAGACCAACTTCCTCAGATCATATCTCCGAAAATATCGCGCGAAAAGCTCTGAAATTCGGACCCAAGGTTCAGCGCGATTTCTTCTCAAATGGGTTTTTTTTGCAACTTCTAAAACGTCACAGAAAAAACGTTATAGCTAAAATGACACGATGACCTGTTTGGAGCAGCGAAATCCTAGAATCCAAAGCTCTGATACCAAATGTTATGAAACCAGCTCAAGAAAAGATAGAAAAGATAGGTCAACGCCTTAGAATTCAGCCTCTTCGAGGGGGAAACCTCCTTTACATTACATAAATGAACAATTCTTTGATGATTCAAATGACAAAACCTCCTTTCTATATATAGGAGTCTAAGGAGTCACAATATAATCCAGCCGACCTAACAATAATAATATAAAGCCACAAAAATAACAATAGAGGGATTCTATGGCGCACAGAAATAACAATATGGGGGTAATAGGGGCACAACAATATAAATAAGGGGCATAACTATAATAGTAATGCGGTAATCACTAGTATTATAGGGACCCAACACAAGGTGATCAGCTCGATGTAATGAATGAGCAGGCGAGTCATCGAGATAGGGTTGCACAATGTGCTTGATGTCATGAAACGCATAAGACACGGCCCTTTGAAAAGTTGCTCCGGCATTCTTGAGCCCAAAAGGTAATTTGCAATAAGCAAATGTCCCCCATGGACAAATGAAAGCCGTTTTTGGTTGATCGGCAGGTAGAATATTGATTTGATTGTATCCGGAAAAACCATCCATGAAGGAGAATATTTCGCTGCTGGCACAATCATCAATGATTTGATTGATATAGGGAGTTGGGTAATTGTCCTTTGGACAGGCTTGATTGATGTCCCTATAATCGATGCATATTCTTATTGTTCCTTTCTTTTTGTTAACCGGAACAATATTCGATACCCAATTCGTTAATGGGATCGGATAAATGAAACCTGCTTTGAGTAATTTTTCAACTTCTGCTTTAATTGCAGCAACTTTTCTTGGGTGAATTTGACGCAACGTTGCTGGATGGGTTTAGCATTCGGGTAAGTCTTAATCTCATGAACAACAATCGCGGGATCAATTCTTGGCATTTCCTCATAGGACCAGGAAAACACGTCGCGGAATTCTTGAAATAGGGCTTTATATATTTGAATTTCGTCATCTGTACACGAGGCACCTATATGAATGTTCTCAACAATTCCAGGCTTAACCGAAATGTCAATAGGAAAAGTTCGAGAGATGTTCCCCAAATTTAACTCGGAATCAGGATGTTTCGTTGGATTCTGAGGTTCCTTGACATATTCAGTCGTAAAAATTGATGAAAAATCATTTTCAAAACGATCATTCTCTGGTAAAAATGAAGATCTGTGATGGAGATCTTCCCATGGTAAATCATCTACACATAGGATTTCACGAATTTGCTCATCAGAGTGAACAAGTTTAGAAAACGTGATTAAATCCGAGCTTGATGTGAAAAATGATTCCTCACGGACCACATTCATGAAGTCATTTTTGGTTGAAGGTGGGTCGGTAAACGATTGCATGGCCTCATACGCAATTTCATATGGACTCAAAGGCATGACATCACCAAATGAGTCTATCTCAGATTCAGAAGGAATGAGCCAAGGATCATCATAAACAATGGTGTCTGACGTAATCATATGAATGGTTGCAAATGAAGACGATGCGTTGATCGGAGGAAAAGGAAAAGTTCCCAGTAAACTGGCATCTTTAACTAGTCCTACTCCAACATCCTTATACAGGATAGTCGTTTTACCGACATGCTGAATACTTTCAGAAGAGGCTGGGTCGGATGAAAAGTAAGCCAGCTGGTCTATTGTTATGATCTTTCCATTATGAGGGAACTTTATAACCTGAAAGACCGATGAAACGACCGCTGTCATAGCATAAGACCAACTTCGACCCAAGAGAATGTTGTAATCTAGAGGGGCATCAACCACCTCCACATCTAGATTAACGGTTTTTCCTTTAACCCCTATATGCAAATCCTGTAGAATGCCAAAAGGATGAAACCCACGGCCATCAAAGGCCTTTAGAATTGTCGGGGATTGATTTAGCGAAGGAGAACCAAGCGATCTCCAACACTGTATCGACATAATACACGTTGAGGCTCCCTCATCAATTACAATCCGATGAATAGGCCTATTTTTGACTATCACTGGAATTTGGAAAGCCATTTGATGAGGTAAACGCGGTGTACTATTTTCTAAATAAAAAATAATTAGGTTCGAGTCCTGAACGTCAACAGTTCCTATAGCCGACAAAAGTAATTTACGCTGTGCTGGGCATGATTGCAGCACCTCCAAAGCCGACATTGCTAAGGGTGAAACAACTAAGTCCTCAACAATGTTATAGTTCTCATCCACTCTCGCATGTGGATTGAAAGCTGACTTTCGAAGTATACCCTTGGCAGGCGGTTTGATTACCAAGTCTGGATTAGGTTTCTCGATCTGTAGTGGATCAGAACCGGGAGCTGAGGTTGATGGATTAGAATGAGAAGATTCTGCTTCTTTACCATCAGCAGGATTTTTACTACCATAATCTTGCGATCGAGTCACAATCCTAACATGGGACATCATCAGTATGGGTTCTTCATTGGCACTCGAGGAAGAACCTATCGTCTTACTGTCTTGAGCTGGAAAAGGATCCTTCAAAACAGCAGGAGTTTGGGAACCTTTGACAATCTTCGCAACCTCTGCTCGATGAGGGCAGTCTCTTGTAAAATGTTCATCGTCACAAATGAGACAAGGATAACGAGGTTTGCGTTTTTCATCATTGGATTCCGATTTTTCAGGTTTCTCCTTTGAATTTTTGTCCGTTTTATTCTTTTTCTTTCCTTTCTTCTTTCCACCGGATTTTGATTTGGCTGCAGATGACTCTACAATGTGAATATCGGCGGAAATCTCTGTAGAAGAATCTCCTGTTGGGGAATTAGGCAAGGTTATGATAGGAGAAGAATTCTTGGAAGACTTCTTCTTACTTTTAGTGTTAACCATACTAATCATACCATCGGCGGCATGAGATCCTGAAGGAGCTGCAGCGATTTGATTTTGCTTGGGAAGATCGGGGATTTTCTCGTGTAACGTACCTGACTGAGTATAGACCAAGTCAAGGTACTGTGCTTGAGCAATTACTTGCTCCTCAGTAACAACTCCGGCTTTAGCTACATCTTCAATGTTTTTTGGAAACAAAGATTTTACAAACCACTCAGCCAAGATCTGATCCGGAATAAAAACCTTGACTAAACGCCGTTGACGTCTCCACTCATGAATATGATATGAAATGTAAGTGGACGTCGATTGTTTTAACGAAGTTAACAATTCTGTGCCATTGTCATATCGGACTGGCAACTGAAAATGAGTTAAAAATGAGGTAGCTAACTGACTAAAATTATAAAAAGTGCCTCGCGGTAACTCAATGTACCACTTGGCCGCGAGACCAATTAGAGTGCACTGGAAAAGTCTAAGACGGATTGAATCATCTAAAATGGAGTTAGACGCACACTAGAGGTGGTAAGTCATCACATGGTTCGATGGGTCCTCTCCCGATTTACCTTCGAACTTAGGAATGTCACTAGGCAACTTATTCGGCATTGGTGGCCAAAATGGAAGATAATTAATGGGATCGTTCGTTAGGCGCGACAAGTCAGGTAAGTCCAAAGTTGCGATAAATGGTAACTAACGATTAGGGTCCCTAAAAGTCTGGGTCATGAGACCAGCCCTAGGAGGAGGATATCCAGGATAACTTGGAATAGGAATTGCATTTGGGATATTGTATCCTCTCGGGAAACCAGGATTAACCGGACCGTACTGGGGTTGTTGAGGTTGTTGATAAGTGTACCCAGGGTACGGTTGATATTGATAAGCTGGCTGTTGCACAGCAGGACCGAACTGGTACTGTCCCTGGTACGGTTGATAAGTAAATTGTGGTTGACTTGTGACAACGTACTTGAACCTGGTTGTCCTACAGGCATCTGAACCGAAGTTTGAATCGTAGATCCGGACGGTGGTAAAGATGTCTGAGGAGTAGATACAGGAACAGTAGAAACCGGAGCTGTCGATACTCCAGAAGTAGGTGGGGTAGATTGAACAGATGCTGCGGCAGTTGTAACAGTCGTTTGAGGTGAAGTACGAGGCGTACTAGGCCCAGGCTAAGAAACTACCGAAGGTACAGAAGTTTGAATGTTAGACTGGACTGGTTGCTGGGGTGTACCAGAAACTAAGGGTTGTCTAGTTTGAGATGACAACTGTACATTTGGCTGCAACACCTGTTGAGTTTGTGATGGATCCCACACTATATTCATTCCGGGGTACAGACCCATAACAGGTTGAGAATATTGAGGAACATAACCGGGTTGAGGGTAGGATTGATAATTTAAAGGTACATTTCCCGTTCCTTGAACATACGTTTGACCGGAGGGTGGTTGGAAACCTTGGTTCGAGTACTGACCTTGGGGTTGATACCCTTGAGGCACGTACTGATACTGCGGTTGACCTTGAGGTATATATTGATACTGGGGTTGACCTTGGGGTACATATTAAGTCTGGGGTTGACCTTGAGGAACGTACTGTCCCGTAGGTATGTACTGTCCTTGAGGTTGCCCCCCAGACGCAAATTGGGTACCTTGGGGTTGCCCCCCAGGCGATAATTGAGGCTGCCCCCCAGGCGGTAACTGGCCACCTTGAGGCTGAGGATTGGGAATAGAACTTGACATCATGAGAATGTCTTCTACGCTCAACGGCTTAGTACCATTGCTTCCAGTTAATAACCCTTGCTCAATGGGTTGAGGAGATGCTCCCGAAAAAGTACCAGAAAGTGACTGATACCCAGAGGGAACAGAAGGACCGCCGTACAATAAGGATTCGGGCGATTGAGTAAACATGGACGACTGTCTTGACATATTTAACGGAGGATAATAACCTCTAGGTGTTGGGTGATAAGGAACACGAGGTGGTGAAAAACTTAACCCTGGGTTTTCTAAGAAATTAGTCAAAGAAAGATACCAAGTACTGCTCCTAGGTGGACTGTAAAAAATTGATTCACGCTTCCTTAGTTCAATAACAGGTTGATTTTCAGGGATAGGGATGCCTACTTCTTCTTCTGGGTAGCAAGTTCTTCAATAGCTATAAGTCCAGAAGGAAGATCTTGGGTGATTACTCTTTCTACCCTAGGTGAACCAGGACCACTAGAAGCTAGAGAAGCAAACCCCGATGTCGGAGTAGTAGCAAATTCACTTTCAGGTTCGGATATTTCAGGTTCCTCACCTATATCACTAGTAGATGAAAAGCTACCAGTAACTTCGGAAACATACATTGACTGTGGATTATAATCTGCTACTAACGCTTGAAAATCAGGATGTACTATCAAAGAAGACTCTCCTTCTTTAGGTGACCCAACTCTACTGTCTCTAGGAGTTACGAGGACTTTCAAGCCTTCAAGCTGGCTCGGTGAAAACTCAGGAGGTTGGCCCCGAAGTCTATGGGACTTCCTCGGTAATTCAACCATGGTTAAAAACTTTTAACTACTTCACACGCAAACAAAGTAAAATCTCAATGAAAACCACCTAAAGCCTCTAAAGAACCAAACAAATTTGAATCACACGCCTAAAGAATCTAGGAGATCAAACACACACAAACAATAACTTTCCATACTGAAAACACTAGTTGGTGATGAAATCCAACGTCGCAGAGTTCAATACAGAAATGGTGGTTGGAACAGTTACCCCGGCAACCTGCTTAATGAATAGACTGGCACAAGTTCCTCCACTTAACCGTCTCGAGTGAAGAGAACCCCCCAGAAAATCCAAGTGAGTCTAGTCGACGTCTGCTCCAGGTACAGTGGGATCTTCCCACCACTGTCACCTTAGGAAGAATCCTAAATAATATGGCCACTAAGGTTACCAACTGAAACAAATATACCTGGGGGAACAGTCTACGATCCGATACGCACGCAAGGGCAGAGTAGCAAGCTCAATCCCCTTGAAGGCTCCTTGACATAATCCAAGGTTTACCAACAAGTGACCCCAGGCTCCTTGACAATGGTTAATCCGAGGTTTACCGTTTTTAATACGTGAATATCTGGCGTCGTTCCCAATGAGGAAGGATTGATTCCCACACTGGTTCGGACACGATCTCGTGCTTCTCCTTTAAGAGGAGCTTTCCCAGAGCATAAATGCAACAATTGGATTTCTTCCCTACCACAAGATACAACTACTTGTTTGTTTTTACTGTCTTGGAGAGTTAATTACTCTCCTACTCCAAGACACTAGCCTAAGCTAAGTTGGTGTATCAGAGCCCTAGAAATAAAAATGTTGCTAAATGAATTTTACTTTAAGCGTTATTTTTATTGGTTTTTTGTTTAAGTCAAAAGGTGTGGAGATGAAACTCGTGGTATGAAGACTCGACTCAAAATCACTAAAAATGCACCGAAGATGATTTAAACAATCTTTTCTCTTCGATAAACTTCTAAACTAAGAAAGAGTTTGAGAATGCAAATACTTTGTAAACACAAATCTTTCTTAAGAAACGAATTAAAAGAAGAGCTTTGTCCTTTCCAATGCACTCAAAACGAGACAACTAGTTATTTCACAAAAATTTCCCTTTTTCATTTCAAAGCACTCAACCACTACAAAAAGCAAACTTTTTTCCAAAAGAGATTTTTTTTATTTTTATAAAACACTCAAAACTATGGAAATGACTAACTTTGAGATCTATAAATTATAAAAACCTATTTGAAGTCAAAGCCTACAAGATGTATTTTTTAAGGATGTTTTACTTAGCTAGATGTAAGCTAAGGACCAATTTATGCAGAATCACAAATCAGTCAAGAACAACCAATTTTGTTTTCTTTTTGAAAATGAAAATCCAAACTTTTAAACACAAGCTTTTCGAAGTTTTGTAAAGAGAAAACACAAAGCGGATTCCTCAACAAGGGGAGATTTCATAAATGGTCAGACTCATAAGAAGGCTGGTAGACACCAAGGTGATCTGAGGTCCCTATAGCTTCTAAGCTCAGAGCCACTACACAACCAAAATGAAAAACAAGCCGAACAAGCAAAACTCCTAGGAATTTCACCTAAAACCCTAACACTAATGAAATCAACCTAAGGAAAGCTTCTGACAAGTTATATGCAGGTCTGGGCAGTAGATAATAACTTCTAAACAAAAACTAAGCTGACTAACAGAGGAAATCTTAGGTTTTTCAAAATTTTGACAGGGTCCGTAGGCCCACAGTTAACACAGGTGCGGTCCCGCTCTGTGCTAAAAGCAAAGGTGCGGATAGGTATGCACTGTGTCAAAAGGATAGGGTGCGGTCCTCTCCCAAAGCTATGAAAAATGAAAAATAACCCTGGATCTACAAACTCTACCCAATTTTACACACAACAAGCCAAAAACAGAAACAAAAACACAGTTTCTCAGGTCAAAGTAAAAACAAGGAAAAAATCAAGTCCCCAGTGGAGTCGCCATTTTGTCACACGGAATAAGTCGATCTTGCAGACAAGATAGACCTTCCTAGAATCTAAAGAAGACCTAATGACAAGCAAACCAACCAGACACTATCTTTCTCTAAATATGCTTTTATAAACAAAGGCAAACAAGTGTTTTAGGGCCTACCTTAGGTCCAACGCAAGTTTGTGGATGCCCTTGTTCCTTCGATCCAAATGAGCTCCTTTGTCGCGAATCTGCAAACACAAACAAGCAAAAAATTAAATAGCACCTGAAAAGCCAATATCATAAAACATATTTAACATGAAAGTCAAGGAGTTCATGAAACAAATAACATGAGATACTTGTTGAGAAAAATGAGTTTGATTGTATTAATTCAAAAGAAGAAGAACTTTACAACCTGTGCCTTGATGTCGTACAAGCTCCTCCCAAGGTCCAGCAAGAAGTCTCCTCTACTTTGACAAGTTTCACTCACTTCCCAATGAAGCCAAAAAAGGTATGTGATCTCTCCTCTTAAGCTCAACTAGGAAGTCTTAATTTCACCAGCATTTACCCTAAAAAATATTCAGCTTCTAACCTCCCTAGCAACCAGCCCAATGCCTGAATTTATAGTGCAATGGAGGGAAGTTACTAGGTCCTCCTTCAAAGGCATAAAGCCCTCCTTCAAAGGGATAGCTCCTCTCATCAAGGGATTAGCTCCTTCTCTTTTGGGATGCATGAACCACCTAAGAGTGGCAAATCCACGTCAAAATTCCTTCTAGAATCATCTAGAATTAACCCAAAGTGAGTTTTTTAGAATAAACTTGCGCCTTTTTGACTTTCACAGGGGTCCGCATCCACACCTTTAGGGACAGAGCGGGCAGGTCCACAGTTTTTGTAAACAGAAGGTGTGGGACCACAGGTAACAGTGAGAGAAAGTGCGGAACCAGAGTTTTATTGATTTTTAATGTCTTTCTCTTATTTTCAAAGCTTGACTTGAAGAGGTGAGGTCTGAGACTTGCCTAGGAGGACAGTACAAGTGATGATAGACCCATACTGACCGCAAATAATCATGGTGACGATATTTTTGTGTAACAAGGCCCCTCCATTTCACCCCCGTTTGCATCACGCATCAAAAATCAGCTCCTTTTCGCATTCCGGGGCTCCCAGGGGCTACATCGACCTCCTGCGCAGTCTCCATGGGCCTGGGTCAGTGCACTTTGACCGAGGTCCTCGTCATTCCGTGCCAGTTGCCATGGCCACTGGTTCAGGTTGTTTCCAATTGCTGTTTTGGATTCTTCAAGAATTTGTTTCGTCCCGATATAGTCAGGGTTCTTTGACAGTCGTTTATGGATCTGATTTGGATCATGACCTCCCTACTGAAAAGCTTTTGGACCACCAAAAGTTGGTTTTCTTCAAGCATCGACTAAGTGATGAAACTGCTGTCTCACTTGTCCAATCTCAATCCACTTCGCACGGCTCGGCTTCGAACCTTTAAGCCCAATCCTGAGGTATTCCACCTGTCCACTGCGCATCGTCCTTACCTTCCTGTCTAGCACTGTGTCTTCCTGTAACTCATTGAGATATTCATGTAGCAGGTCATCTACAGAAGGCAATTGACTCTGCTCTTCAGGGTCCTCAATCATTGAAGGTTCAAACAACCTCCAGCAATCTGTGTTCACGACTTAGTAGATGTGCATGTAAACTAGCAGATCAAGGTGAAAATCATTTTCACCAATCTTGTCAAGTATCCTGAAGGGTCCATACCTAATAGGTTTTAGCTTCTTACCTTCACCTTGCATCCTGTCCTTGCTAATATACAGCCAGACTTGGTCTCCAACTTGAAAACTATGCTCCATCTGATGCTTATCATGCCTAGCCTTGTACTTGGCCTAGCTCTTTTCCAACTGTTCCTATACTGCCTGGTGGATCTCCTAGATCTGTTCAATGAACCTAGTTGTTCTTTCCGCATCACTGTGTCTATCAACCATGGTATCTTTACCAAAGACAAAATCCAAGGGAGACCTTGGTATGAAACCAAAGCAGGTCTCAAAAGGAGATCTATGGGTAGAAGAGTGTTTGGCTCTATTGTAAGCATGTTGCACATAACACAAGTGTTTGTCCCAAAGATTAGGGTGTTTGCTGCAATATCCTCTCAGTAACTAGATCACTGTCCTGTTAACTACTTCTGTTTGGCCCTCTGTTTGTGGATGAAAAGTTGTGCTTTTCTTTAATTTGGTTTCCATTAGTTCCCACAGACTGGACCAAAACTTTCCCACAAATCGGGTGTCTCGATCAAATATAATAGAAGTGGGTAATCCAAAATGAATCGATACATGTTCAAAGAATAACTTTGCAGTTTGTTCAGCTGTAATCTGTTTACTATAGGGTATCAAAATGCACATTTTGCTGAACCTATCCACAACAACATATAGATAATCATGACCTTTCCTAGATTTGGGCAGTCCTCCAACAAAATCCATGGAAATGCTTTCCCAAGGGTGAGAAGGAAATGGAAATGGAGTGTACAAGCCTAATTTTCTTTTGTTGGGCTTGCTTTTAGCACACATATCACACCCCTTTACATATCTAGAAACTATCTCACTCATTCTTGGCCAATAGTAGAACCTTTGCAGCTGTGCAATTGTTTTACTTACCCCAAAGTGACCTGATATCAGAGAAGTGTGTGCTTCCCTAATTATCTTTGCTCTCTCAGTTTGTGGAATGCAGAGTTTCCCACAATGATATAAGAGTCGGTCCTTCACATGATAGTCCAATTCTTCTACTCTTTTGCCTTGACTCAAAGTTGCATATACATCTTTAAAGTCCATGTCCTGAGCATACTGTTCTATGTAGCTTTCATGCAGCACAGAATTATGCTTAAGTATGGTAGATGCATTTATAATGGGTCTAGATAACATGTCTGCAACCTTGTTATGTATGCTTTTTATATCTGATGACTAAATGAAAATGTTGTAGAAAACCCATCCATCTGTAGTGTCTTGATTGTTGCAACTTAGTTTGGGAGTGTAGGTATTGAAGTGGCGGATGATCAGTATGTTTTACTGTTTCTTTACCCATTAAGTAATGTTTCCACTTTTTCACACTCTGAACTAATGCATACAATTCTTTATCATATTTAGGATAGTTGACTACTGCAGGATTAAAAGTCTCAGAATGATAACATATGGGTTTTCCGTGCTGTGTCAACACTGCTCCCATGGCATAGTCACTGGCATCAATTTGGATCTCAAATGGTCTTTGTAGATCTGGTAGTGCTAGTACAGGTGCTGTACTAATTTTTTCTTTCAAGGTGTCGAAGGATTTCTGCTGTTTGCCTCCCCATTGAAACACCTTGTTCAATCCTGTCAAAGCATGTAAGGGAGCTGAAATTGAGGAAAAATTTGAAATGAACTTCCTCCAATACTATGCTGCTCCTAAGAAGCTTCTCACTTCTATAGCAGACTTGGGTTTAGGCCAGTTTACAATGACTGCCACTTTAGAGGGATCTATTTTCAATTCACCTCCCCCTACTATATGACCCAAATAATTTAGAGAGGTTTTGCCAAGTTCACGTTTGGGGAGTTTAACATAAATTTTTTCTCTTTTCAAAATATCTAATGTCTGCTTAACATGCTTTAAATGTTCTTCCCACGTTTTACTAAAAATCAGAATGTCATCCAAATACACAATAACAAAATCATCAAGAAAAGGTCTAAGTAAATCATTCATTAATCTCATGAAAGTAGCAGGGGCATTGGTCAAGCCAAAAGGCATAACCAGCCATTCATACAATCCCTGCTTTGTTTTGAAAGCAGTCTTCCATGCATCTTGCTCTACAACTCTTACCTGATGGTATCCACTGTGCAAATCCCGCTTGGTGAAATAAACAACTTCCTTCAGTTGATCTAAAAGATCATCTATGCGAGGAAGGGGATAATGATTTTTTATTTTTATCTTATTCAGTGCTCGGTAAGTAATGCACATTCTCCACGAGCCATCTTTCTTTCTCACCAAAACGATTGGTGACCCACATGGTGATGTGCTAGGCCTGATGAACCCTTTCTCGAGCAACTCCTGCACCTGCTTCTTGATTTCAGCATTCTCTAAAGCAGATAACCTGTACATCCCAATGTTAGGCAAAGGAACATCTTGCTGAAAAATAATATCATGTACTATTCCCTTTTTGGGGGGCAGACCTTGAGGTTCTTGAAGCAAGATATCATACTCTGAAACAATTTTTTCTATATCAGCTTGCTGATCAGAATTACAGCCCTCAAATACATTGGTTTTATCAGTTTTCTTTTCCTTTACAACCATTAGTAAGAACTGTTTGCATGAATTTATCATTCTTTTCATTTGTCCTGAGTTTATGAGAGTATAATTATTCTTAAGCTTATGAGCTCTTACAAATTATTCGATTCCATCTTTAACAAGTAGATACTTGTTCTCGACTCTATATAAAATAGCCTTTCTATCATACAAGTAAGGACTTCCTAAAACAATTCCACATATATCCAAAGGAATTACATCTAACTCAACCTCATCTACAAATGCTGACCCAAAAGAAAACTTGAGTTTGCACTGTCTAGTCACTTGTAGTTGTGCTTTATCATTCAACCATCCTAATGGGTATGGATTCTTATGAGGTGTAGTTTCTAATCCCAATTTATTTACAATTACTTCAGAAATCAGATTTACTTGTGAGCCACTATCAAACAAAGTATCAATCTTTTGATTTTTCGAAACAACTCGAATATGGAAAAGCTCATGCCTTTTTCTCTCATGTTCTTCATCAATAATAGATTGACCAGAATTACTAGTAGATGCTTCAGAATTATTACCTTTTATACCTGTGGCTGTAATGATTGTTTCATCTCCCGAGTCTGACCCCAAATCTTTCTGAATAGTTGTAGCAGTATTCTTCTTCTTGCCCTCGGACTTCTTAGGTCTCAGCTCTGGATGCAGAATCCAGCAGTGCTCATCATCATGTCCCTCCTTTTTACAGTGAGTGCATGAAGCTTTGCCTTTCTGTGCAGTGTTAGCCTTCCTTGCTTTCCACTTCTGCTTTCTTTTCTCCTTGCTCTTTCTTACAATGGGTTGGGATGGTCCCCCAACTTTTGGACTTCCATTCTTTCCTCTAGCTTCTAGATGAGTATCTTGCACAGATACCTCATCTATACTAGTGGGATTAAACATGAGGATGGTATGCCTCATGTAGCTGTGTAGACCACCAATGTACTTCAAAAGAGTTTCTGGTGAGTCTAATGAAATACCCAACATCAATGCTCTCTTTCTGAACTCTTGAGTATACCCTTGCACACTTTTACCTTTCAACCACCGAAGAGTTTTCCAACTCATCATGGCTTGTTGCATGTAGGCCAATGGATAGAACTACTTTTTGATTGCAGTAACAAATTCACTCTTACCATGCTTCCTCATATCAGCTTGGGTTCTGCCTTCCCACCAAACCAAGGCAGTGCCCCCTAGGTGAAGGCTTGCCAGGTGAATCTTACTCTTGTCTGAGTCTATATTTTGTACTCTGCAATACACATAAATTTGTCTAATCCAATTTTCCAAATTTTCAGTATTTAGCTCTTCGTCATATATAGGCAAATCAAATTTAACATCTAACTTAATCAAAGATGCTTTCTTATTATGCACAGGGCTATTAGGAGGTGTAGGGAAGCTTTCTTCTTTTTCCTTTCCTTTGGAGTGGTCATGGGAATGAGATTCATCTTCTTTTTTATCTTGCTTAGAGCCTGATGAATCTTCACCCTTATGCTTTCTAAAGTCCCTATACATTTCTTCTACCATAGACTTTATAGCTAGGAAAATTTCTATGAATTGAGGGTCTGGCCCTATAGAACCTTCTTCTGACATTGTCTTTCGAGAATAGACTCTCCCAATTTCAGGATTAGTTTCCACCAACTCTCCTTCTCCTAATTTGAGCTTTGATCTAGTGAGCATTCACAGCTAAACCAACACAAGCTTGTCTAACCTTACAGCCTAGAGCTCTGATACCACTTGATCTGATAATCACCCTATGAGTGACCTCAGTTGAAGATTTATTAAACAAAAGGTATTACAGACCCATGTGCTGGTGTGTGTGTTCTGTGTTATTGAAACAACGAATCGATCAGATTTCCAATACACAGAAAATAAATGGAAAGACAGCAGAGAAATACAGTAAGCAAAACAAAGACACAAGCAGTTTTTAATAAGGAGTTCACCCTATTCTCCAAGGCTACGTCTCTAGTCTAGCTTCAGGGGTGGCCTTGTTTTGTTGTGTCTTACAGTAGAGAAATTACAATACAGGGACTCAATGTGAGTTCTCCTGAAGTAGATTTTGCTTGGTAGGGTGGTTCTTGGATTCCCCAAGCCACTCGGAGTACATAGACTCTTGTTCTTCCTACCAGCTCTGTGACCCTCGGTCTACAGTGGAAAGAGCCAACTGTGATGCTCAATCTAGACAGATTCCTGTAGGGAAAGGCTTGAATCTTCAAGCTCTCTAGTGCTCGATGCTGCCTGTGGTCAGCTCGGCCCTCTATCTCCTCTTCTTGGCTTTACTGCTCTCTGTGCTCAGTCCTCCTCTCAGGGTTCACTGTTCACTGTCTCTCTTGGTCGCTTGGACTCCTCTCTCTGAATCTCCATTCGAATGTCTCTGTTCATGGATTTAGCCATTCTATCTCCATGCCTGTTCAGTTCCTCTCCCACCTGCGTCGATTTGCATATCGCCTGTGTGCTAGGAGTTCGCTGTTCGGCGTTAGCATGAATGCTTGGGAAGTAGCCACGTGTCTCCATCGGAACAGGGCCAGCCTGTTCATCGATTCGTTTCCTCGGTTATGTCGTGGATATGTTCTTTCTCCACCGTGGCGGTCAATGGATTCCAAATCCCCTTAAATCGTGGCTTAATTCCCTATCGATTCCACTTCTATCTATTGGGCGCAATCTTAGCCGTCCAATCTGGGCTCCTCCCGATCCAACGTCATATGCACGTCGAGCGCCATTGACTTGCTCAACAGATAACACGCAATCACAGTGTGTTTTCTCTCACCTGTGCTACCACACGTCGATTGCTGAGTGGGATCGCTCCGCTCTCCTCCAAAACCTCTTACTGTTCAAGGGTGCCTCGATCAATACCGCCAGTTTCCAGGTCATGGGTCCCACCTTCGTATGTTGGCGCTTTTCATTTCTCCACCCACGGTTCTCCGGATCCCAATGTGACCAAGGGCTTAAGGCCCCTCCATTTCGGCCCTATTTGCCTAGCGAGGTGCTAATCGTGCATCAAAAATCATCTCCTTCTCCCATTCCGGGGCTCCCAGGGGCTACATTGACCTCCTGCGCAGTCTCCATGGGCCTCGGTCAGTGCGCTTTGACCGAGGTCCTCGTCATTCTGCATTGGCTGCCATGGCCACTGGTTCAGGGTGTTTCCGATTGTTGTTTTGGATTCTTCAAGGATTTGTTTCGTCTTGATACAGTCAGGGTTCTTTGACAATTGTTTATGGATCTGATTTGGATCATCCGCTTAACTTCTTGCTTGATCTCTCTCCCCCTTAACAGAACTTGCAACTCCTCTCCGTACTTATCCCGCTTGGAGAGTACCTGTAGAAACACAGTAACAAAGAACCGTCAAAGGATCTTGATCTATTATATCATAATCATTATGGAATCAGAAATATAATTAACATATAATGGCATTCACAAATAATAACATTTGCTATTGCACAGTTATATGGAAGAAAACTCGAAGAACTTTATTAAATAGAAGGGAGAATTACAACCCAGTTGTCTAATCCAACATCATCCTCCCAGCATCAAGCCCTCTTCACCTCATGAAATAGCAAGATCACACCAAAAATACAATGCTCTTTCCTCAAACTATCAGCACTTACTTGCAATTCACAATATTCCAGCCTCTGGATATCTTAGATGAGGGATCCATTTATAAATGTGTGCAAGGGTGTGAGTCATCTCTGGGGTTTGATTAGTGTCATTCCACTTGTTACATTTGGTTCCACAAGAGGGGAGATAACTGATGTTTAGATCTCTTACTCATCCTTGGGTGAATTTAGAGAGGCAAGTGTCAGAGGGGAAGTTTCTAGAAGATTCTATGAGCATCCACTTAGCAAAATATACCGGACATTTGTCCATTCTCACTCATCACACCCTATAGAAGGCCCAAACAGTATGCATCACACTTGAGGAGTGTATCACTCATTATGCATCGCACCTGGACAGTGTAGTAGTCAGTATGGTTCAATTTAGGTCATTTCTGGATGGTTTTTTAGGTGGAACGTTTGGGGAATGCTGTAATCAGATGACCATGTTCTTTTAGGGTATGAAACAACTCTTTTAGGGGTTAAAGAGCCCTAGTTTATTGACATGTAAGATTGGGGTTGAAGTGCCCAAATATGTCTATAACACCAGGGCACTGTCAAGAAAAATTGTGCGGAGGTCACTGAGAGGCTGGGTTGAACATTCCGACAAAGCAATGACATTCTGTTCGATCTAGCTCAACTCGGGGGAAGAACTATGCAATTTTTCCCAGGAAGGCAGTGCAAGCATCAAGGGGCACTGGAAGTGAAAAATGCATAGATTTCCATAGGAGGCTGGGAGCGAGCTTGCTTGCCAAAACTGCGCAGATCTAGGAGACAGTCATGTAGGACATGTTTGCATAGTTTCTGGGCTAAGCAGATTGATGGGAAATAGATGGACAGTCTAAGAAAACTGGGCAATTTTTAGGAGGATCAAAGGTCAGATGACAGGGGGACTGACTCACAAAATTGTGCAATTTTCATAAATAGTGTAGTGACAGGCAGTGGGTGTCTGTCTCTCATGTCTGCCTAATTTCTTTAGTCAGCGGAGGTAGGAATGTTGACAGCTTCTACGCAATTTTTTGGAGTGAAGCCCAGGATCATTGCCCAGTAAAATTATTTTGTTCACCAGCAGGAGGCTTGCTAGATAGGCTTGTGGGAGGCACAGATTGAGATAGCTTCTTGGGCAAATTCTGCACTATTCTAGGTGATAGTTAGCCAGGTTGATTTCGGGATTGTAGAATGCACGCTGCCTGGAGGTAGGCTCAAGCTCTGCACAATTCTGAGCAATAGTGCTTGGCCACTCAGAGCTGAGACTGCATAGTGCAACTCATTGGAGGTCCGACCAATGGAGGGTGGTCTTGTCGAAAAATCTTTGGAAAATTGGTTAAGTGTGTGAGCGAGTGAACTCATGTATGCATGACCTTGCGAGCACACACTCAACATGACTCGACAACAAGACACCTCAGACTAACAAGACAACATGCTCATTGTGACTGATTAAAGGATGCGAGTGACAAGTGCGACACTTGAGATAGATCGTCGAACGACCATGAAGACACTTGCGTGACATTGCATACAACTTCGTGTGTGAGTGCGACCGATGCTTACATAGCAAACCCAAATTGTGTATACGAAGATATACCTTGAATATATCCAGAACAAGACCACAAGAATGACATTGCAACCAACATGCTAAAAGACGATGGGTGAACGATCAAGAAAAGAGGGTGTAAAGAATCGACATGAGCTCATGGGATGAGCCCAAGTGTTTGCAAGCATCAAGGATAAAACCAAGGAAGGCTTCGAAATTAGATGCAGGCCAAAATTTTGGAGGGTGTTACAGTCACTAAAACACTTGATGACACATTGGTTGAATACCCGCTGCTTTGTTTCGATTCATTGACAACACAGGGCCTTGGTTATCAGGGAGTATTTAATCACTCTGCAGATCACTTCGGTTTCCCCACTTACCCCATGGAAAGACATGGTTCACTTTTTGCCAACTCATTCAAACACAACAACAAGTTTTAGTTTGATCACAATGTTTCAAAATAGGGAAGGTTAGTTTGGCTCATGAGTTTAAAATTTTAAGAGTATAATTTTTCATCTCTGGTGTTGCTCCACTGCCAGCAAGCCTGGATAGTACTCTAGCAGAGTCATGCAGGAACACAAAAACTTCTCCACTTCCAACAATCCTGGTCAGTACCGTAGTGGAGTTTCATGCTTCACCTCTCTAGGAAGGTGTTATGGGAAAATTTAGTGTCTTTTCGAACGACTAACCCCTAGACCTAGTAGCAAGTCTAGAACAATAGTTAAAGTAATGCCATTGCTTTTCCTATAGCTAATAGATAAAATAAAGAGGAGCAAAAGTACCAACCTGTATCTCTCACTCGATCCCTCTTCCCTTTGACCGCTTTCGCCACACCCTTTTGTACTTAACTCGCTTGAAAGGTACCTGCACACAAGCTGAGATATAAAACCATCAAAGCATACATATCGATCTGTTAACTAAACATATTATAGAATCGAAAGTAAAATATACATCACATAACACATGAATGGGAAAAAGCATAGAACTCTTTATTCATAGAAGGAAAGATTACAACCCATGTAGATGCATGTCCGATTCAGTGTCATCCTTCCAGCTTTAAATCCTTCTCTCCTCATGAAACAACAATTTGACATGATAACATTACTCTCTCTACTAATCTGATTCCAACAACACTTCCTTAAATTATGAGGTTCCAACCTTAGACCAAGGAAAGTTCAAAAATTTCTGCTATGGATCAATCATGATTTATTTTGCCTTGGAGAGAATACCTCTCTTGTAGCCACAGCTCATTTCATTGCTTGTATCTAGACCAAGAAACCCACGGATGCAGAGGTGGACAGATCTAATGGCTAGGCATGGTGCCCACTCTTCGATTGTATTTACCTCCACAATATTTGAATGGTTCAATCGACAGGAGATGACCTTCGCAGAATATCCATATTCAGGAATGGATTTTCATGGTGAACCAAATTTACCATTACTAGCTAGAGCAATGTGGGGTGCTATTGGTAAATTGTTTGGCCAGGTGTCTTTAATTTTTTAAAGTTTGTGCATTTTTTTTGTTTTTGATTATTTCCAAGACTAAACAAAATCAATTTTTATGTATACAGATATCGGACTTGTTCAACCCGTGGGAGACCCACGAGATGTATTTGGACCAGCACAGAGTTCTGTAGGGACAACGATTCTCCGAGACTTGGATTTGGTTGAGACTATAGCTAAATTGCCAAAGCTAACTTTTCCACATATGAATACTTCCTTTCTATATCATTGAGATTGCGACTCAAATAATAAACAGGATGTTTTATTCCATTTTCTTCTTGGACTAAAACCATTATGATGGTTGTATCTACAACGGCAAGATACAGGTAATAGTCTTGTTGATAATTCGGGGCATACATTAATGATGCTCTAATCAGGGAATCTTTAAGAGCACTAAAGGAAGCTTGTGCAACCTGATCCCAATGGAAGGTTACCTATTTCTTCAACAGATGAGTAAAACCTTTTTCCATTTCAGCATAGTTTGGAATGAACCTCCTCAGAAAGTTTTCCTTCCCTTGAAGTTTCTGTAGCTCTAATAAATTCGAAGGTGGAGGCAAGTCAAGTATTGCCTAAACGTTAGTTGGATCGAGTTGAATTCCGTATTTTGAGAGCACGAATACAAGAAATCGACCAGAGCCAACACAAAACACACATTTGTGTGGATTGAGTCTTATTTTGTAGTGTTGGAACTGTAATAATATTTCTCTAAGATGCTATGGGTGATCAGTGCGCTTTCGTGAATGAGCAGGAAAATCATCAAGATATGGTTGTACAATGTTCTTAATGTCATGGAAGGCATAGTTCATTTCCCTCTAAAAGGTAGCTCCTATATTATTCAAAACAAAAGGTAACTTCCTATACGCGAATGTGCCCAGGGACAGATAAATGTAGTTTTCGACTGATCCTTTGGGCGGATATTGATTTGATTGTAGCTGGAAAATCCATTCATGAATGAAAACATTTCACATTCACCACATTCGTCAATAATCTGGTCGATGAAGGGTGTAGGATTTTTGTCTTTTGGACATGCTTTATTTACATCCCGGTAATCAACATACACTTGGATTGTTCCTTGTTTTTTCATCACAGGAACAATATTTGATACCGAATCGGTAAGAGGTACAGGGTAAATGAAGCCAACACACAAAAGTTTTTCAACCTCTGTCTTAATGGCAGTAGCTTTCTTTGGATGTACAGGTCGAAGCTGCTGTCGTACTTGTTTGACATCAGGATACATTTTGATTTGATGTTCAACAATACTTGAATCAATGCCTGGCATCTCCTCGTAAGACCATGCAAATACATCTCTAAATTCACGAAACGGAGCATGATAAATATCGAGTTCCAAAGGAGAATAAAATTTACCGACATGAATGTTTTCTACAATGTTAGGCTAGGTCGAAATGTCTATAGAAATGGTTTCTTCTATGTTAGACAAATTACGCTCAGAATCTACTGAATCTATTCTAACAGAATTCGAAAAGGAATCTACAATTGAAGGGTGTACTATTTCATCTGAATAATCTTCCCTAGAATCTGGAGGAAGGGAACAATGATGATAATCTTCCCAAGGTTCTTCTCCTATCATCATTGATTGGATGATTTCCTCATCTGTAGAATATATACAAGCAAAATGATAGGAAGAAGTACCATATTCAAGTGAACAATCTATCCATACAATTAGTGATAGTGGATATGGAAATGTCGTATAAGCAAGAAAAATTGATTTCTATGCAAGTTTGATGGGACTTAGCAGCATAACCTCAACAAAACTCTCATCTTCAACACTATTGGTGATCCTCTTTAAATCAGATGAAGTAGAGGATAACATATTACATGTCTCGACTCTCACAACTTCCAAAGTCCCATATGGTGGAGGAAGTGCGAAAGTACCCATTAAGGAGGGATCTTTAAAAAGACCTACACCAACAGATTGAAGTGAAAGTGGGGGTCCGTTAACAAATGGAATGCTTCCCATAACTTGAGAACTAGAGGCAAAAAATTAGGTTTGGTAGATAACTGTTATTCCACCTTTATGAGGAAATGAAATCGTATGAAAATACATGGAAACAACAACAGCCATAGCATAAACCCATGGTCGTCTAAGTAAAATGTTGTAATCAAGGGGCCCGTCAACCACCTCAATCTCAACAGTTACCGTTTTCCATCCTAGTTATACTTGTAAGTTATTCAAAATCCCACATGAAGTATAAGTTCTTCCATCAAAAGCCTTCAATGTGGTTGGTGATCTTGACAATGTAGGTGACCCCAGTGTTTTCCAACAGCTCATTGACATAATACAAGTAGAAGCTCCCTCATCTATGATCGTTCGATGAATATTTTTGTTGAGAGCTTTAACCTAAATTAGAAAAGCTAATTGCGTTGGTAACTGTGGTGTATATCCTGAGTGATTAAAAACCACAAGATTAGAATCCAATGGATCTACTCCACCTATTGTAGATAGTAAATCCTACTTCTAGGAGGGGCAATTCTGTAATACCTCAAGTGTTGACATAGAAGAAGGAGACTGAGCAAGATCTTATACTATGTTATAATTTTGAGCAGCTCGAGCTCGAGGGTTAAACGTTGATTTATGCACAACTCCCTTAGGCAGCTTTATTATTAACTCTGGTGCAATGGGTAGTGGAATATTTTCTGATGTGATCGAAGTCGAAGAACCAGGTTGATCAATGGCCTAGATTATTTGATGATGATGGTGGATTACTATAATCTTTATTACGTGTCTGAACCAAAATCTCATATTTAGGTTTTGCGATGGATAACATTAGTACCTGGGATGTGGAAGCATTTTTAGTTGCAACCATATTGGTATCCGGTTTCGGAAACGGATCTGTCAACACTGCGGATGCAATAGAAGTTTTTAACAGCTTAGAATGTTCCAAGCGGTGAGGACAATCTCTTGTAAAATGCTTGTCATTACATATTAGACATGGATAATGAGGTTTCTTTCCCGGATCAGATGATTTCTCTTGAGGAGGGTTTTCGTTTTTCTTTTTATTTTTCCCTTTCTTCTTGCTTCCTGGTTGCTTTTGATTCTTACCTTTTTCAGATGACATGGCATTAATCTCAGAAGCAGGAACCTTAGATGCATTTACAATTTGATTTGAAATAGCAAGCGATTGACCAAATGGTCTACTTCCCATTTGCGTCCTCAAGGAACCGATCACACCATCTCCGACATGAGAGTCCCTATTTGATGATGGAGGTGGAATGGATCGATTTAGGCACGGTGCGTGTGGAATTTTGTCATAGAGCATGCTAGATTGTGTGTAAATCAAATCCAAGTATTGGGCACGAGGAATCACTTGCTCTTCTGTAACAACTCCACCTTTAGCCACATCCTCAGTGATAGATGGCAATAAGGACTTAATGAACCACTCAGCTAAAATCTGATCAGGAACATAGGTTTTAACCATGTGACGACGACGAAACTACTCATGAATATGATCTGATATGTGGGTAGAAGTCATTTGTTTAAAGTTGGTCAAAAGTTCCATTCCAGTTTCATATCTAATGGCTAATTGGAAGTGGGTCAAAAAGGTAGTTGTTAAATGGGTGAAATTATTAAAAGAAGCTCTTGGCAATTCAATATACCACTTAGCAGTCGAACCAGTGAGCGTTCATTGGAAAAGATGGAGTCTTACAAAATCATCATTCAACGAGTTTGAAGAACACTATAAATGATAAGTCATAACATGATTTGATGGGTCTTCTCCAGGATTTCCGTTAAACTTTGGAATATCGGAAGGAAACTTATGAGGAATTATCGACCACCATGGTGCATACAAAATTGGATCATTGGTAAGCTGGTTTAAATCTGGTAATTCTAGAGTTGCCACAAATGGCAACTACCGATTCAAATCAAGTTGAGCATATCCGAGATAAGATGGAATTTCCTGTGCCATAGGCCTTTGCATACCTGCATAAGGCAGATATCCTTGATAGGGTGGTGAGTCATATCCAGTATATGGATTAAAACCAGGTTGACCTTGAATTTGTCTGTAACTGGGTTGGACTTGATACACAGGACCCTGATACACTTGATATTGTCCTTGCCCAGGCTAAGCTTGGAAAGCAGGCCCATACTGAGGTTGGACATTCTGAAAAGGAGGCTGTGGATACTGTGGCTGCCAAGGTTGTTGGGGTATCAGTTGTGAAGTTTGATATTGCTCCCCAACTTCAATTTTACTAGGCTAAGAATAAACTAAACTTGTAGCAACTTGAGTCACTCCAGATAATAGCACACTAACCTGAGGTAATTGTACCCCAGAAACAAGTGGTTGTTGCATAACAGACTGAGAAGTTTGGGTTTGCTGACTCAAAACTTGAGGTTGCGAGGCAAGGAAACTAACTTGCACAGGTTGAGATACAATGGGTTAAGCTTGTATCTCTTGTTCCATAGTTACGACAGGTTGGGTCGATATAATTGGCTCAGTTCGCATAGGTTGTGTTGGATACAAAAGCCTTGGTTGAAGTGGCATAGTTGGCTACCACTGATAGACTCTCAATTCAGGCTGACCTAGATACGGAGGGACATAACCATAGGGTAGTCCTCCTTAATAGGGAGGATGCTGTGAATAGGCATATTGTTGACCATATGGTGGCAATCCAATGTTAAGAGGATAAATGGGTCTGTGTTCACAGTATTGCCCAGATTGATACTGATACCCAGGATCAAACTGTTGTCCTTGATAAGAAGAACCAGGTAAAATTCCTGATGATGACATGGGAGATGACCATGGCAAAGATGAAACCCCTAAGCGAACTCCAGACATATATTGGTAACCAGCGGGGACATACGGCTATCCATATAAATGTGACTCAGTTGTGGTTGTAAAAATCGAAGAAGTAGCAGCAAAATACTCTGTTGCAGCTACATCAGATGAAGCAGTCTGGGATGTTTTCAGTTGTTTTGCCATGGTTAGCTGGCCCAAAAGTTGACCTAATGAACCAAGTGGGATTTCAGAGGCAGTAGCAAAAAGAGGAAGAGATTCAGAGTAAAGATATAAACCAGGACCAAAATGATGTGGAGTCTCGAGATCAGGCTCTTTTTCAGATTCTTCCTCTACAACAATTAATCTAGGTGGAAGGATTTCACTGTCAGGTCTGGAAAATACTTTTGGTATGAAAGATGGAGTTTCAGGAACCACTGATGATTGAGGTATTTCAGTAACAACTTTGAAATGTTCAAGGTCAAAGTCCAGATGTTCTGGTAAAAGAACTTCAGTTTCAATGGAAGGTTCATGAACAACTTCAGGTTCAGGAATGTCTTCGGTTTCAACTGCTGATGGTTCTGGATCAAATTCTAATTGAACAGGCTCATGTTCTGGAGTAATTTCTGGTTGATTCACTTCAAGTTGCGTATCAACCTCAGTTACTGGTTCAATTGTTTCCGTTATAGTAGCCTCAAGTAGTTGAGTAACTTCTTCTTGTGTAACAGATGTTCCAGAAATAGTTGGAGTAACTTGAGGCTCAGTACTAGCCATGATAGGCGGCTCTGGTAATTCAGATGAAGTACTAGACTCAGTTTGATGAGTCCACCTTGACTGGATGGGTGTCACTTCCGAAGGCAAGGGCGGTTTGCTTGTAACTCTCCTTGAACGACGGAGTGGAGGTTGATCTTCCTCCAAAATTGCTGATTAATCTTATCAACCTAACTCAACTAAGGAAAAAAGGATGTTTTCATAGTCAATTAACTTTTACGATGCAAGAACTTAACTTTGCTTCTTCATGTTTTAAGAGTCAAGAAAAAGCAAAAGATGACTCTAGTCTCTTTCGTTGTTTAATGAGCTTGAAAGGACAAGCGCTCAGATGGACCTTTTCTTTTAAGGAGTCGAAAAGGAACAAAAGTGACTACTCTGGAGATACTAAGAAAGAGGGTTTACCAAACTAATCAAAAAACTGCAATATACACCTTGGTGGAAAATTAAAGAGAAATTACCAAGGATTTATCATACGGCAGTTAGTCTTCCCGAATGCTGTGTTCGGTGCATTGTGATTGGTAAGGCGACAGACTCAGCTTCCTAGGGATAAAGGATGTAAGCCTATTGGGGTCTCCCACTATATACATGACGGTATGGGGAGCACAAGTCCGTACTACTACTTACCAGTTTAGAGAGGAGAAATCACCCAACCTTAATGAAACGACAGCCATTAGGTTTTAAGACGTCGGAACACGTCTCTAGCCTAGACACCTCTAGATGTTTGTGTTAATTTCCAATATATTTTTAGGTTAATTGAGGTTAATTTTAGGTTGATCTTGCTTAAAATTTGCCTTTGGGTTTCACCACATGATGTTTTCCAAGATTCCTAAGAATGCAACTAAAATGAGAAGCACTCTTCCATTTTTCTTTCAACAATGAAAATCCTAACTAATAAGGGATAGAGCAAACATGTACTTTTTGGATCAAACAACAAAGAGAACTCACTAGGGCATTTCCCTAACCATTCCATTTAAGCACACACAATCAAACTCTAAGATGCAATTACATGTATTTCTTTTTCTTTTCCATTCTCCTTAATGTGAATTATGCACTAAGAAAAACAAATGAACAAATGATTCAAAAGCTCTTTTCACACGAATGTCGATTTATGACAATTTCACTTAAATATAAAGTAAGACTAAACAACACTTTCAACTTTAAGGAAATGAAGATTTTTGACACTTAAACGAAAATATGAATCAGATGCACAAAATAGACCAATCAATTATTCAATAAAGGAATATTTTACGACACTTCAAAACAATCAACTGAAGCTACTTTCAACTAAGGATTGCAAATGATAAACAAATACATAAACAAACATTTAACAATCCAGTCTAAAATGGGTCGAAACAAGGAAACAAAGACTACTTTCAGAGACAAGAATTCATCTAAATCCAATAGACAATTCAAACAACTGAAAATTTACTTAAGGCTTCAGCTCCTAGATGGGAAAACTAATCCAAAAGGAATCAGTGTAGGCCAGAGTGAGGGACAGTGTGATGCATAGCATTGTCTCAGTGCAGAGGGTGCCATTCATTACAATGTCTCAGTTACAGAGATGCGATGATTGCAGAATGACAATTTCATGCTCAAAATTGACTCAATTTCAGTGAATTAGACTTAAATTCGATGAAAAACAGAGGGTAAAGTATGTCAAAATGTTCTAAGAGAATGATTAGCTACTGTAAGGGATAGGATTTCTCCCCAGTGGAGTCACCATTTTGTTATGGGAAAATTTAGTGTCTTTTTGAATGATTAATCCCTAGACCTAGTAGCAAGTATAGAACAATAGTTAAAGTAATTCCATTGATTTTCCTATAGCTAACAGATAAAAGAAAGAGGAGCAAAAGTACCTTTTTGACCTCTTTTGCCACTCCCTTCCATACTTAACTCCCTTGAAAGGTACCTGCACACAAGCCGAGATAGAAAACCATCAAAGCATACATATTGATCTGTTAACTAAACATATTATAGAATCAAAAGTACAATATACGTCACATAACACATGAAGGGGAAAAAGCATAGAACTCTTTATTCATAGAAGGAAAAATTACAACCCATGTAGATGCATGTCTGATTCAGTGTCATCCTTCTAGCTTCAAACCCTTCTCTCCTCATGAAACAACAATTTGACATGCTAGCATTACTCTCTCTACTAATCTCATTCCAACAGCACTTCCTTAGCTTATGAAGCTCCAACCTTAGACCAGCCTTGAATGCCTGGTCCTTTTATTGCTGAACCGAGGAGTTTAGGCCATTAATGGCCCTCATGAATGATTTGCCATATTTGGGAAGTGGTTCCATGGAGGAAGGGATAATGGTTTAAGGTTCATTCGTCCCCTTCCTCATCTAAAAGCAAGCCCAATCATTCTAGAAACCTCTAGAAGCATCCATTGGATGAGGAATCCAATGGATTCATTTGAAAAATTTGATGGATCTCACTCATCGCAGGTGAAACAAAGGCTAGGTGTGATGCATAACACCCAGATAGTGTAGTGCCTGCCATTCATTGCAGCTAGATAGAAGGCCACCTGCTATGATCTCTTTAGGGCCATTTTTTTGGATGAATGGTGTCATGAAACTCTTTTGAAGCAAGAATGATGTCGGTTAACTTCATTAGGGAATGAAAACAACTGAATTGGGGGTTGATAGACGCTAAATACAGATGTAGAAGTTGGGGTTGATGTCCCCAAATTTTCCTGTAACAGAAGGAAGCGTTTCTCGTCTTTTGCCTTTGTATTTATAAGAGGATTGTGTGTAGGCACTTATTTATTTTTAGGGTGGAAGATGGATCTCAAATTATTGAGAGCAGAAGACGTTGTTCCTTCAAAGAATCATTTAAGACTTATGATTTAGGTTTTCTAGTTTAGATTTTCCCCTTCTCCATTTTTATTAGTTCGATGAGCTTGAACACATAGAGAAGAAGGCTGAATACAAGCGTGGGGTTTCTGAGTGTGTACACAGGCTCATGGTTGGAACAAAGCTTCCCTTATAGACAACTCATACTTTCCATCAAGACTTCATTGGTAGAAGACTATAACCAAACATAGAGAAGATGGACACAGGATTGTCCAAGTGCTGTAGTGTCACAACTCTTTGGATCTCAGCCACATACTCATTCAAAAGCCAGAACTCAGTAGAGGGAAACACTTATTGGCAAAACAAAAAATAGCATTATATTAATAAAACAAGAAAAACACAAATAAAAAATAGCAAAGCAAAGTGAAAATATAACAAGCAGTAAACATACTATGTACATGGCGTAGGGTGCAGCCCCGACTTACAGAAACTAGTGATTTAAATCTTGGTCGTTGACAGGATGGTTGTCAATCCTCCCGTCAAGTTATTGCAGATGGTACATGTGTGGGCCAAGCTTTTCCTGGACAATGCATGGAACAATCCACAGAAACTGAAACTTTGTATGTTTGCCTTTGTCTTCATGGGGTTTTTCCCATCTCAAGACTAAGTCACCCACATCGAAGTTAATTTTCCCTGCAGACTTCCTGTCAAAGCATCCCTTTATATGGTTCTGGTGGAGTGTGAATTTTTATTTTTGTTTCATCCTTTCTTCTTGCAACTTGTCAAGTGTATCCATCCTACGCTAAACTAGCAGACAAGGTTTTCCTTGGGACTCTTAGGACAATTGGAGCGTAGGAAAGTAGATGTTTGGAGGAAGGATGGATTCTTTCCCATAAACCAGGAAGTATGATGAAGTGTTCAGAGAGGGTTTGGGTGTTACATGGGTAACCCATAAAGAATTCGTCAAAGCAGAGTGTCAGTTACACTATTCAGAGTAAATGGTCTTCTTGATAATGCAGATAAGGTTTTTATTTGTACACTCTATGAGACCATTTCCCTCCTAGTAGTAGTTAGATGAGTGTTTAAGCATGATACCATGTTGCAATGAAAAATCATAAAGCTTTAAAGATGAAAATTAAGTTGCATTATAAAAAACAAGTGATATTGGAATGCCAAATCGTGAGATGATGTTTTGTTGAAAGAAGCTGGTGACTTCCTAGTCATTCACTTGATTAAGCAGAACTTCTTTTGTCCACCATGTGAAGTACTTTGTAGCTTTCAATATGTAGCGGTGCTATTTGGACAAATGTGGGAAGATTTCCCTAATGATGTCCAGGCCCCACTATTGAAATGGTTTAGTCACTGCAACGGGGTGCAGCGAGGCTGCTAACCTTCATGTTTTACCAGTGCATCGTTGATAGACCGAGCACTTGCGGGAATAAGCATGTGCATCCTTGAATAATGTGGGCCAGTAGAAACCAACTCACATGACTTTGTGCATAGTGGTGTTTTCCTCAAAGTGGCTCCCAGCTGATTTGTCATGTAGATCATGTAAGACCTTCTCTGAATCGTGTGCCTCCAAGAACCTAAGAAAAATTTCATTACTGTGCTTTCTGTAAAGCACTTCATGCACCAACTGATAAGGTAATGCTTTGAGATGAAGTTCCCTCTTCTATCTCATGGAGAAGTGAGAGGGTATGGTTCCATGCTCAAGGTACTGGCACACATCTTCATACCAATATTTTCCGCATGAAATGGGTGGTGATCGCTCTACATTTTACATCTCGATTTCTTACTCCCAACCAATGAGCTCTTTTTCTTCCCCCTGTGCATGGACTGCTTCAGCTGCGAGTCTGCAAAGACCATAACCCTTGACAGTGTGAACTGGCTTGATGTCAAGATCATATTCTTGCAAGCTTGTCATCGAGTTCACACGTCTTTCACCCAGCTCTTGCTATACGAGAAGTGATCTGACTGCTAGGTGTGGCTCAAAGACTATGCAATGGTTCTTCAACAAGTAGAGTTTGAAGTGTTTCACCATCTTGTATACTGCATATGCTTGTTTTTCAACGATGAGGTATTTGAGTTCAGGTCCCTGCATGCTTGCACTCATGAAGGAGATGGGACATTCATCGTTCATCTCATCCTTCTGAGTGAGTACTGCAGCAAGCGAATTGTCGAAGGCGAAGGTGTATAGAAAGAAATCCTTGTTAAAATCTGGGTTATAAAGTGCAGGCACATCTACTATAGCCTGCTAGATACAGGTGAATCCATTCTTTTCCTTATTACCCCAGCTGTAGACTACATCCTTCTTGATCATGTCTTGCATAGGTTTCACTATTTTTGCATAATTTGTGATGAACTTCCAAAGGAAGTTTATCTTTCCCAAGAAGGACTACATGGATTTCTCATTGGTTGGGCGAGGAATCTGTGTAATCGTCCAAACTCAATCTGGATCAACCTTGATCCCAATTCTGGTAATGATGTACCCGAGGAGGTTCCCCTCAAACACTGCAAATATGCTATTCTTGGGATTCAAGGATATTACATATTTTTAGCATCGCTCAAATATCTTCTTTAGGTTGCATATGTGGTCTGACCGTTTTCTAGAAAATATAGTCACATCATCAAGGTACACTACTACGCTTTGTCCAATAATTCCATGAAAGGTGATCTCCATGGCACGTTAAAGGTTGCACCTACATTCACAAGCCCAAATGGCATTCTCTTGTAGGCAAACATACCCCACTTGGTACAGAAGGTAGTTTTGAGTCTACCAGGTTCCGCTACCAGAACTTGGTTGAATCCCAGAAAACCATTGAGCAAGGAAAACGTTTTTTCCCCAAATACTATTTGTAAAATATGTTTCGTTGATGGCATGGGGTAGTTTTCTTTGTTTGAGGTGCAGTTCAAGTTTCGGAAATCAACGTATAAGCAGATCTCCCTCGACATCTTACATACAAGAACTAAGTTAGAAACCCACGTAGAATGGCGAACTCTGTAAATGATTTGTGCATCCAATAGCTTAGTCAGTTTTTTCTGTATGAGGGGTTCGAGTGAAGGATGTACTTTCCTCAACTTCTATTGAAATGGCTTGATCCCTTCTTTGATCAGAATCTTTTATGGATAAAATATTAAAGAAGGATGTGACTTTTTGTTGGGATGAGGAGTGTCAATAGAGTTCGGATGTGTTAAAGGACAATATGGTGACTGCACCCATCTTAGTATTTCTGTATTGGAAGAAAGAGTTCCATGTTCCTGTAGTTGCCCCATGTATTGCGCTGGGTGCGGTACTGACCCAAGCCTAGCGAAGGTGATATTTATCATCCAATAGAATTTTCCAGTAGGAAATTGTCAAAAGCTGAAAAGAACTATTCAACTAAAGAGTGCGAAGGGCTGGCGATGGTATATGCGCTGCAAAAGTTTCAACATTATTTGTTGGGTATGCACTTCAAAATGTACACAGATCACTCCGCTCTCAAGTACCTTGTCAAAAAGCCTGTGTTGGGGGCAGGGAATCTATAGGTGGTTTTGGCTATTCCAGTAATATGATTTTGAAGTGATTGTGATGCCTGGACGGTTGAATGCAGGACCAGATCATCTATCCAGGATTGAGACAGGCCAAGAACCAACCAATTTGGAAGAAGGATTGCCGGATGCGCAATGCTTTGCTGTGCATGTTGTGGATGACTATTTTGTAGATATAATTCAGTTTCTAACTACTGGAAAAACTCTGAAAGGGTATTCTACTAAACAGAAGAAGGAATTGGTGGTCCGCACTATGGATTTTTCTATTATAGTGGGACATTTGTATAATATGTGAATAGATGAAATATTGCGCTGATATATTCTGGAGTTTGAGCACACTAGTATCCTCGCTGAAACACATGGAGGAGTGCCAGGGGGACACTATGCAAGTAGATTAACCACGCAGAATATTCTGCACGCAAGGTTATGCTGTTCAACAATGCATAAAGATTCTAAGGCATTCTATAAAGCATGTGATGCTTGCAAAAGGACGGGCAAGCCTTCATGAAGGGATGAATTTCCCTTGAACCCTCAAGTTTTGTTACAAGTATTTGACAAATGGGCAATTGAATTTGTAGGTCCAATACAACCACCAGGAAGGAAGACAAGTGCGCGATATATTATTACCGCAACGAAGTACTTAACCAGATGGGCAGAAGCGCAACTGATGAAAGATTGTATTGCTGCTACGACTGTGAAGTCTTATTTGAATACATCTTAACGAGGTTTGGGTGCCGTAAGGTATTAATGAGTGATAGGGATATGCATTTTCTGAATGAAACAATCAACATGATGGTCAAAGAATTCTAGGTATACCATCAAAAGAGTATGCCCTATCATCCCCAAGCCAATGGCACAGTGGAAGAGTTCAATAAGATTCTGGAGAATGCATTGACAAAGGTTTGTAATGCAAAGGAAATGAGTGGGATGCACACATCCCAATGGTTCTATGGGCATACATGACAACATGAAAAAATTTGATAGGCCAAACTCTGTTTAGGTTGGTCTATGGGATCGAGGTGGTCATGCCCATGGAATATATTTTTCCAAGCTTGCACATTATGGCTTTGACAGAGATGGCGGATCACGAGACCCTGGATGACTAGTTCGCATAGTTGATGGAGATGGAACATGATCGATTTATTGAAGGATTTCACCAGCAAGTGCAAAAGGAATGTGAGAAGGCCTAACATGATAGGCATATTAAGCTGCACACTTTTAGGCTGAACAATTTGGTTTTTCTCTATGACAGTAAGTTCACAAAGTTTCCTAGCAAATTCCAAATGCTCAGGTTAGGCTCGTATGTTGTTAAGGACATCATGGAGAGTGACACAGTTAAGCTCACTACGTTGAATGGTGAATTATTCCTGGGTAGGGTGAATGGAAGTCGATTGAAATTGTATACAGGGGATCCTTGTTTTGGGCAAATTTAGTGTTTCTTCAAATACCTAACCCTCTAGACCTAGTAGCTAGTCTAGAAACAATAGACAAAGTAATTCATTGGTTTTCCTATAGTTAACAGATAAGAGAAAGAAGAACAAAGGTACCAACCTATAACTTTCGTTCGATCCCTATCTCCTTTCACTAATCTTGCCACTCCTTTCCGTACTTAACTCGCTGGAAAGTACCTACACACAAGCCGAGACAGAAACCCATCAAAGCATACAATAATGATGATCTGTTAACTAAACATATCATAGAATCAAGAGTACGTTATACATCATATAAACACATGAATGGAAAAAGCTTAGAATTATTTATTAATAGAAGGAAAGATTACAACCCATGTAGATGCATGCTCGATTCAGTGTCATCCTTCTGTTAGAAAATTATATATTACGGAGCAATGGAACACATACAATATTGTTGAAATATAAACATAGAAAAAACACATAAAACAAGAGAGACACAAATATACGTGGTTCACCCAGTTTGGGCTACGTCCACGGAGAAACAACCAGTCCTTCCTTTTATATTATCCAGTAAACTAAAGAGATACAACCTACAGTAGATCTGTTGTAACACCCTCTTCGCTCTCAATCTCCTCTCTCTTTCTCACTCAGAATACAAATATACATAGACGTAATACAATTCCCTCGTATATAGTTAGGGGTTGCCTTCTAGGGCAAAAAACCCTAAATTAGACATAACTTCTACCATTAGATCTTCACCTAATGAACGACCCAGATTGACTAGAAATTACTATACTTTTACAAGGCAAATTTACATCTATTCTTAGCTTTGGGGGCGCTGCCCCCAAAACCCCCCGCCAGGGGGGGGCTCCCCAAAGGTCGCAACTGCCCCCTGCAGCGAATATTTTACGGGCAGCGTTGCTGCCCCCATTTCGAACTGGGATCCAATGTGGCAATACCTTTTAATACAGAAGATAATCATGCTCCACACCCAACACCTTCCAGCTTCAAACCCTTCTCTCCTCATGAAGCAACAATTCAACATCATTACAATACTCTTACTAATCTCATTCAAATATCATTTCCTTAGCTTAAGAAATTCCAACCTAGACCAGCCTTTGAATGCATGGTCAATTTATAGCTGAATGGAAGAGGTTAAGCCATTAATGGCCCTCATGAATGCTTTACCAAAATTTGGAAATGGTTCCATGGAGGAAGGGATAATGGATTAAGGTTCATTCGTCCTCTTCCTCATCCAAAAGCAAGCTCCATCCATTTGGAAACTTCCAGAAGCATCCATTGGATGAGGAATCCAATGGATTCATTTAAAAAATTCGATGAATCTCACTTAGCACAGGTGAAACAAAGGCTTGGTGCGATGCATAGCACCCAGACAGTGTAGTTCCTGCAATGAATTCCAGCCTGATAGAAGGCCATCTGCGCTGATCTCTCTAGGGGCATTTTTTGGATGAATGGTGTCATGGAAACTCTTGGAAGGCAAGCATGATGTAGGTTAAATTCATTAGGGAATGAAAACAACTGATTTAGGGATTGATGGAACCTAATAATATGGATCTAGAAGCTGGGGTTGATGTGCCCAAATTGACCTGTAACAGTTTCCCCCTAAAGCATGAAGTCAAAAATAAACATATCGAGTCAGATGCTTTACCACTTGGAGAGAAGGTTTCGAAACAGAAGGAGACCTGCATCAGTTACAATACATATATCATGATACTTTGATTTTTTCTCACAATTTAGCTGAGGGAAGGCATACCCATGCTCATCTTTATAAACCTTCATTACATGTACAAATATAGTCATCTACAGATGTAGACCCATGAATGGATGACCATGAATGTAAGGCCATTGTACATTTGATATTGTACTCCTAAAAATGTATCGCAGCCTAGATGGATGAAACTAGATCCGGGTCTTCAATCTCGTATAATCTTCACTCAGTGTACAAGTCTAACCATGTGAATAGATGATCTAAAGTCGAACATGGAGAGACGTCGTTTGATTACCAACCAATGATGTAAGCCATTAATAGACGCGAGAGGAATCATCGATAATGATGATGACCCTCAAGGTACTGTAGTACATTTTGCAAGGTGTGAATAAATGATTTGATGTCGAACACCATACGAAGTCTTTCGGTTGAAGGCCATTGATGTCAACCTATCTCCGAAAGCGAGAAACCTGCCATTGATGTATGCAAGCTTCAATGTACTAAAGGGGTGTTTCTAAGTCAACTTCTTGGATGATGTGCTGATGTCGACAAGAAGCAACTCGTCGTAGGAGGGCCTTGATGTATCCCACATCAACGACATGAAACGAGGTAAATGATTTTTGTGATGAAACATTGACTAACAACACAAGGTTCAAGAATGGTGGGCATGAACATGAAGGTTTACTATATTGTAAAGGATGAAGTTTTGAACTGAATGACTTCTCTTGAACATATCGGAGACACTGAAATGAATTGGTAGCATTGACCCAAAACAAAGTGATGGATGGTATGATACACCAATGGTATGATAAACATCAAGCTGAATGACCCAACCCACATAGTACCTTTTTCGTAGTTAATCTATCTCAGCCCGAAGAAGGGGTAAAACTACACTAAGCAGATATCGATTCTAATCCATTAATGAGCTAGAAACAACAAGTGCTCGGCAATCTTTTCATGTTTAGAGAGTCTGAAAAGAGCTTAAAGGGGACTCCAAGGGGGTTCCTTTTTCGTTTTTAACAAAGCTCGAAAAAGTGATAAAAGTTTTCTTTGTGGTCAAAGATGTTCAATTTACATGTAAGCACATCATAACTGCTTGCCAGTTGTTAATCCTACTCAAGATACCATCAAAATACTAAACAATACATGCTCATGGATTAAATAAATGGAAACCAATGTTTACTCGATTAATGTACAAGAAATAAACATAACAACTGGTTATTACCATTCATTTTCACCATCTCGTTTTTACCTTCTGATCTCTGGAGCAGTCTTTCCCGAAGTTCACCAGTTGATTGCGGAGGATTGAATGGATCATTCCTTGTGATGTTTGGACCAGGTAGGAACTAACTCGGTTCTCTTTCATTTAATTTATCTCCCGATTTAGCTAAGAAGTTTTATGGTTTTGAGATCCCTAGGGTTTCTTTTTCCAATTCAGGAATTTGAAATGGTAATCATATGGAGAGAACGAGAGCATGAAGAACAAGATATCATAGCCTTGAGTAATTAGGGAATAGTCGAGGCCTTAAGAAATTGTGGATTACTCAAGTATTTTAAGCTATGCAACGTGCAGCAACAGATGGATCTTCTACACTTTCTTGTTCAATCATGGGATTTGACCGATCAGACTTTTCACATTCGGGACAAAGAAATCCATTTTACCATCGATGATATATACTTTTTAACTGGACTGTCGAGGCGGGGTGCCCTCATTTCACTAATAGCTCTTGCCCACAGAGTTAAACCGGTGAAAGATTATGTGCGACAGTTTTGCAAGCACGCTGCCCAGCCTAGCAGAGATGGAAAGATATTTATTAAGGATGTCAGTGATTTACCACTAAGGACGATCCTTTTTACCATTGCCAGAGTGGCTGGCAATTCTGCGCTTCATTTGGCCATGAAATCTTACATACAGTATGCCTTAGAATGTTTAGAGCCAAAAGTATTCAACTGATGTGGGGTTGTCTTTTCATCTGTGAAAGAGCAATTGACCAAGGTGAAAAAAGGAAAGATAAAAAATTTCGGCTATGGATCAATCACGATTTCTTTTACCTTGTAGAGAATACCTCTCTTGCAGCCACAACTCATTTCATTGCCTGTATCTAGACCAAGAAACCCAAGGATGCAGAGGTGGACAGATCTAATGGCTAAGCATGGTGCCCACTCTTCGATTGTATTTACCTCTACATTCTTTGAATGGTTCAATCGACAGGAGATGACCTTCGTAGAATATCCATATTCAGGAATGGATTTCCGTGGCGATATAGATTTACCATTACCAGATGGAGCAATGTGGGGTGCTATTGGTAAATTGTTTGAACAAGTGTTTAAAATTTTTTAAAGTTTTTGTATTTTTTTCATTTTTTATTATTTCCAAGACTAAACAAAATCAATTTTTATGTATACAGATATCAGACCTGTTCAACCTATGGGAGACTCACGAGATGTAGCTGGACCAGCACAAAGTTCTGTAGGAAGAGTGATTCTCCGAGACTTGGATTTGGTCGAGACTCTGGCTGAATTGAAAAATAACATAGAGGGTTAACCCTAGGTATTCCAGATATCCAGATCGAGGAACTACCTATGCAATTGCAACGCCACACCGTTGGTGTGCCGGGTCATTGGATGAAAATTTTGTGCATGATAGCACAGGTAGTGACTTGCTATCATGAGCACCACTAGTATACTAAGATACCCTTTTCTGTATACATTTTAGTTTTTGGGTCAGATGACCAATTATTGTCTTGGACATAATCTGTTTGTAAAAACATTTTACAATTTTCTTTCAGGGTTTTATTATGGTTGAGTGATGCAATCCTATTCAACTGATGATGCTAATCGAAAATATTTACTTTACATATGTTGCAAATGTCTATTTAAAACATAATTTCCTATAGAGTTGGTTAATGTGTTCACACTTCTGGAAATATGTTGATATTGAATAAACTCGAAATAACTTGCCAAAATACGAACTCTAAGGAACATACGATGAATTTCTAGGTTTCGGACAGTATAAACTCCAGTAACTTGTCGCACAACGAGCTGTGAGTCTAGCCTAATGATGATTCGAAAAATGCCAAGTGAAATGGCATCAAAGAGAAGTTCAATCAATGTGCTATACTCAGTGATATTGTTTGTTGATCAACCAATACAAATCCATCTAAAACTCATTAACTCACCGCTCAGAGCGAAAATGGCCCATGCTGCAGAAGACAGGTTCTGCATGCTACGACTAGCACCATTAGCGTAACCAACACATGGTTCCAAAAAGTTCGATATCTGCAATAAATGCAAAGAGGATTACTTAACCAAATAAAAACCCTAAAAGAAAAACACTCACACATGCAATCCAAGCATATTTACATGAGTTTTACCATACTTAATTAAGCATAGTAACGTTTTAAATATAACCCATTTCTGGGCTTAGACAATGGAACTCCGTCATAATCTACTAACTCATAGGCACCTTTCATCAAAACATACTTAACAATATAAGGGCCCATTCAAAGTGGTTCGAATTTTCCTGCACCAATTTTATCTGACTCCTGATCATAAAGCAAGACCAAGTCACCTTCTGAGAAGACTCGAGGCTTGACATTTTGATCATATTGCACCTTTGCCTGTTTCTTGTGCACTTCGTTAGCCAATGCGGTGTCACGACGGGTTTCATCCAGATGGATTAATTCCAAGAAACGTGCTTCTTCCTCAGAAGTGTTAGGCAGCAGGTCAATTGCGAGTTTGGGTGATGCAATTTCACATTGAATCAGCAAGACTGCTTCCAAACTATATACCATCTGAAAAGGTGTGAATCCGATAGCATTTCTCATCGAGGTTCGATATGACCATAAGGCCGAGTATAGGATTAAATGCCAATTTTTTTTGTGAACTCCAATCATTCGTTGTAACATGCGCTTAAGGACTTTGTTGATAGCCTCAACTTTTCCATTAGCTTGCAGATAATATGGAGTAGAACTAACATGCGAGAGTCCTAATTTGGTAGCTAACTCAGCCATCATGTGATTGCAAAAATGCGACCCATGATCTGTGACTATGACTTGTGGTACACCAAACCTGGCAACCACGTGGTTGAAGAAAAATAATGCAGCCGTTTCGCCACTATTGTTTAATGTAGGCATCGCCTCGGCCCATTTGGTAAAATAGTCAACATCAACTATTATATACACATGCCCCCCGGTTGAGGTGGGGTTACATGTCATGAAATCAATGCCCCATTTAGCGAATTGTCCAACAGCAACTACTGGATGCAAAGGTGCAGGTGGTAATCTAGCTTTCTGATCGAATATTTGACATGCATGACAACTTCTGACGACAATTATGCAATATTTGAATATTTTTGGCCAAAAGTATCTAGCATGGAGAATTATCTGTGCTGTTGCATATCCAGACAAATGTCCACCACAAGCACCAGAATGACATTCATTTAGAGCTTTCTTGGGCTCCTCATGAGTGAGGCACCTTCATAAAATCGTATCAATACCACGATGATAAAGTGTGTCACCAATAATGAGATAATTTTTGGCTTGGTATCGGATACCTCGCTGCTGAGAGCGAGAGGTATCGAGCCTGAAAGCTTGGGTCTAGAGATAGATCAGTATATCTCCATACCATGGATCACTTGATGAAATGAGAAACAAAGACTCATCCACAATTGATGTTTCTGATGTTGAATGATTAGAGGATGAGGGAAGATCGGAAAGTAGTTTGGGAAATACGGGAGATTTCTTTGACTTAGACTTAATGAATTCCAAATCAAATTCCTACAATATAACTATCCACTTCGAGTATTTTACCCCGAGCAGTTGACGTGACAAAATGTATGTCATAGGGTTGCAATCGCATATTATTGTAGTTTTACAAGAGAATATAGTGGCGAAACCTCTGCACAACTTGAACGGCCGAGAAAGCTAACTTTTCCACATATGAATACTTCCTTTCTGTATCATTGAGATTGCGACTCAAATAATAAACAGGATGTTCTATTCCATCTTCTTCTTGGACTAAAACCATTCTGATGGTTGTATCTGCAGCGGCAAGATACAGGTAATAGTCTTGTTGATAGTTTGGGGCATACATTAATGATGCTCTAATACGGGAATATTTAAGAGCACTAAAGGAAGCTTGCGCAACCTGATCCTAATGGAAGGGTACCTCTTTCATCAACAGACGAGTAAAACCCTTAGCCATTTCAGAATAGTTTTGAACGAACCTCCTCAGAAAGTTTGCCTTCCCTTGAATTTTTTATAACTCTAATAAATTCGAAGGTGGAGGCAAGTCAGCTATTACCTGAACCTTAGTTGGATCAATTCGAATTCCATATTTTGAGACCATGAATCCAAGAAATCGACCAGAGCCAACATAAAACACATATTTGTGTGGATTGAGTCTTAGTTTGTAGTATCGGCACCGTAAGAATATTGCTCTAAGATGTTGCGGGTGATCAGTCCGCCTTCGTGAATGAGTAGGCAAATCATCAAGATATGGTTGTACAATGTTCTTAATGTCATGGAAGGCATAATTTATTGCCCTCTGAAAGGTAGCTCCTGCATTCTTCAAACCAAAAGGTAAATTCCTATACGTGAATGTGCCCTAGGGATAGATAAATGCAGTTTTCGACTGATCCTCTGGGCAGATATTGATTTGATTGTAGTAATGAAAAGATTTCACATTTGGCACATTCGTCAATAATCTGGTTGATGAAGGGCGTAGGATTTTTGTGTTTTGGACATGCTTTATTTACATCCCAGTAATCAACACACACTCGGATTGCTCCTTGTTTTTTCATCACGGGAACAATATTTGATACCCAATCGGTAAGAGGTGCAGGGTAAATGAAGCCAGCACACAAAAGTTTTTCAACCTATGTCTTAATGGCAACAGCTTTCTTTGGATGTACAGGTCGAATCCGCTGTCGTATTGGTTTGACATCAGGGTACATTTTGATTTTACGTTCAACAATACTTGAATCAATGCCTAGAATCTCCTCATAAGACCATGCAAATATATCTCTAAATTCATGAAACAGAGCACGATAAATATCGAGTTCCAAAGGAGAACAAAATTTTCCGACATGAATGTTTTCTACAATGTTAGGCTCGGTCGAAATGTCTATAGAAATGGTTTCTTCTATGTTAGACAAATTACGCTCAAAATCTACTGAATCTATTCTAACAGAATTCGAAAAGAAATCTACAATTGAAGGGTGTACTAGTTCGTCTGAATAATCTTCCCTGGAAGCTAGAGGAAGGGAATGATGATGATAATCTTCCCAAGGTTCTTCTCCTATCATCATTGATTGGATGATTTCCTCATCTGTAGAATATATACAAGCAAAAGGATAGGAAGAAGTACCATATTCAAGTGAACGATCTATCCATACAATTGGTGATTGTGGATCTGGAAATGCTGCACAAGCAAGGAAAATTGATTGCTATGTGAGTTCGATGGGAATTAGCGGCATAACCTCAGCAAAACTATCATCTTCAACACTATTCATGATCCTCTTTAAATCAGATGAAGTAGAGGATAACATATTACATATCTCGACTCTCGCAACTTCCAAAGTCCTAGATGGTGGAGGAAGTGTGAAAGTACCCATTAAGAGGGATCTTTAAAAATACCTACACCAATAGATTGAAGTGAAAGCGGGGGTCCATTAACAAATGGAATGCTTCCTATAACTTGAGAACTAGAGGCAAAAAATGAGGTTTGGTCGATAATTGTTATTCTACATTTATGAGGAAATGCAATCGTATGAAAGTACGTGGAAACAACAACAGCTATAGCATAAACCCATGGTCGTCCAAGTAAAATGTTGTAATCAAGGGGTTCATCAACCACCTCAATCTCAACAGTTACCGTTTTTTCCCCTAGTTCTACTTGCAAGTTATTCAAAATCCCACATGAAGTATAAGTTCTTCCATCAAAAGCCTTCAATGTGGTTGGTGATCTTCACAACGTAGGTGACCCCAGTGTTTTCCAGCAGCTCATTGACATAATAAAGGTAGAAGCTCCCTCATCTATGATCATTCAACAAATATTTTTGTTGAGAGCTTTAACCTGAATTAGAAAAGCTAATTGCGCTTGTAACTGTGGTGTATATCCTGAGTGATTAAAAACCACAAGATTAGAATCCACTGGATCTACTCCACCTATTGCTGACAGTAAATCCTGCTTCTGGGAGGGGCAATTTTGTAATACCTCAAGCGTTGACATAGAAGAAGGAGACTGAGCAAGATCTTCTACTATGTTATAATTTTGAGCAGCTCGAGCTCGAGGGTAAAATGTTGAATTATGCACAACTCCCTTAGGCGGCTTTATTGTTAACTCTGGTGCAATGGGTAGTGGAATATTTTTTGATGTTGTCGAAGTCGAAGAACTAGGTTGATCAGTGGCCTGATTATTTGACGACGATGGTGGATTACCATAATCTTTATTACATGTTTGAATCAAAATCTCATCTTTAGGTTTTGTGATGGATAACATTAATACCTAGGATGTGGAAGCATTTTTAGTTGCAACCATATTGGTATCCGGGTTCGGAAACGGATCTGTCAACACTGCGGATGCAGTGGAAGTTTTTAATAGCTTAGAATCTTCTAAGAGTTGAGGACAATCTCTTGTAAAATGCTCGTCATTATATATTAGACATGGATAATGAGGTTTCTTTCCTGGATCAGATGATTTCTCTTGAGGAGGGTTTTTGTTTTTCTTTTTATTTTTCCCTTTCTTCTTGCTTCCTGGTTGCTTTTGATTCTTACCTTTGTTAGATGACATGGCATTAATCTTGGAAGTCAGAACCTCAGATGCATTTACAGTTTGATTTGGAATATCAAGTGATTGACCAGATGGTCTACTTCTCATTTGCATTCTCAAGGAACCGATCACACTATCTCCAGCATGAGAGTCCCTATTCAATGATGGAAGTGGAATGGATTGAGTTAGGTGTGGTGCATGTGGAATTTTGTCATAGAGCGTGTCGGATTGTGTGTAAATCAAATCCAAGTATTGGGCACAAGCAATCACTTGCTCTTCTGTAACAACTCCACCTTTAGCCACATCCTCAATGATAGATGGCAATAAGGACTTAATGAACCACTCATCTAAAATCTAATCAGGAACATAGGTTTTAACCATGTGACGACGACGACGCCACTCATGAATATGATCTTATATGTGAGTAGAAGTCGTTTGTTTAAAGTTGGTAAAAATTTCCATTCCAGTTTCATATCTGATGGGTAACTGGAAGTGGGTCAAAAAGGTAGTGGCTATATGGGTGAAATTATTAAAAGAAGCTCTTGGTAATTCAATATACCACTTAGCAGCTGAACCGGTGAGCATTCTTTGTAAAAGATGGAATCTTACGGAATCATCATTCAAGGAGTTCGAAGAACACCATAAATGATAAGTCATAACGTGATTTGATGGGTCTTCTCTAGGATTTCCATTAAACTTTGGAATATTGGAAGGCAACTTATGAGGAATTACCGGCCACCATGGTGCATACAAAATTGGATCATTAGTAAGCTGGTTTAAATTTGGTAATTCTAGAGTTACCACAAATGGCAACTGCCGATTCAAATTAGGTTGAGCATATTCGGGATAAGATGGAATTGCCTGTGCCATAGGCCTTTGCATACCTGCATAAGGTGGATATCCTTGATAGGGTGGTGGGACATATTCGGTATATGGATTAAAACTAGGTTGACCTTGCATTTGTCCGTAACTGGGTTGGGCTTGATACACAGGACCCTGATACGCTTGATATTGTCCTTGCCCAGGCTGAGCTTGGAAAGTAGGCCCATACCGAGGTTGGACATTCTAAAAAGGAGGCTGTGGATACTGTGGCTGCCAAGGTTGTTGGGGTATCGGTTGTGAAGTTTGATATTGCCCCCCAACTCCAGTTTGACTAGGCTAAGAATAAACTAAACTTGTAGCAACTTGAGTCACTCTAGATAATGGCACACTAACCTAAGGTAATTGTACCCCAGAAACAAGCGGTTGTTGCATAACAACCTGAAAAGTTTGGGTTTGATTACTCGAAACTTGAGGTTACGAGGCAGTGAAACTAACTTGCACAGGTTGAGATACAATGGGTTGAGCTTGTATCTATTGTTCCATAGTTACGACAGGTTGGGTCGATATAATCGGCTCAGTTCGCATAGGTTGTGTTGGATAAACAAGCCTTGGTTGAAGTGGCATAGTTGGCTACCACTGAAATACTCTCAATTCAGGTTGACCTGGATACGACGGGACATAACCATAGGGTTGTCATCCTTGATAGGGATGATGCTGTGAATAAGCATATTGTTGACCATATGGTGGCAATTCAGTGTTAAGAGGATAAATGGGTCTTTGTTCATAGTATTGCCCAGTTTGATACTGATATTAGGATCAAACTGTTGTCCTTGATAAGAAGAAGCAGGTAAAATTCCTGATGATGACATGGGAGATGACCACAACGAAGATTAAACCCCTGAGTGGACTCTAGACATAGACTGGTAACCAGCTGGGACGGATGGCTATCCATATAAATGCAACTTAGTTGTGGTTGTAAACATCGAAGAAGTAGCAGCAAAAGACTCTGTTACAGCTGCATCAGATGAAGCAGTCTGGGATGTTTGCAGTTGTTCTGCCATGATTAGCTGACCCAAAATTTGACCTAATGAATCAAGTGGGATTTTAGAGGCAGTAGCAAAATGAGGAAGAGATTCAGAGTAAAGATATAAACTAGGACCAAAATGATGTGGAGTCTCTGGATCAAACTCTTCTTCAGATTCTTCCTCTACAAAAATTAATCCAGGTGGAAGGATTTCACTGTGAGGTCTAAAAAAGACTTCTGGTGTTAAAGATGGAGTTTCAGGAACTATTGATGACTGAGGTATTTCAATAACAACTTCAAAATGTTCAAGGTCAATATCCAGATATTCTAGTAAAATAAATTCAGTTTCAATGGAAGGTTTTTGAACAACTTCATGTTCAGGGATGTCTTCGGTTTCAACTGCTATGGGTTCTGGATCGAATTCCAATTGAACAGGCTCAAGTTCTGGAGTAATTTCTGGTTGATTCACTTCAAGTTGTGTATCAACTTCAGTTACTAGTTCACTTGTTTTCGTTATAGTAGCCTGAGGTAGTTGAGTAACTTCTTCTTGTGTAACAGATGTTCCAAAAATAGTTGGAGTAACTTGAGGCTCAATACTAGCCGCGATAGGTGGCTTTGGTAATTTAGATGAAGTACTAGAAACTCTTGAAGTACCAGACTCAGTTGGACAAGTCCGCCTTGACTGGGTGGGTGTTGCTTCTAGTGGCAAGGGCAATTTTCTCGTAACTCTCCTTGAATGATGGAGTGGAGGTTGATCTTCCTCCAGAATTGCTGATTAATCTTATCAACCTAACTCAACTAAGGAAAAAAGGATGTTTTCACAGTCAATTAACTTTTACGATGCAAGAACTTAACTTTGCTTTTTCATATTTTAAGAGTTTAGAAAAAGAAAAAGATGACTCTAGTCTCTTTCATTGTTTAATGAGCTTGAAAGGACAAGCGCTCAGATGGACCTTTTCTTTTAAGGAGTTGAAAAGGAACAAAAGTGACTACTCTGGAGATACTAAGCAAGAGGGTTTACCAAACTAATCACAAAACTGCAATATACACCTTGGTGGAAAATTAAAGAGAAATTACCAAGGATTTACCATACAGTAGTCAGTCTTCCCGAACGTTGTGTTCGGTAAGGTGGCAGACTCGGCTTCCTAGGGATAGAGAATTTAAGCCTATTTCGGTCTCCCACTATATACATGATGGTAGAGGGAGCACAAGTCCATACTAGTACTTACCAGTTCAGAGAGGAGGAATCACCCAACCTCAATGAAACGACAGCCACTAGGTTTTAAGACGCTGGAACACGTCCCTAGCCTAGACATCTCTAGATGTTTGTGTTAAATTCCAACGAATTTTTAGGTTAATTGAGGTTAATTTTAGGTTGATCTTGCTTAAAATTTTCCTTTGGGTTTCACCACATGATGTTTTCCAAGATTCCTAAGAATGCAGCTAAAATGAGAAGCACTCTTCCATTTTGCTTTCAACAATGAAAATCCTAACTAATAAGGGATATAGAAAACAATTACTTTTGGATCAAACAACAAAGAGCACTCACTAATGCATTTCCCTAACCATTCTATTTAAACACACACAATCAAACTCTAAGATGCAATTACATGTATTTCTTTTTCTTTTCCGTTCTCCTTAATGTGAATTATGCACTAAGAAAAAAAAATGAACAAATGATTCAAAAGCTCTTTTCACACAAATGTCAATTTATGACAATTTCACTTAAAGATAAAGGAAGACTAAACGACACTTTCAACTTTAAGGAAACGAATATTTTCGACACTTAAACGAAAATATGAATCAAATGCACAAAATAGACCAATCGATTATTCAATAAAGGAATATTTTACGACACTTCAAAACAATCGACTAAAACTACTTTCGACTAAGGACTACAAACGATAAACAAATACATAAACAAACATCTAACAATCTAGTCTAAAATGGGTCGAAACAAGGAAACAAAGACTGCTTTCAGAGACAAGAATTCATCTAAATCCAACAGACAATTCAACCAACTAAAAAATTGACTTAAGGCTTCAGCTCCTAGATGGGAAAACTGATCCAAAAGGAATCAACACAGGCCAGAGTGAGGGACCTTTCGATGCATAGCACTGTCTCAGTGCAGTGGGTGCCATTAATTGCACTGTCTCAATTACAAAGCTGTGATGATTGCAGAATGACAATTTCAAGCTCAAAATTGACTCAATTTCAGTGAATTAGACTTAAATTCGATGAAAAACAGAGGGTAAACTATGTCAAAATGTTCTAAGAGATTGATTAGCTACTATAAGGGATAGGATCGCTCCCCAGTGGAGTCACCATTTTTTTATGGGAAAATTTAGTGTCTTTTCGAACGACTAACCCCTAGACCTAGTAAAAAGTCTAGAACAACAGTTAGAGTAATTCCATTGATTTTCCTATAGCTAACAGATAAAAGAAAGAGGAGCAAAAGTACGAACCTATATTGCTCGCTCGATCCCTCTTCCCTTTGACCGCTTTCACCACTCCCTTCCGTACTTAACTTGCTTGAAAGGTACCTACACACAAGTCGAGATAGAAAACCATCAAAGCATACATATTGATCTGTTAACTCAACATATTATAGAATCAAAAGTACAATATACATCACATAACACATGAATGGGAACAAGCATAGAACTCTTTATTCATAGAAGGAAAGATTACAACCCATGTAGATGCATGTCCAATTCAGTGTCATCCTTCCAACTTCAAACCCTTCTCTCCTCATGAAACAAAAATTTGACATCATAACATTACTCTCTCTACTAATCTCATTCCAACAACACTTCCTTAGCTTATTAAGTTCCAACCTTAGATCAGCCTTGAATGCCTGGTCCTTTTATATTCGAACAGAGGAGGTTAGGCCATTAATGGCCCTCATGAATGCTTTTCCATATTTGGGAAGTGGTTCCACGGAGGAAGGGATAATGGATTAAGGTTCATTCATCTCCTTCCTCATCCAAAAGTGAGCCCAATCCTTCTAGAAACCTCTAGAAGCATTCATTGGATGAGGAACCCAATCGATTCATTTGAGAAATTCGATGGATCTCGCTCATCGTAGGTGAAACAAAGGCTAGGTGCGATGCATAGCACCCAAACAATGTAGTGCTTGCCATTCATTGTAGCCAGATAGAAGGCTAGTTGCGATGATCTCTATAGGGCCATTTTTTTGGATGAATGGTGTCATGAAACTCTTGGGAAGCAAGCATGATGTAGGTTAACTTCATTAGGGAATGAAAACAACTGAATTAGGGGTTGATATCACCTAATAATACAGATCTGGAAGTTGGGGTTGATGTGCCCAAATTTTCTTGTAACAAAAGGAAGCCCTTATCGTCTTTCACCTTTGTATTTTTTTGAAAAGAGGATTGTGCATAGGCACTTATTTATTTTTAGGGTGGAAGATGGATCTCGACTTATTGAGAGTAGAAGAGGTTGTTCCTTCAAAGAATCATTTAAGACTTATGATTTAGGTTTTCTAGTTTAGGTTTTCCCCTTCTACATTTTCACTAGCTGGATGAGCTTGAACACATAGAGAAGAAGGCTGAGTATGGGCATGGGGTTTCCTAGTGTGGACACAGGCTCATGGTTCGACCAGAGCTTCCCTTATATACAACTCATATTTTCCATCAAGACTTCATCAGTAGAAAGCTATAACCAAACACAAAGAAGACGGACACAAGATTGTCCAAGTGTTGCAGTGTCACAACTCTTTGGATCTCAGCCACATACTCATTCAAAAGCCAAAACTCAATAGAGGGAAACACTTATTGGAAAAACAAAAAATAGAATTATATTAAAAAAACAAGAAAAAAAATGAAGCATAAATAGCAAAGCAAAGTGAAAATATAACAAGCAGTAAACATACTATGTACATGGCACAGGGTGCAGCCCCAACATACAGAAAGTAGTGATTTAAATCTTGGTCGTTGACAGGAAGGTTGTCAATCCTCCCGTCAAGTGATTGCAGATGGTACATGTGTGGGCCAAAATTTTCCTGGACATTGCATGGACCAATCCGTAGAAATTGAAACTTTCTATGTTTGCCTTTGTCTTCATGGGGTTTTTCTCATCTCAAGACTAAGTCACCCACATCGAAGTTAGTGTTCCCTGCAGACTTCTTGTCGAACCATCCCTTTATATGGTTCTGGTGGAGTGTGAATTTTTATTTTTGTTTCATCCTTTCTTCCTGCAACTTGTCAAGTGTATCCATCCTACATTGAACTAGCAGACAAGGCTTGCCTTGGGACTCTTGGGACAATTGGAGCGTAGGAAAGTGGATGTTTGGAGGAAGGATGGATTCTTTCCCATAAACCAGGAAGTATGACGAAGTGTTCAGAGAGGGTTTGGGTGTTACATGGGTAACCCATAAAGAATTCGTCAAAGCATAGTGTCAGTTACACTATTCAGAGTAAATGGTCTTCTTGATAATGCGGATAAGTTTTTTATTTGTACAGTCTATGAGACCATTTCCCTCCGGGTAGTAGTTAGATGAGTTTTTAAGCATGATACCATGTTGCAATGCAAAATCAAAAAGCTTTAAAGATAAAAATTAAGTTGCATTACAAAAAACAAGTGATATTGGAATGCCAAATCGTGAGATGATGTTTTGTTGAAGGAAGATGGTGACTTCCTGGTCATTCACTTGATTATACAGAACTTCTTCTGTCCACCATGTGAAGTAATTTGTAGCTTCCAAGATGTAGCGGTGCTATTTTGATGAATGTGGGAAGATTTCCCCAATGATGTCCAGGCCCCACTGTTGAAATGGTTTAGTCACTACAACGAGGTGTAGTAGGGCTGCTAACCTTCATGTTCTATTGGCACATCATTGACGGACCGGGCACTTGTGGGAATAAGCATGTGCATCCTTGAATAATGTGGGCCAGTAGAAACCAACTCACATGACCTTGTGCATAGTGGTGTTTCCCGCAAAGTGGACCCCAGCTGATTTGTCATGTAGATCATGTAAGACCTTCTCTGAATCGTGTGCCTCCAAGAACCTGAGAAAATTTTTGTTATTGTGCTTTCTGTAAAGCACTTCGTGCACCAACTGATAGGTAATGCTTTGAGGCGAAGTTCCCTCTTCTGTCTCATGGAGAAGTGAGAGGTTATGGTTCCATGCTCAAGGTACTAGCACACATCTTCATACCAAGAGTTTCTGCATGAAATGGGTGGTGCTCACTCTACATTGTAAATCTTGATTTCTTACTCCCAACCAACGAGCTCTTTTTCTTCCTCTTGTGCATGGACTGCTTCAACTATGAGTTTGCAGAGACCATGACCCTTGACAGTGTGAACTGGCTTGATTTCAAGATCATATTCTTGCAAGCTTGTCATTGAGTTCACATGTCTTTCACCTAGCTCTTGCTATACGAGAAGTGATATGACTGCTAGGTGTGGCACAAAGACTATGTAATGTTTCTTCAACAAGTAGAGTTTGAAGTGTTTCACCATCTTGTATACTGCATATGCTTGTTTTTCAATGACGAGGTAGTTGAGTTCAGATCCTTGCATGCTTGCACTCATGAAGGAGATGGGACATTCATCGTTCATCTCATCCTTCTGAGTGAGTATTGCAGTGAGCGAATTTTCGGAGGCGAAGGTGTATAGAAAGAAATCTTTGTTAAAATCTGCGTTGTAAAGTGCAGGCACATCTGCTATAGCCTGCTAGATACAGGTGAATCCATTGTTTTCCTTAATACCCCAGCTGTATGCTACATCCTTCTTGATCATGTCTTGCATAAGTTTCACTATTTTTGCATAATCTGAGATGAACTTCCGAAGGAAGTTTATCTTTCCCAAGAAGGACTACATGGATTCTTATTTGTTGGGTGAGGAATCTGTGTAATCATCCGAACTGAGTCCGGATCAACCTTGATCCCAATTCTGGCAATGATGTACTCGAGGAGGTTCCCCTAAAACACTGCAAATACACTCTTCTTGGGATTCAAGGATATTACATATTTTCAGCATTGCCCAAATATCTTCATTAGATGGCATATGTGGCCTGACCATTTTCTGGAAAATATAGTCACATCATCAAGGTACACCACTACGCTTTGTCCGATAAGTCCATGAAAGGTGATCTCCATGGCATGATAAAGGTTGTGCCTACATTCACAAGCCCAAATGGCATTCTCTTGTAGGCAAACATACCTCACTTGGTACAGCAGGTAGTTTTGAGTCTACCAGGTTCCGTGTTAAGATTAGGTATGTTCTATGCTAGAGAAATTTATTTAAATTTTCACAGTTAGCAATCACATCAGCATTACTATAAACTGCAGATAGAACATAAATATAATATGCAGAAGACAAGCCAAGACAAGAGGACACAAGATATGGCGCAAGACAGGGACAAACCCCACAATGTGTGGGGAAACCCTTGATCAATTCTTCTTTTATCTTCAAAGTTCAGCAGAGAGAGAGATGGTACAAATACATTTGAAGTCAACACTTTGACTTGCCAAAATAAGAGATCAGAAATCAGAGATATTTCATCATGAAGATGACAGGATAGTTCTGATGACAAGGACTACAGATCTGAACTCAGGTGAAGGCACACTTCTCAGTCCTCATACTTCAACTGATTCACCATGCTGCATCCAACCATGCTGCATCCATCACTATGCTTATCCATGCCCTAGAACAGCAGTATTTAACACGTTGTTATAGCGATTTCCATGCTGCTCCTTTACATCGATCTTCTCCTTGTGACTATTTTTCCTTTAAGATCGAGATCATAACTATGCTTAGATCATTACTGTACCTTGAAATATGTCAAGACAGTATATGCTATATCGAGACCATAATTGAGATCTTGACTGCATCTGGAGGTATGCCAATACAGAGTGTTCTCTATTGGATAACATCATTACATATCTACTGAGACCATGACTGTGTTTTCTTCCTACATCGAGATCTTCATGAGATCGTTCATTATGCCAAGACAAGGATCATTGAGAGGCTTTACTTCTGAGTTACCCATCCGAGAAATATAGTACCACTGTACTCATCCGAAGTACTGAACCACTACACTTGTCCGAAGTCCTGAACCACTGTAATTTCCTCTGAAGAATATCAGATGAATCCTAGTTCTGTGTGATTGTAATTACCCCGAAGTTTCAGAGATATTCGAGATTCCTGTACTACTATACTTGTTATGATTATGCCGAGAATGTATACCGAGATTGCTATAGGAATATCTGCATCAAAGATATGTCGAGACCAAAGTTATGCTTGGAGAGAATGTCGAGGTTACTAGAAGCAAATCCAAATCCTTATCCGCGGTTGCTTTTGAGATTGAATACCCTTCATTGTAATGTCGAGGTTGTCATGATTATGCCGAGAATGTATACCGAGACTGCTACAGGAATATCACCTAGATCTTATGCCAATACAGTATTCTTATCCGAGATCTGTCTCATCGATCCGAGTTTTGTGCCTTCAATTCATAGGTATCCCAAGGTGAGATCTCTGCTCCAGAACTTAGATCAATTTTGCGTCATTATTAATGCATCAAGATCTAGCCATGACTATGCCAAGAGTATCTATCCCAAAACGCATGTCAATACTGTATCTATATCCGCAGGTTTCTCTGCTCTATCCATTTGATAACTTCACCTTCAAATCACAGGTATGTCGAGTGTAGATTAGCTTGGGTTCTTCTGCTCCTTATACCCATTCGAGGTAGCAGTTGAACCCTAGATTTATTTCTCCATTTATGCAGATCTCTGCTCCTTCAATCACCTGAAAATTCAGAGAGGAATGCGAGTTTTTCCTTATCTTCTTAAGCTACGTCAACAAGTCTCTATGTACAGCGTATAAGGTCTCCTCCTGAACAGCGTATAAGTAATTGACTGCGTTGGATCAACTAGGGCATCGTCTGCAGCTAAGGCTCCTTCTTAGGCCAGCATATTCTTTTGGTTCTCTCTGTTATCTCTCAGGTTGTTCCCTTTGACTCCCAAGGGAATACAGCTGAGGTAACCACAAACCAACTTTGGATTATAGGTTCTAGCCTATGTGCAATCAGAGAGGGCTCTCTCTTTTGATTTAGCTTTGTTTTTTGGGATTTTAAGCTAGTTATGAAGTATAAAATTTTGTTTGAATTTTGGTTGTCATCTGTTGTCTGAAGAAGGGTTTGCAATGATCAAAGAGGGTTTATTCCATTGGGCAATTGGAGTCCATGACTGATTATTACTTAGTGCCTGTGATAAAAAGAGTGTTACTGCAGAGCCAGATAGGTATTCATGATACAAACTTTTGATTTAAGAAGAAACAGTATAGAATCACACCATGAAAGGCAACAAAGATTTCTTTCTTGGTGATACAGAAAATAAAGGGCTGAATCCTATTCAAGAGCAAAAGAGAATTCTCGAATAGAATTTACCATAAAATTAGAGTAAACAGGAGCATTTAAGAATTCCATATTTGCAGCTAATCTTGAAGAAAACATAGTTAGCAGGAATGATTGAGTTTAGGGTGTCTTACTGGACAAATCCTGAACTATTCATTTTCCTTCCTACTAAGATTATCAAACATATAGCATAGATGAGTTATGTAAACATATAAAACATAGACACAGTTAGGAAAACACTTATTGCATCATGAGAAAACACGAGAGTTCTGCAACAGCTAACAATCCCATCACAACACGTCCAAGCATAGCCAAGTTGAGAAAACCAGCAGCTTCTTGTATTATACTTCTCAGAATATACAGCCGAGTTCTTCAGAACAAATAAACAACAACCCCCAAATAAGCTAAGCGGGGCGTATATATACAAAATTATCTTTACAAAATATCTCAAAATGAGTCATTGACTCATAACTTTCTCTACCAACTCTCAAAAATAGTGGATACAATAGTTATTGCTATTAAAGCAGATTGATTACAGCTAGTCATTCCTGTCAGAGATCTTTGACTTTTGGAGCGTCTTGGGACGGCTGAGCACCTTTGCATTGATTTTGAGAATTCTTGCGTTTATGCTGCCCTGTCATGATGTTGCTGTACTGGACACATCAATTGCATTATCCAGCTGTGCCCAGACACTGTCCTTTTCATCTAGCTGCCTTCCACTATTGCTTTAAGTAGATTTGATACATGAGTCATTTGAAAATGCTGACTTTAGGACAAAATTAATTTATCAAAGTAAAGTTTCTATCATACTCCTCCACCATTCTTCAGTGGGCAATTGGTGCCTCTACATTTTGATTAGAGTTTCATAAGATTCAGTGTATTTGTAATAATTGGGAGGAACTGCAAAAAGGTGCCTGATCTCATGCTCAATAAAAAATAGATTTTCCAGATTATCATAAAGATCCTGCCCAGATGGGGGCCCTGCTTCCTCTGGAGCGCTTGCAGATGCTGTTATTTGATTTTTTGCAAAGGTGTTGACCCTTTTGGCATAATGTTCATGCGATAACAATCTTCCTGCACTGGTCACCAAACTGGGGAGGCCCCTGTTATGTAAAACTGTGATTTTTGCAATAAATTCATTCACTTCTACTTGTATTTCTTGACACTTTCTCTCCAATGTCTGGACATAATTTCTCAGGGTAAGCACCCTTTTTATCAGCAGAATAGTATCAGTCCTGTCTCTAATGCCCATTCCTGCTAGCTGAAGGCCAGTCCGATTGTTAAGGACATTTATCATTCTGTTGGCTATTTTAGGCATACTCCCTAAAGATGCCCTGGCTCTTTGATTTTCAGCTTGAGCTCTGCCCAGAAGATTCATTTGCTCATGAACTGTTTCAATGGACTGCCATTGGTCTGTAATGGATTGGCCAATTTTAGCCCATAGAATTTTCTTCACATCAGCTATAGTTTTGTTCATGGTCAATTCATTTTCCAGCTCCTTTATCTTCTTTTCCAGGGTTCTTATTTCTCTTGTCCTTTCAGCCACATTCTGCTTTGATTTATCATATTTTTCTTCCAGTGTAGCCAATTTTTCTTTTGCTACCTTTAGTTCTGCCATCTGTTCTTCAAGAGCCTCCAGTTCTTTCCTCATATTTTGCATGTCGAGGCTGGGTGCCTGCTCTGGTGCTGCCACATCTGGTGCTGGTGCTGAAGGGCCTGCTTCTGATGTCCTTTCTGGGGGAGGAATTATTATTTGAGGAGCATCCTCAATATTTATAACTGGCTGAGGTGGCTGGGACACTTGTTCTCCTTCCTTTTGCTTTAGGGTTGTCTCCAAGGCACCCTCTGTCTCCACCAGCCTTTTGTGCAAGGCCACCAGCATGGCTGTCACATCCTGATATTTTCTTTGCTGGGCAACATCTTCAGTCTGAGGGTGAAGGGTTGGTGGTAGTTTAACTAGCTTCTTCAAAGCTGCTATGTCCTCATCTTTCTTCTTCATTAATGCTTGCACTCCCTTAGGGTCATTTGGATCATGCCCTAGTTCTATGATAATTTCTTCCAAGGACTTGATTCTGTTGTCCTTGGCTTGTGAGGAAGCTTTCTCTAGCTCCAATTGAGCAGTAGTGTTATTCAGGGAGTTTTGGAACCTATGTGCCAATAGAGTCTTATCAGCCAATGTGGCATAAACCATCTCCCCTGTTTGTTTGTGCAGCTCTATCTGATCCATGGGATGGATGTCCTTGGCAAATACCTCTAGGTTAGTCCTGATATAGTCAGCAGCTGACTGGGGCTGTAGCATGGTGGGCCTAAAATGACTAAGAGTCATTTTTCCCTCTTGGATATCATAGGCCGACATAAGCCTTTCTTGATTAGTTGGCGCCATCTTGAGCAGCTGGTTATAGAGTTGGACTCTGATTGGCTCATTTCTTGCTTTTATCTCTATAAACTGCTTCTTGATGCTAGGCTCGGACCTTGTCTGCTGTCCTGATGAACTAACTTCTCCTCCATGCTGTATCTCTTATTCCTGCTGAAAGGAACTGGCCGATGTTTCAATGTTAGGAGGGAGCATGGTATCAGTGGCTCTTTTAGGCATCTCCTCCTCCGAAAAGGGATTCAACCTTTGTCTTTTCCCACCTTTCTCAGCTTGCTAATCTGTTGAGGTAGTGAGAGGAGTTTCCTCCTGCCTATCTCTCTTCCTGGTTCTCTCTTCATTAGCTGGAGTTTGTAGCACCGAGGTTTCCCCTGTTACCTCCTGCCTAGGAAGGACTTTTTCCTGAGTTTGCTGCTCTGTATTTGAAGGTGCCTCAGCCATTTCTTCTTGCTGTTCTGCTTGCTGCTCTACATTGGTAAGTGGCTCCTCTTGTTGCATCTCTTTTCCTTTAGCTGTAGTTGCTGCTTGAGTAGTGGCTTGGGCAGATTGCTGGGGAGTAGTAGAAGAGGAAGCAGCTACTCCAAGATGCTTGAGTACTGGGGAGCAAACCTGTCCAAAAAATTCTAAGTCAACTACTTTTTCTAATTGCTTCATTGTTTTTTGTGCCATTTCTTCCTTAGAACATGCCTCCACTAGGGTGCCCTCTTTCCACTCTAACTGATTTGCATATTTTTCAATGTGTGGGATTCTGACATGGTCATAGCTGGCAAGTCTGTATCTGACTCTTCTAAGACTTATAAAATGATTGGGGTCATAGGGTGACCAATGGAATCTTGTTTGCAGCTGGAAGCTCTTTAGAATTTTATCTGCCTCTTGCCAGGCTTCTTCTCTTTTGTTGAAAATGAATGGGCCCAGTTGGTGTTTGATTTTTAACTGTGCTTTTTTATTTCTGCTATGAAAATGAATCATGTCTACATTTCCAAATTGCTGGAAATACTCTAATGCAAAAAGTCTCATGGGAATATACTTTGGCAGTCTGTAAGGGGCTAGCTCACAGCCATATATTCTAATTACTGTGTGGTCTTGGTAGAAGTACCAATCTCCAATGCTATAATTCTTTGAAAGCTGGAGGATCTTCTGCATATCGCCGGTGAGTCTAGGAGGAGGAGAACTCTGTAGTAGAGACAAGGCCGGATAGATGAATAGATCAATGAACTCACAATAGCTGTATGGGGAGCAAGAGATATGGCGACAAACTGATGACCAAAATACCACTGACCTCCTGTTTCCTTTTGCATCCAGCTTTCTCAAGGAAACATGGAAACTATCAGGCTGAAAATATAATATCAAGTGATATATATAGTAGGTGTACTTGAATACCCTTTCCCTCTCCAAATTCATGAATTGCTCATGAATCTTGTCAGCAATGAATGTGGAATAATCATACTGGGCAGCAGGAGGCTGCCCTGGAGTGAACATGGATAACATTACCAAGGTTGTATCATCCACAAACTCACTGGTATTGAATCCTAGAATGCAGGATATCATATCCACTAGCAGTCTCCCTGTTTCATTGAACCAGACATGTAGATAAGGAGGAGGTTGCCGGGGCTGATATTCTGGCTTCATGAACAACTGGCCAATCTTTGTGACCTCTGAGCTGGGCAACTTGGCAGCTTCTTTGAGCAGAAAATTCATAGAAAGGGGGACCAGAGGTTTAGTTGGCTTAAAGTTCAGCATCTGATTTATGGATTGAGGAGTGATGTGGAATAAAATATTCCCAGATGAACCCAAAACTGCTCTTTGTGAGGGTTCATAGTGTTCACAACACTGATGGATGAGGTCTGGGAACACATTGACTTGGGGTAGGTAATAAATGGGCAAGTGAGACTCCCAGATACCTATGTCATTAGCACCACTCATGTATTTCTCCTTAAGCTCACAAACAGTGTGTATGTGATACTTGGTAGTTATCTCAACTGTCTCTTTAATTTGATGATCCCGGTCAGCAAGGGCCAACCAGTCCAGGTTCCTCTGTGGGGCACTCAGAGGAGTAATATTCAAGGCCACAGGGGTCTCCATGCTTCACTTGTCCTTTGAACTAGATTTATACTTGAATTGTGGATGAATATGGTGAATTTTGACAGAGAAAGAGATTTACAGAGAGAAACAGGGTAGCTTTGGCAAAATTGAGGTGAAATGCTACCCAAGGGGGCGAAACAGGGTGAATTATCTTGCTGTGGCGCGCCCTGCGACACGAAAAAACTTTGCAAAGGGTCTGGGTTGAGCACAATGCAGTGAGTGATGGGATTGGATGAATTTGGGCCCTCCAATGGATACTAGTTCGGTTTTTGAAGGTACAGGAGTTCAGAATGCCAGAAACTGGTTATTTTGTGTTTTTAGCAGAGGAAGACTGAAAAACCAGTTCGTGGAAGAAACGGGTAAATACCTGGTTGTCGCGTGACGGGGGGAGATGACCGTGCGGAATTCTGGGCGGCAGCAGCTCAAGGACGAATTTCTGGAGGTTGGCGGAAAAACGTCGTAAAATGCATGCAATCAACAGAGTGCTCAAACTTATGAAAAATACGAAAAAACATGATTTTTGGGCAAAATATGGAAAAATTAGTTTTTTGGCGCCTTTTTGACGGATGACGTCAGCATGACGTCATTGGTGGGGTCGAGTACGGTGGGATGACGTGTCAACCGGTGAGTGGGCTGACCTGGACGAGCGACGTGGCGGAGCTGTCGGAACCATGGCGAAACAGGAGCTGACACGACGCTGATGCGGCAATGATGTGGTGGTGATGCAAGGATGACGTAAGGCGGAAAGGCAATGGCGGTAAGCGGTTTTATCAGATCGCTTTTGGTACGGGCGCGGTTTGTGTCGGAAGCTGCCCGATACAATCAAAAGCCAACACGCGTCCACGGATAGACGTCATCATTCTGACAATATCGGGCGCTAAAGGACGGCGATCGGGGGCGGTCCGAAATCGCCGAGGACCGTCAGATGGGAGGGCCCGGATCCGACGGATGACGGGACACAGATATGGCAGAGCGATACGGCGAGGCCCGTCCAATAAACAATTATTATTTCTGGAAAATCGCGCCGGGATAAACTTTGGATAAACCGAATTTGTGGGTTTTATGAAGTTTTAGGGATCAGCGGGTAAACTATGTACAGGTTTATAAAGTGCGCTAGGGCTATTAGATCAACCAGATGTTGATTTAATCCCCCAAAATAACCTATGCATGCACATTTGCATTAGCGCCCGACTTTATCACGCCTTCGCCTTTTAGAGTATTAAGGCTATATTGCCTGAGGGGGGGATATATATTTTATGGGATTTTTTGTACAAAAATGGTATAATAATAGGGAAAAGGGGAAAATTGGGGAGCTAAATAGTAAAATTAGGGGTTAATATGGATTTGAGATGAGAGAGAGGAACTGAATACTAAGTTTAATGAGTAAACTTAGGTGCAGAAACAGAAGAAAATGATCAAGGATTTTATACAGGAAATGTGGCTTTCTTGTGTAATAGGAATCAACACCTTGGCTTGATGTTGCCATAATCAAAATGTGATGTTAGCACTCAATGAGGAAATCCCATTGGACCTTTAGGGAATGTTAGAAAGAAGTTTTGTGGGGAATGATTGGGGAGTTAGACATGCTTCACTGTGCTATTACCAAAATGCTGAATAGGTGAACCTGCTCTTGCCAATATATGCTTTCTCTGTCAAGGCCAGCAATATGAAGGAAAACAAGCTTCTGCAACCCCTTTCTACCTACCCATCTTAGTGCCTAGCATTGTTTATTACTTCAAGGAGGGTGCACTTAGACTTGCAAACCCTCAATTACTCTCTTTCTTTTCCTTTTGAGTTTCTATCTAAAACTACCCTTATTACTTCCAAGGCCCCAGATTAAGCGGTTGGGAACCTTTATTCTCTACCTAACTACTAATCTGCCAAGATTAGACAGTTTGGACAGATTCTCTTCCTCTATTCTACAACATCAATTTAAACATGGCATGATCCAGATTAGACTATTGGATCACCCATCCAGAAGTAGGACACCATCCAAACTATGTATAGACATGTTCTTTCACAGAAATATGGGATCTTTGCATCATCAAACTAGAACATATTTGGAATTTCCCCTGCCAATCATGAAAAATGAAACCTATTGGTATAGGAGGCTAACACTCTCCTTCTCCGAAAACCCAGACGTGGAGAGGAGATCACCTCAAGAATACGTGTGTACAAATGATATCAAATCCTCATCTATTTATACCAAAATGAGGATGATGAATAGACAAGTCGGTTGGGCTTCTAGAGCCTACATAAGAGCTGGTCGGCTTGACTATAATTACATAAAAAAAATAAATTCATATCTCCATAAATACTTATCGGAATCGGATGATCTTTGGATCAATCCTACACCTCTCGACGAGAGGGATCCAATAAAATTATCAGCTGCCATAAATAAGCTGACCCACATGGAGTTTGGCCCTAGTTGCTAATTTAACACTCCCTCTCAACTAGGGGAAACTCCATCTGCTGATCCATATGTCCGACTGTACTATCTCTGCCATCAGTGCCCTGCACGATTCTGCCCAACTCTGCTCAACTCTGCTGGCTCTGCTCTACTCTGCTCTGCTCAACTCTGTTGGCTCTGCTCAGCTCTGCTGGCTCTACTCAGCTCTGCTGGCTCTGCTAGCTCTGCTGGCTCTGCTAGCTCTGCTCTGCTCTACTCTGCTGAACTATGAAGAAGAAGAATTGATCGAGAATGAGTCATATCATTCTCCACTAACCCGAAGTTAGTCTCAGAGTGCGTACCACTGGTCCCAGACCAGTCTCAACCGACCCGAAGTCAGCGTCATAGTATGTACGACTCTTACTGGTCCCAGACCAGTACTGCACTGACACGAAGTCAGTCTCGGAGTATGTACCACTGGTCCCAGACTAGTCTCAGCCGACCCGAAGTCAGCGTCATAGTATGTACAACTCCTACAACTGGTCCCAGACTAGTATCATTAATCCCAGATCAATGGAGGACATCCTAGCGTAGGGAGTACAGTAGATACAACGATGCATCCATCGGTATTACTATGGTCCCTAACTTCATTTCCCTGCTCATTGATCAGATGAGAGGTACTTCCCATGAGTCCCAGACTGCATGGGTAGGAAGCCTTGACAGGAGAACTTAATCAATCTTGTCCTCACAGGAGAACACATCAATCCTGCTACAATCGCCATGGAGAACACATCAATCCAGGCTACCATGGAGAACACATCAATCCAGGCCTCACAGGAGAACACATCAATCTTGCTACAATCGCCATGGAGAACACATCAATCCAGGCCTCACAGGAGAACACATCAATCCTGCTACAATCGCCATGGAGAACACATCAATCCAGGCCTTACAGGAGAAAACATCAATCCTGCTACAATCACCATGGAGAACACATCAATCCAGGCCTCACAGGAGACCTAATCATCCTGCTACACAAGAGAGAAAATCATCTTGTCCCACAAGAGAGCGAATCATCTTGTCCCACAAGAGAGCGAATCATCTTGTTTTAGTGCGCACCACCAGGGGAGGGTGAGTCACCCTGTGGTCGTATGTTGCTCCAATAGAACTGCAAGCCCCCCAAAGCTCCTAGAGCTCAATGTATGCAGCATGCAGGACCTTTTTACAAAGGTCTCTCGACGACTCCGAGTCGTTCGAGAAAATCACAAATTTGATCTTTCCTCAGGGCTCTGTCCTATACATCATCTCAGTGTGATGGAGCCTCCTTGATCATCGACTTACCATATCCCAGATAAGGCAGTATTTGATGTCTATCTGCTGGGGAAATTGTCAAATACGAGATTCCTCAATAATCGAATCCCATCTCTGGTTGTCACAAAGAATCAAAACAGCTCACTGAAGAGCTTCAGCAACCAGACTGCCTCACAGAAGGCCATATTATCAGCAATGTATTCTGCCTTGATGGTGCTCAGAGTCATCGACTTCTGCTTCCTGCTCATCCAGGATATTGAGGCAGATTCCAAAGAGAAACAGCACTGAGAAGTGCTCTAGTGATCCTCCATACTGCCTGCCCACTCATCATTCGAATAATCATGTGGTTTCATATTTCCGGCAGTGTATCTCAATTCATGAGAGATTGTGCCCTGAAGATATCTTAGAAGATTCTTGGCACCAATCTAGTGAGGCTCAACCAAATATGAGCTCACCATGCTAACTGCAACACAGATGTCCGGACGGAGGTTCTCCAAGAACATCAATGCGAATGAGTTTATGAAACTCAGAGGCATTTCCCAAATCTGGTCCGACATCATTACCATATAACTTCTGAAAGTTAGGATCCTCGAGGCAGTCACAAGCTTGCAGCTTATCTTCTCACATTCAAAATCCAACTCCCTCTGTCTCCTATAAATGAGAGGGTCTGCACCTGTCAGACATAGGTGCCGGTACGAGAGGTTTAGCATCCACAACCTTCGAGTAATGGTTTTGGATCGGTTTCACTCCTAGTGAATTTCAGCTGCATTAGACAGATATCAATCCTCTCATACTATGCCTGAGGTGATTTGCTTCAAGCCATAAAGGGCTTTCTTCCACCTGTATACATGAGATTCTCGTTTATGAATCTCAAAACTCCACGGGTTGTTTCAAACCTGTGGACCTGCTACTTGAGGGGGAATGGTCCCCTTGTAAGATTTTCCTTCAGTGCATCTCAGACATGTACCTTCATGCTCCTTTTGAATTCAGGGATCTCTGTCACCATTTGACTCACAGATCTCTGGTGTTGTGTCAATGGACATGGTCCCCAATGGACTTCCTACAACTTGATACAACCTTGAACTCAAAAACATCTTAGAAAATTAAATTTTCGAACACGTACCTTTCCATTGACGAATGCCACCATAAAACCTTTGACTTCCATTCCCTTTTCGGGATAGGTGACATCAGCTCCAAGTGTAATCCCACGATTGTTTCCATCTCTACCAAATTAGAGAGTGCACCCTTCTATCCAATGAAGTGCCTTGAAGAGTCGACTGTGTCTTTGATGACCTGCATCTCTGTCACTCGGACACTCCTTCGCATAAGGGCCGAACTCATAACTAAGACATCTACCTTTCCTTCCACCCTTAGATCTGAACTTCCCAATGAAGTGATCTTTACGCATGCCATCAGAAGTTGAGCTGCGCCATTATGATAATATGCTCTGCTTCGACTTCACTCTAGGTGAATTATGAGGAACCCATTGATCCTTCTGTCTCATCCCAACTGTCTTCGGTGATTGCTCTTTCACTCTTGCTTGGGCATTGTCTTCACCTCAGCTCCGATACCATGTTAAGATTAGGTATGTTCTATGCTAGAGAAATTTATTTAAATTTTCATAGTTAGCAATCACATCAGCATTACTATAAACTGCAGATAGAACATAAATATAATATGCAGAAGACAAGCCAATACAAGAGGACACAAGATATGGCGCAAGCCAGGGACAAACCCCAGAATGTGTGGGGAAACCCTTGATCAATTCTTCTTTTATCTTCAAAGTTCAGCAGAGAGAGAGATGGTACAAATACATTTGAAGTCAACACTTTGACTTGCCAAAATAAGAGATCAGACATCAGAGATATTTCATCATGAAGATGACAGGATAGTTCTGATGACAAGGACTACAGATCTGAACTCAGGTGAAGGCACACTTCTCAGTCCTCATACTTCAACTGATTCACCATGCTGCATCCAACCATGCTGTGTCCATCACTATGCTTATCCATGCCTTAGAACAACAGTATTTAACACGTTGTTACAACGATTTCCATGATGCTCCTTTACATCGATCTTCTCCTTGTGACTATTTTTCCTTTAATATCGAGATCATAACTATGCTTAGATCATTACTGTACCTTGAAATATGTCAAGACAGTATATGCTATACCGAGACCATAATTGAGATCTTGACTGCATCTGGAGGTATGCCAAGACAGAGTGTTCTCTGTTGGATAACATCATTACATATATACTGAGACCATGACTGTGTTTTCTTCCTACACTGAGATCTTCATGAGATCGTTCATTATGCCAAGACAAGGATCATTGAGAGGCTTTACTTCTGAGTTACCCATCCAAGAAATATAGGACCACTGTACTCATCCGAAGTACTGAACCACTACACTTGTCCGAAGTCCTGAACCACTGTAATTTCCTCTGAAGAATATCAGATGAATCCTAGTTCTGTGTGATTGTAATTACCCCGAAGTTTCAGAGATATTTGAGATTCCTGTACTACTGTACTTGTTATGATTATGCCGAGAATGTATACCGGGACTGCTACAGGAATATCTGCATCAAAGATATGTCGAGACCAAAGTTATGCTTGGAGAGAATGTCGAGGTTACTAGAGGCAAATCCAAACCCTTATCCGCGGTTGCTTTTGAGATTGAATACCCTTCATTGTAATGTCAAGGTTGTCATGATTATGCCGAGAATGTATACCGAGACTGCTACAGGAATATCACCTAGATCTTATGCCAATACAGTATTCTTATCCGAGATCTGTCTCATCGATCCGAGTTTTGTGCCTTTAATTCATAGGTATCCCAAGGTGAGATCTCTGCTCCAGAACTTAGATCAATTTTGCATCATTATTAATGCATCAAGATCTGGCCATGACTATGCCGAGAGTATCTATCCCAAAACGCATGTCAATACTATATCTATATCCGCAGGTTTCTCTGCTCTATCCATTTGATAACTTCACCTTCAAATCACAAGTATGTCGAGTGTAGATTAGCTTGGGTTATTCTGCTCCTTATACCCATCCGAGGTAGCAGTTGAACCCTAGATTTATTTCTCCATTTATGTAGATCTCTGCTCCTTCAATCACCTGAAAATTCAGAGAGGAATGCGAGTTTTTCCTTATCTTTTTAAGCTACGTCAACAAGTCTCTATGTACAGCGTATAAGGTCTCCTCCTGAACAGTGTATAAGTAATTGACTGCGTTGGATCAGCTAGGGCATCATCTGCAGCTAGGGCTCCTTCTTAGGCCAGCGTATTCTTTTGGTTCTCTCCTTCTGCAAAAACCCAGACGTGGAGAGGAGATCACCTCAAGAATACGTGTGTGCAAATGATATCAAATCCCCATCTATTTATACCAAAATGAGGATGATGAATAGACACGTCGGTTGGGCTTCTAGAGCCTACATAAGAGCTGGTCGGCTTGACTATAATTACATAAACAAAATAAATTTATATCTCCATAAATACTTATCGGAATCGGATGATCTTTGGATCAATCCTACACCTCTCGACGAGAGGGATCCAATAAAATTATCAGTTGCCATAAATAAGCTAACCCACATGGAGTTTGGCCCTAGTTGCCAATTTAACATTCCGCTACTAGAACTTGGTTGTATCACAAAAGCCATTGAGCAAGGAAAACATTTTTGCCCCAAATACTGTCTGTAAAATATGTTTTGTTGATGACATGGGGTAGTTTTCTTTGTCCGAGGTGTGGTTCAAGTTTCGGAAATCAATGTATAAGTGGATCTCCTCAGACTTCTTACATACAAGAACTAAGTTAGAAACCCATGTAGAATGATGAACTCTGTAAATGATATGTGCATTCAATAGCTTAGTCAGTTCTTTTTGTATGAGGGGTTCAAGTGAAGGATGTACTTTCCTCAACTACTATTGAAATGGCTTGATCCCTTCTTTGATTAGAATCTTTGATGGATAAACTATTAAAGAAGGATGCGACTTTTTGTTGGGATGAGGAGTGTCAAAAGAGTTTGGATGTGTTAAAGGACAAGATGGTGACTGCACCCATCTTAGTATTTTTGGATTGGAAGAAAGAGTTCCATGTTCTTGTAGATGCCCCATGTATTGCGCTGGGTGTGGTATTGACCCAAGCTTAACGAAGGTTATATTGACCATCCAATAGAGTTTTCCAATAGGAAACTGTCAAAAGCCGAAAAGAACTATTCCACTATAGGGTGTGAAGGGCTGGCGATGGTATATGCACTGTAGAAGTTTCGACATTATTTGTTGGGCACGCACTTCAAAATGTACATAGATCACTCATAGATCACTATGATCTCAAGTACCTTGTCAAAGAGCCTATGTTGGGGGCGAGGAATCTGTAGGTGGTTTTTTCTATTCTAGGAATATGATTTTGAAGTGATTGTGAAGCCCAGATAGTTGAATGCAGGACCAGATCATCTATCCAGGATTGAGACAGGCGAAGAACCAACCAATTTGGAAGAAGGATTACCGGATGCGCAACGCTTTGCTGTGCGTGTTTTGGATGACTATTTTGTAGATATAATTTAGTTTCTAACTACTAGAAAGACTTTGAAAGGGTATTCTACTAAACAGAAGAAGGAATTAGTTGTCCGCACTATGGATTTTTCTGTTATAGCGGGACATTTATATAAGATGGGAACAGATGAAATATTGCGCTGATATGTTCTGGAGTTTGAGCGCACTAGTATCCTCACTGAAACACATGGAGGAGTGCCAAGAGGACATTATGCAGGTAGATTAACCACGTAGAATATTCTACACGTAGGGTTATGTGTTCAACAATGCATAAAGATTCCAAGGCATTCTGTAAAGCATGTGATGCTTGTTAAAGGATGGGAAAGCCTTCATGAAGGGATGAACTACCCTTGAACCCTCGAGTTTCGTTACAAGTATTTGACAAATGGGCAATTGACTTTGTAGGTCCAATACAACCACTAGGAAGGAAGACAGGTGCACGGTATATTATTACCGCAACGAAGTACTTAACCATATGGGCAGAAGCGCAACCGATGAAAGATTGTATTACTGCTACGGCTGTGAATTTCTTGTTTGAATACATCTTAACGAGGTTTGGGTGCCCTAAGGTATTAATGAGTGATAGGGATATGCATTTTTTGAATGAAACAATCAGCATGATGGTCGAAGAATTCCAGGTATACCATCAAAAGAGTATGCCCTATCATCTCCAAGCAAATGGCACAGTGGAAGTGTTCAATAAGATTCTGGAGAATGCATTGAAAAAGGTCTGTAATGCAAAGGGAAATGAGTGGGATGTACACATCCTGACGGTTCTATGGGCATACACGACAATGTGAAAAAATTTGATAGGCCAAACTTTGTTTAGGTTGATCTATGTGATCGAGGTGGTCATGCCCATGGAATATATTTTGCCAAGCTTGCACATTACGGATTTGACAGATATGGCAGATCACGAGACCTTGGAGGACTGGTTCGCATGGTTGATGGAGATGGAAGAGGATCGATTTCTTGAAGGATTTCACCAACAAGTGCAAAAGGAATGTGAGAAGGCCTTACATGATAGGCATATTAAGCTGCACACTTTCAGGATGAACAATTTGGTTTTTCTTTATGACAGTAAGTTCACAAAGTTTCCTAGCAAATTCCAAATGCTCAGGTTAGGCTCGTATGTTGTTAATGACATCATGGAGAGTGACACAGTTAAGATCACTAAGTTGAATGGCAAATTATTCCTGGGTATGATGAATGGAAGTCGATTGAAACTATATACAGGGGATTCTTGTTTTGGGCAAATTTAGTGTTTCTTCAAATGCCTAACCCTCTAGACCTAGTAGCTAGTCTAGAAACAATAGACAAAGTAATTCGTTGCTTTTCCTATAGTTAACAGATAAGAGAAATAAGAACAAAGGTACCAACTTGTAAATTTCACTCGATTCCTCTCTCCTTTGACCAATCTCGCCACTCCTTTCCGTACTTAACTTGCTTGGAAAGTACCTGCACACAACCCGAGACAGAAACCCATTAAAGCATACAATAATGATGATTTGTTAACTAAACATATCATATAATCAAGAGTATAATATACATCATATAAAAACATGAATGGAAATAGACTAGAATTCTTTATTGATAGAAGGAAAGATTACAACCCATGTAGATGCATGCTCGATTGAGTGTCATCCTTCTAGCTTCAAACCCTTCTCTCCTCATGAAGCAACAATTCGACATCATTACAATACTCTTACTAATCTCATTCAAACAACATTTCCTTAGCTTAAGAAATTCCAACCTAGACCAGCCTTTGAATGCATGGTCAATTTATAGCTGAATGGAGGAGGTTAAGCCATTAATGGCCCTCATGAATGCTTTGCCAAAATTGGGAAATGGTTCCATGGGGGAAGGGATAATGGATTAAGGTTCATTCATTCTCTTCCTCATCCAAAAGTGAGCTCCATCCATCTGGAAACTTCCAGAAGCATCCATTGGATGAGGAATCCAATGGATTCATTTCAAAAATTCGATGAATCTCACTCAGCACATGTGAAACAAAGGCTTGGTGCGATGCATAGCACCCAGACAGTGTAGTTCCTGCAATGCATTGTAGCTTGATAGAAGGCCATCTGCGCTGATCTCTATAGGGGAATTTTTTGAATGAATGGTGTCATGGAAACTCTTGGAAGGAAAGCATGATGTAGGTTAACTTCATTAGGGAATGAAAATAGCTGATTTAGGGATTGATGGACCCTAATAATGCGGATCTGGAAGTTGGGGTTGATGTGCCCAAATTGACCTGTAACAGTTTCCCCCTAAAGCATGAAGTCAAAAATAAACATGTCGAGTGAGATGCTTTACCACTTGGAGAGAAGGTTTCAAAATGAAAGGAGACTTGCATCAGTTACAATACATATATCATGATACTTTGTTTTTTTCTCACAATTTAGCTGAGGGAAGGCATACCCATGCTCAGCTTTATAAACTTTCATTACATGTACAAATATAGTCGTCTATAGATGTAGACCCATGAATGGATGACCATGAATGTAAGGCCATTGTATATTTGATATTGTACTCCTAAAAATATATATCACAGCCCAGATGGATGAAACTAGATCCGGGGTCTTCAATCTCGTATAATCTTCACTCAATGTACAAGTCTAACCATGTGAATAGATGATCTGAAGTCGAACATGGAGAGACATCGTCTGATTACCAACCAATGATGTAAGCCATTAACAGACGCGAGAGGAATCATCGATAATGATGATGACCCTCAAGGTACTGTAGTACATTTTGCAAGGTGTGAATAGATGATTTGATGTCGAACACCATATGAAGTATTTTGGTTGAAGGCCATTGATGTCAACCTATCTCTGAAAGCGAGAAACCTGCCATTGATGTATGCAAGCTTCAAGGTACTAAAGGGGTGTTTCTAAATCAACTTCTTGGATGATGTGCTAATGTCGACAAGAAGCGACTTGTCATAGGAGGGCCTTGATGTATCACACATCAATGACATGAAATGAGGTAAATGATTTTTGAGATGAAACATTGACTGATGACACAAGGTTCAGGAATGGCAGGCATGAAAATGAAGGTTTGCTGTATTGTAAAGGATGAAGTTTTGAACTGAATGACTTCTCTTGAACATATCGGAGACACTGAAGTGAGTTGGTAGCACTGACCCAAAACAAAGTGATGGATGGTATGTAGACCAACGGTATGATAACCATCAAGCTGAATGACCCAACCCACATAGTCATGGTGATGAGGTGAAAGTGTCATGTTCAAGAGCGACCTGCTACCATAAAGTGTTCTCGGCTTTTTCCCATTTTCCCCAGTCATTTCTGACCAGTACCTCTTTATTTTTAATCAAGCTTGAGGAGGATAACATATGCTTATCATATAATTCCACCCTTTGGGTGAATGTTACACTAAAAAATGTCACCATGACTATTTGCAGTTAGTATGGCTCAATCAACAGTCATGCTACCCTCTTAGGCAAGTCTTATGCCTCTGCTATCCATCTCAAACTCAAAGAAGAGAGAAAGTCTTGTAAAAAATGTGTTTATCTCTGGGGACGCAGGTTCTCTCAAGCCTTACCTGCGGGGACGCTCACAATGTTCACAAAGGCTGCATCCTTGGACGCTCTGTATGTTAAGGGACAGGTGCGTCCTTCTGTAAAAGGCAAAATGCGCAAGTTTCATCTTAAAAAAGTTACTTGTGGTTACTTCTAGAACTTTCTAGAGGTCGGTTTGATGAAATGGATGCGCCTCCAGTTGGTTCATGTATCCCTATTAAGGAGGAACTTATCCCATCAATAAGGGAGCTATCCCACCCAAAGAGGGGGATTATCCCATTGATGGTGGACCTGAATAACCTCTTTACAGCACTATAAATAAAGGCATTGAGCCAGAGGGAGGGGAGGTTGAAAGCTATACATTTCTAAGGGTAAATGCTGCAGGAATTAGGACTCCCATTTAGAAGCTTGTGAGGAGAGATTGCCATCTTTGCTTTTTCTATTTGGAAGTGGGTGAGCTTTGTCAAAGTAGAGGAAGACTCTTGTGGACCCTGGAAGGAGCTTGCACAACACCAAGGCTCAGGTTGTAATGGTTCCTTTTGATTACCTTTAATGCAAATTGGTCCATTCTTCTCAATAACTTGTTGTTTATGGGTTATTTCATGTACTCCTTGGTCTATATGTTGAATATGCTTTGTTTTATGTTATAATCAGGTGCTATTTAATTGTTTGACTGTTGGTGATTGCAGGTTTTGGAGAAAAGGAGGAGCTCATCCAGATCAACAAAGCTTGGACTTCTACAACAGCGTTTGGACAAAGGTAAGAACGAAACACTTGATTTCTCATATCATAATGCATGTTTAGAGAAGGATAGCTCTAGTTTGTTTTGTTTGTCATTAGAATGTCTTAGACTTCTAGGAAGGTCGGTTGTGTCCGCACTCTTGACTGATTCCGTGTGACAAATTGGCGACTCCACTGGGGATTCCATTGATGTGAATGTTTTTTCCTTTGAATGAACTTTGCTCTGAGATAGTTTATTTTTCTGGTTTTTGGCTCTGTGACTTTGTCTTTGGGTGGGTTAGCTTAGAGTTAGAATCCTTTTAGTTTTTCTTGAGTTTTTCAGTAGGACGCACCCTCTGAGTGCTGCACAGTGCGTCCCTGGACGCACTTTTGCGGTGTGCACAGAGCGGGCCCACACCTGTTCTAACGGGTCGCCTGCGTCCCCCTGCTAAAATTTAAGAAAATTCCATTTTTTGCATTTTTGCTCTTAGATTTTGCTTTTTCTTAGTTTTTACTGCCCAGATCCATTAGTCTCCTGTCAAAGATCTTCACCTAAGCTTGTTTCATTGGCATTCCTGCTTTAAGCTTTCATCAATTGGGTGTTTTGAGTCTCTTTTTTGAGAAATTCTTGATTTATTTTCCTTTGGTCATTACTTGGAGGTTTCTATCAGTCCTTTCACAATTTTGCATCTTTTTGCTTGTGTTTTTATTTTTTGATCTTTGGAACTCTCACCCAATTTTCTCGACTTGCACTTGCTTGGTTCTTAGATCACATTAGAATCATCTTGTGTTTGAGAATTCTCTTGCATAGATCACATTTGCATAATTAGAATTCTCACTTTCAGAATATGAATGAAAAATGTGCATAGATTACATTTGCATACTTTTCAAGTGAATTGTGCTTCAATTACCATTGCATAGTTTACATTCTGAAAAATCAATCGTAGATTTAGATCAACTTTCTTTGATTTGAATTTACACAAAAATAAAAATAAAAAAATTGGTTTGGAATTGATTTGCATTAGTTTTTCTTGATAAAATTAGTGCATTAGAGAATCTGTTATATTTTCTCTTAGTGATCAATTTTTGCATTGTTGGAAGTGAATGGAAACTCTCTCCTTACTTTAGTTAGGATTCATCGAATTGAAAGGATTGCATTATCATATTCGATTGCATTCAGTTGAGTCGGATCATAACACCATTGGTTTCGTATCCATTTACCCATTTGAGTAATAACAGCCTTAATAACACAGCGCTTAATTAAAATTCATCTAGTAATTTTTACATTTCTAGGGCTCTGAAGCACCAACATAGCTTAGGCTAGTGTCTTGGAGTAGGTGAGTACTTAACTCTCCAAGACAGTAAAACCAAACAAGTAGCTGATCTTGTGATAGAATCAAATCCAATTGTTACATTTACACTCTGGGAAAGCTCCTCTTAAAGGAGAAGCACGAGCTCGTGTCCGAACCAGTGAGGGGATCCATCCTCCCTCGTTGGGAACGACGCCAGACAGTACGTATTACAAACGGTAAACCTCGGATTAACCATTGTCGAGGAGCCAGGGGTCACTTATCGGTAAACCTTGGATTACTGTCAAGGAGCCGGTAAGGGGATTGAGCTTGCTACTCTGCCCTTGCGTGCTGTCGGAGTTTAGACTGTTCCCCCAGGTGTACTTGTGGCCGTTGGTAACCTTAGTGACCATAATCTTTAGGATTCTACCCAAGGTGACGGTGGAGGGAAGATCCCACTGTACCTGGAGCAGACGTCGGTTATACTCACTTGGATTTTCCGGGGGGTTCACTTCACTCGAGACGGTTAAAGTGGAGGAACTTGGTCCAGTCTATTCATTAAGCAGGTTGCCGGGGTAACTATTCCACCCACCACTTCTGTACTGAATTCGGCGATGTTGGGCTTCATCACCAACTAGTGTTTTCGGTCCGGAAGGCTACTGTTTGTGTATGGTTTGACTCCTAGATTTGATAGCGCGTGTTAATTTGTTTGTTTTTACTTTTAGAGACCATAGGTGTGAATTGTGAATTGTGAATTGTTAATTTTAGTTTTAAATTTTTAATAAAATTCACAGAAGTTGAATATAATGGCAAATGTTCCGGAATTTATCAACCTAGGAACCCCTCCTAATGAGAATCCTAGTACTTTTCCTTACTTTGGAAACTTATATGGCTACTTTGTCATTACCTGGATTTACAATAGGTTTACCGATATGGTTATTTTCAACTTCGTTGGCCCAAAGTACTCCAATTGTTCCACCTCAACTGGATGCTTCACCTCAACAGAGTTCACCATCTCAACATCACCAACCTTCTGTTGACCCTTTACCTTCTTCACCTAATTTTTCTTCCTCCATTTCTTCCTCTTCGCCTGGTAAAAGCCTTGATGCTAGTAACCAGGAGGCTAAGAAGAAGAAGAAAGGGAAGAAGAAAAAGAAGAAGAAGAAGCAAGATAAGAAAGAAGTCAACCAACCAACCATGGCTGTAAGTGTTAGTTGTGTTGAGGAAAATTCCGACATACATCGTAAACCCAAATACCCTTGCAGGCTTTGTGAGGGTGACCACTTCCTTGTCAATTGTCCTGGTATACCAAAGGTCTTGGAAGCATGGTCAGAAAAATCTCATCAACTTTCCGTTGATCCATCAACCAATGATAGTCAGGTTCCTGGGAAAAAGGGTAAAGTTAGGTTTCCTTGTAAGTTATGCAAAGGGAGTCATCAAACTCACATTTGCCCTCACATGGATGAAGCCTCAACATTATTGGAGAAACTTACTGTTCCACAGCAAGAATTTCCAACTGGTTACCGTAAACTTTCTCCCAACCTACCGACAACTGACGGAGTGATTGATCTAAATTCAAGTACAGTCGATCACACTCTTCCATTGGAGAGTGAAACTCATGTCACTCAGGTTGATGATCCATTAGTTGATCAAGTGGTCGATTCAATTTCACATTCGGTCGATCACACTCTCCCTTTCGAGAGTAAATTTCATACCGCTGATGTTCTTCTTGTTACATCAGATTCTTCTATGCCGGGGGGCATTTCACCTGTTTCTACAGAACCCCCTCCAAGTAATGAGGTCTTTTCCTTTGATTGGAATAGACTGACAGAACCTCGTCTTCCTTCCTCCATCCCTTTCCAAATCATTGTCAAGGCTGGTGGTAGGGACATACATCGTACTCAGGTAGATGAAGGTGCTTCTGTTAGTATTTTATCCTCAACTGTTTGGAAAGCTTTGGGTTCCCCTCAGCTTGAGCCTATTATGCAGAATCTGAAAGCTTTTAACAGAACCATTAGTGAAACTTTAGGGATCCTTCCTAAGTTTCCTATTACCTTGGAAGCTAAAACTGTCTGTATTGATCTTATGGTAGTTTGAGGTCCCTTGGATTTCAATTTACTCCTTGGGCGAGACTATGTTTATGCAATGAAAGCTGTCGTATCGAAACTCTTTCGCGTGATGTCTTTCCCTCACAATGGCAGTATTGTGACTGTAGACCAGCTTTCGTTCCCTAGTCTTGTCTCGACTACCAATAATATGACACGCCTAAATGTTCCTGATTCTAAAGTGGTATCTACCCCGCCACGGGTTAATTATGTGGCAACTGGTCCCATGTTTTCAGTTACCGATGTAAGTGAGCCTCTCACTGTTTGCTCATCTTCATTTGATTTAGATCTGGTAATTGACATGGAAAACTCTATGGGATTACTTGAACACGATGTTCTTATCCCTTTTGAGTCCCTTGACATGTGTTCCTTCCAGAGAACTATTCTTCCTTCTGATGAAGACCTTTTGGAAGCCATGATCAAGGTGTGTCCATTGACATGTCTTTCTTCCAGTTGGAAGCCATGATCAATGTAACGAGGATAGTTTTTTCCTATATCAACCTCGTTAAAAAATGAAATAGGCTGTAATGAGGAAAGTTCCTTTTACTGTGTCAACCTCGTTAAAAAATGAATCAGTGAGTTCGAGGATAGTTTATTCCTCTCTCAACCTCGTTAAAAAATGAAATTGGATGGTACGAGGAAAGTTCCTTTTACTGAGTCAACCTCGTTAAAAAAATGAATCATGTATGAGCATAGTTCCTTGTCTTGTGTCAAGCTCATTAAAAAATGAAACAAGGAGTTACGAGGATAGTTTGTTCCCGTCTCAACCTCGTTAAAAAATGAATCAGGGGTGAGGATAGTTTTTTCTTGTATCAACCTCGTTAAAAAATGAAACAAGGAGTCCAAGGAAAGTTCCTTTTACTGTGTCGACCTCGTTAAAAAATGAATCAGTGAGTACGAGGATAGTTTTTTCCTGTATCAACCTCGTTAAAAAATGAAACAGGCTAGGGTGAGGATAGTTTGTTCTAGTCTCAACCTCGTTAAAAAATGAAATGGGAGGTCATGAGGATAGTTCTTTTACTGAGTCAACCTCATTAAAAAATGAATCAACTAGATTTTAGGATATTTAGGTAGATTGTAGAAGCTAGGGTTTTGAGGATAGTTCCTGTTACTGAGTCAACCTCGTTAAAAAATGAATCAGGTATGAGGACAGTTCCTGTTACTGAGTCAACCTCGTTAAAAAATGAATTAGGTATGAGGATAGTTCTTTTATTGTGTCAACCTCCTTAAAAATGAAACAACTCCCTTTTCAAGTTAAATATTGAAAGTAAACCTTCATTTCATCCAGCAGGTTGAATGCAATGAAGCCTGGGGGGCATGTACCTCACTTTGCATCATTATGCTGGGGGCATGCGAATTTTTTGAGCATAGTTCCTTATCTTGTGTCAAGCTTGTTAAAAAATGAAACAAGGGTAGGTTAAGTAGATAGATTGTAGAGAGTAGTCATGAGCATAGTTCCTTGTCTTGTGTCAAGCTCATTAAACAATGAATCAAGGATATGAGCATAGTTCCTTGTCTTGTGTCAAGCTCGTTAAAAAATGAATCAAGGTTTTTAGCGTAAAGTTTTTGTTAGGTAGATTGTAGAGAGTAGTTATGAGCATAGTTCCTTATCTTGTGTCAAGCTCGTTTAAAAAATGAAACAAGGGTTTTGAGGATAGTTCTTTTCCTGTGTCAACCTCACTAAAAAATGAAACACCTCCCACAAGTCTTTCCAAGATCTTGAAAGTAAAGCTTCATTCCATCCACCTCATTGAATGCAATGAAGCTTGGGGGGCATGTACCTTGTTTTGCGTCATTATGCTGCGGGCATGTGAACTTATAAACAAGCATAGTTTTTCGTTTCAAGCTTGCGTAAACATGAAACCGAATTCGAGCATAGTTCTTTTCCTGTGTCAAGCTCGTTAAAAAATGAAACAAATCCTCCTCGACTTGAGTCGAGTTTGACTAGATCTCATAGATGTTAAGTTGTATATTTAGGTTAGTTATTTCAGTTTTTGTTTTAGGTCGAGTCTTTCAATGATCTCGTAACTCAACCTTCATTTCATCCAACTATTTGAATGAAATGAAGCTGGGGGGGCATGCGCTCTAGCAGTTATGCTTAGGGGGCATCAAGCACAGTTTTCTCTCTATTTCAAGCTTGTGAAAAAATGAAACTACTTTGAAGCATAGTTTTTCTCTGTTTCAAGCTTTTGTAAAAATGAAACCTATCTCGAGTCAATTTCAGTTATTTTCAAGACTCGTTAAACTCATGAAAATACCGAGATTATTTTGCTATCTTTCATTCTCGTAAAACAAATGAAAATGCCGAGTTCTTTCCGTCTTTTCCTGCTCGCAAATTAAATTGAAAGTTGGCCATATGAGTACATTTTTATCATCTTTTCGAACTCATTAAAACTTACGAAAAAGTGAAAACCATGAGTACATTTTTATCCCTTTTTCGAACTCGTTAAAACTTACGAAAAAGTGAAACCTCAGAGTCATCTTTTAAGCCCTTTTCTGACTCCTAAAACATGAAAAGATTGCCGAGCATTTCTTTTACACTCGTTAAAACGGAATTAAAAGACGGTCCCCTTATAGCTCTTTTCTGACCGTAAAATCAGGAAAAGATTGCCGTGTTTTTGTCGTTTCAAACTCGATACGGAAATAAAACGACGTGTCCTTGATTGCTTTTTACTTTTCAGGTCAGTGGCACTAATTATGAAAGTACTCCTTGGTCGCAAGATCAAGCGGTTCCCCCAGGTATTATTTTATACCTTTTCGGGCTTGAGGGACACAAATTTACGAAAAAGTTCAACTTGGAGTCTTCTTAAGTTTTTCAGACTCTCTAAAATTGAAAAACGCCGAGTTTCTCCTATACTGGGCTCGTTAAAATTTCACAGTAAAGGACCTATTCAATTACAAACAGGAACGAACCACTCCTTCCTAGGGTTCGAATCAAAACTAGGTTGGACTCATCCGAAGGATGAGCTTATAACCAAGCATATGTTATCCTCCTCAAGCTTGTTAAAAATAAAGAGGTACTTGCTAGAAATGGTGGGGGAAAAGAGAGAAAAATGAGTCTATTTGCTATCCTTTATCACAGAAGAAACTTTATAACCACTCTTGAACACGACACTTTTCATTCACCTGGGTTGGGAAATCTTTTGCCTCACAGTCAATCAAGCCACATTGAAAGTCTTTAACCGGGTTTCGGGGATTAACTTTGAGTCATTCGTCACCAAACCATCTGCTGTGTCGTTATGTGTTCAAGAGGTCTGCAAACAAAACTTTCATTTGCAAAATACTTGTCATCCATTTGACCATCCCTGAGTCAGTCCTTACAGCAACATTTCTTCAACTTGAACAATGATTTCGTGTTGCGGGCTTGCCTGCAACGGGTCGCTTTCTATCGACATCGACACATTATCTAGAAAGATGACTTAGGAATCGACAGTACCTTGAAGTCTGCATGCATCAATGGCAGGTTTCTCGCCTTTGACGTCAGTTTACATCATTGACTTTCGATCAAAGGATTCCGTGAAGTGTTCGACATCAAAACATCTATTCACATTTCACGGGTTGTGCTTGGTACTTTGAGAACCATTGACATTACTGGTGGTCTCTCTCATGCTTGTTAACAGTTTACATCATCGACTGGTAATCAAGTGGTTTCTACCATGTTCGACATCAAATCATTTATTCGCATGGCTAGAATCGTACCAATTCGAGAAGTAGAAATGAAGACCCTGGATCTAGTTTCCACCATCCAGGCTGCGAGGAGTTTTGTATTCATTATCTAAGTAGACTAATCATAAACAGATGGCTGCGCCCATACTGTGTCTACAAAAGTCTATGATTATGATGTACTGCAAGATCGTTCCTGTATCAGAGTAGTTAGTCTGTTAGTTAAAGTTTTGATCTGAGTATGGGAATGCCTACCTCAGTGATGATATAATCTTATACATGTATTTTGTGTTGAAAATTGCAGGTTCCAACCAGGTCATCCACAAGACAATCCTTGAAATGATAAAGCGCTTCACCCTTCCTAGAATTACAAAACCCTAATCTATTCCAGGCTTCGCACTTTAGGGGGCAATCTGTTACACTAAAAAATGTCACCATGACTATTTGCAGTTAGTATGGCTCAATCAACAGTCATGCTACCCTCTTAGGCAAGTCTTATGCCTCTGCTATCCATCTCAAACTCAAAGAAGAGAGAAAGTCTTGTAAAAAATGTGTTTATCTCTGGGGACGCAGGTTCTCTCAAGCCTTACCTGCGGGGACGCTCACAATGTTCACAAAGGCTGCGTCCTTGGACGCTCTGTATGTTAAGGGACAGGTGCGTCCTTCTGTAAAAGGCAAAATGCGCAAGTTTCATCTTAAAAAAGTTACTTGTGGTTACTTCTAGAACTTTCTAGAGGTCGGTTTGATGAAATGGATGCGCCTCCAGTTGGTTCATGTATCCCTATTAAGGAGGAACTTATCCCATCAATAAGGGAGCTATCCCACCCAAAGAGGGGGATTATCCCATTGATGGTGGACCTGAATAACCTCTTTACATCACTATAAATAAAGGCATTGAGCCAGAGGGAGGGGAGGTTGAAAGCTATACATTTCTAAGGGTAAATGCTGCAGGAATTAGGACTCCCATTTAGAAGCTTGTGAGGAGAGATTGCCATCTTTGCTTTTTCTATTTGGAAGTGGGTGAGCTTTGTCAAAGTAGAGGAAGACTCTTGTGGACCCTGGAAGGAGCTTGCACAACACCAAGGCTCAGGTTGTAATGGTTCCTTTTGATTACCTTTAATGCAAATTGGTCCATTCTTCTCAATAACTTGTTGTTTATGGGTTATTTCATGTACTCCTTGGTCTATATGTTGAATATGCTTTGTTTTATGTTATAATCAGGTGCTATTTAATTGTTTGACTGTTGGTGATTGCAGGTTTTGGAGAAAAGGAGGAGCTCATCCAGATCAACAAAGCTTGGACTTCTACAACAGCGTTTGGACAAAGGTAAGAACGAAACACTTGATTTCTCATATCATAATGCATGTTTAGAGAAGGATAGCTCTAGTTTGTTTTGTTTGTCATTAGAATGTCTTAGACTTCTAGGAAGGTCGGTTGTGTCCGCACTCTTAACTGATTCCGTGTGACAGTGAATCCATCGCTATTTGATCTTTTAACGAGTCTAGCGAAGGTAAAACTCGGTCTTGTCTAAATGGACAAGTTTGTCGCTATTTAATGTTTTTAATGAGTTTAAAGACAAAGATAACTCGGTCCTTTTCACATTTATAGAGTATGAAAAGGGACTAAAAGGAAACTCCAAAAGTTCTTTTTCGTACATTTGTCTCTCAAGCCTAAAAAAGCATAACACAATACAAGAGAGAACCTATTGATCATGTTTGACCAACGAGTACCTTTTTCGTAGTTAATCTATCTTAGCCCGAAGAAGGGGTAAAACTATACTAAGTAGATATCGATTCTAATCCATTAACGAGCTAGAAATGACAAGTGCTCAGTAATATTTTCATGTTTAGAGAATCTGAAAAGAGCTTAAATGGGACTCCAAGGGGGTTCCTTTTTTGTTCTTAACAAAGCTCAAAAAAGCGATAAAAGTTTGCTTTGTGGTCAAAGATGTTCAATTTACATGTAAGCGCATCATAACTGCTTTCCAGTTGTTAATCCTGCTCATGTTACCATCAAAAGATTAAAAAATACATCCTCATGGATTAAATAAATGGAAACCAATGTTTACTCAATTAATGTGCAAGAAATAAACATAAAAACTGGTTCTTACCATTCATTTTCACCATATCCATTTTACCTTCTGATCTCTGGAGCAGTATTTCCTGAAGTTCACCAGTTGATTGCAGAGGATTGAAGGGATCATTCCTTGTGCTGTTTGGACCAGGTAGGAACTAACTCGGTTCTCTTTCATTTAATTTATCTCCTGTTTTAGTCAAGAACATTTTAGGGTTTTGAGATCCCTAGGGTTTCTTTTTCCAATTCAGGAATTTGAAATGGTAATCATATGGAGAGAACGAGAGCATGAAGAACAAGATATCATAGCCTTGAGTAATCAAGGAATAGTCGAGGCCCAAGAAATTGTGGATTACTCAATTATTTTAAGCTATCCAACATGCAGCAGTAGATGGATCTTCTACAGTTTCTTGTTCAATCATGGGATCTGACCGATCAGACTTTTCACATTCGAGACAAAGAAATCCCTTTTACCGTCGATGATATATACTTTCTAACTAGACTGTTGAGGTGGGGTGCCCTCATTTCACTAACAGCTCTTGCCCATAGAGGTAGACCAATGAAAGATTATGTGCGATAGTTCTACAGGAAAGGTGCCCAGCCTAGCAGAGATGGAAAGATACTTATCAAGGAAGTCAGTGATTTACCGCTAAGGACGATCCTTTTTACCATTGCCAGAGTGGCTGGCAATTTTGTGCATCATTTGGCCATGAAATCTTACATACAGTATGCCTTAGAATGTTTAGAGCCAAAAGTATTCAACTGGTGCGGGGTTTTCCTTTCATCTATGAAAGAGCAACTGGCCAAGGTGAAAAAAGGAAAGATAAATTTTTTTGGCTATGGATCAATCGTGATTTCTTTTGCCTTTGAGAGAATACCTCTCTTGCAGCCACAGCTCATTTCATTGCCTATATCTGGACCAAGAAACCCATGGATGTAAAGGTGGACAGATCTAATGGCTAGGCATGGTGCCCACTCTTCGATTGTATTTACCTCTACATTCTTTGAATGGTTCAATCGACTGGAGATGAAATTCGCAGAATATCCATATTTAGGAATGGATTTTGGTGGCGATCCAGATTTACCATTACCAGTTGGAGCAATGTGGGGTGCTATTGGTAAATTGTTTGACCAAGTCTTTTTAATTTTTTAAAGTTTTTACATTTTTTGTGTTTTTGATTATTTCCAAGACTAAACAAAATCAATTTTTATGTATACAGATATCGGACCTGTTCAAACTGTGGGAGACCTATGAGATGTAGTTGGACCAGCACAAAGTTTTTCAAGGAGAGTGATTCTCTGAGACTTGGATTTAGTTGAGACTTTGGCTGAATTGCAAAATCACATAGAGGGTTTAACCCTGGGTATTCCGGATATCCGGATTGAGGAACTACCTATGCAATTCCAACGCCACACCATCGGTGTGCCGGGTCATTGGATGATACTTTTGCGCATGATAGCACAAGCAATGACCTGCTATCATGAGCACCACTAGTTTACTAAGATACCCTTTTCTGTATACATTTTCGTTTTTGGGTCAGATGACCAATTTTTGTCTTGGACACAAACTATTTGTAAAAACTTTTTACAATTTTATTTCAAGGTTTTATTATGGTTGAGTGATGCAATCCTATTCAAATGATGATGCTAATCGAAAATATTTACTTTACATATGTTGCAAATGTCTATTTAACACATAGTTTTCTATAGAGTCAGTTAATGTGTTCAGACTTCTAGAAATATGTTGATATTGAATAAACTCAAAATACCTTTCCAAAATACGAACTCTAACGAACATATGATGAATTGCTGGGTTTCGGACAGTATAAACAACAGTATCTTGTAGCACAATGAGCTGTGGGTCCAGCCTAATGATGATTCGACGAATGCCAAGTAAAATGGCATCAGATAGAAGTTCAATCAATGCGCTATACTCAGTGATATTATTTGTTGATCGACCAATACAAATCCATCTAAAACTCATTAACTCGCCGCTAAGAGTGAAAATGGCCCATGCTGTAGAAGATAGGTTTTGTGTGCTACGACTAGCACCATCGACGTAACCAACACATGGTTCTGAAAAGTTCGACATCTGCAATAAATGAAAATTGGATTACTTAACCAAATATAAACCCTAAAAGAAACACACTCACACATGCAATCCAAGCATATTTACATGAGTTTTACCATACTTAATTAAGCATAGTAATGTTTTAAATACAACCCATTTCTGGGCCTAGATAATGGAACTCCATCATAATCTACTAACTCATAGGCACCTTTCGTCAAAACGCGCTTAACAATATAAGGGCCCATCCAAAGTGGTTCGAATTTTCCTGCACCAATTTTATCTGACTCTTGATCATAAAGCAAGACTAGGTCACCTTTTGAGAAGACTCGAGGCTTGAAATTTTGATGGTATTGCGCCTTTACCCGTTTCTTGTGTGCTTCGTTAGCCAATGTGGCATCACGACGGGTTTCATCCAGATGGATTAATTCCAAGAAACATGCTTCTTCCTCAGAAGTGTCAAGTAGCAGGTCAATTGCGAGTTTGAGTGACGAAATTTCACATTGAATCGGCAATACTACTTCCAAACCATACACCACCTGAAAAGGTGTGAATCCAGTAGCATTTCTCACCGAGGTTCGATATGCCCACAAGGCCAAGTACAGGATTAAATGCGAATTCATTTTTTGAATTCCAATCATTCGATGTAACATGCACTTAAGGACTTTGTTGATAGCCTCAACTTGTCCATTAACTTGCAGATAATATGGAGTAGAACTATCATAAGACAGTCTTAATTTGGCAGCTAACTCAACCATCATGTGATTGTGAAAATGCGACCCATGATCCGTGACTGTGGCTTGTGATACACCAAACCTGGCAACCACGTGGTTGAAGAAAAATAATGCAGCCGTTTCGCCACTGTTGTTTAATGTAGGCATTGCCTCATCCCATTTGGTAAAATAGTCAGCAACGACTATCATATATCCATGCCCCCTGGTCGAGGTGGGGTTACATGTCATGAAATCAATGCCACATTTAGCGAATGGTCCAATAGCAACTACTAGATGCAAAGGTGTAGGTGGTAGTCTAGCTTTCCGATCGAATATTTGACATGCATGACAACTTCTAATGGAAATTGTACAATCTTTGAATATTGTTGGCCAAAAGTATCTAGCATGGAGAATTCTCTGTGTTGTTGCATATCTGGACAAATTTCCACCACAAGCACCAGAATGACATTCATTCAGAGCTTTCTTGGACTCCTCATGAGTGAGGCACCTTCGTAAAATCGTATTGATACCATGACGATAAAGTGTGTCACCAATAATGAGATAATTTTTGGGTTGGTATTAGATACATCATTGTTGAGAGCGATAGGTATTGAGCTTGAAAGCTTGGGTCTGGAGATAGATCAATATATCTCCATACCATGGATCACTTAACGAAATGAGAAACAAAGACTCATCCATGATTGATGTTTCTGATGTTGAATAGTTAGAGGATGAGGGAAGATTGGAAAGTAGTTCGACAAATACGATTTATTTCTTCGACTTAGACTTAACGAATTCCAAATCAAATTCCTGCAATATAACTATCCACTTCGAGTATTTTCCCCCAGAAATTGACGTGACAAAATGTATGTCATAGGGTTGCAATTAGAGATTATTGTAGTTTTATGGAAGAGAATATAGTGGCGAAACCTCTGCACAGCTTGAATGGCCGCCAAAGCTAACTTTTCCACATATGAATACTTCCTTTCTGTATCACTGAGATTGCGACTCAAATAATAAATAGGATGTTCTATTCCATCTTCTTCTTGGACTAAAACCATTCTGATGGTTGTATCTGCAGCGGCGAGATACAGGTAATAGTCTTATTGATAGTTTGGGGCATACATTAATGATGCCCTAATCAGGGAATCTTTAAGAGCACTAAAGGAAGCTTGCGCAATGTGATCCCAATGGAAGGGTACCTCTTTCTTCAACAGATGAGTAAAAACTTTAGCCATTTCAACATAGTTTGGAATGAACCTCCTTAGAAAGTTTGCCTTCCCTTGAAGTTTCTATAACTCTAATAAATTCGAAGGTGGATGCAAGTCAAGTATTGCCTGAACCTTAGTTAGATCAAGTCAAATTCTATATTTTGAGACCACAAATCCAAGAAATTGACCAGAGCCAACACAAAACACACATTTGTGTGGATTGAGTCTTATTTTGTAGTGTTGGCACCATAAGATTATTGCTTTAAGATGCTGCGGGTGATCAGTCCCCTTTCGTGAATGAGCAGGCAAATCATCAAGATATGGTTGTACAATGTTCTTAATGTCATTGAAGGCATAGTTCATTTCCCTTTGAAGGGTAGCTCCTGCATTTTTCAAACCAAAAGGTAACTTCCTGTACGTGAATGTGCCCCAGGGACAGATAAATGCAGTTTTCGACTGATCCTCTAGGCAGATATTGATTTGATTATAGCCAGAAAATCCATCCATGAATGAAAAGATTTCACATCCGACACATTCGTCAATAATCTGGTCGATGAAGGGTGTAGGCTTTTTGTCTTTTTGACATGCTTTATTTACATCTCGGTAATCAACACACACTCGGATTGTTCCTTGTTTTTTCATCACGAGAATGATATTTGATACCCAATCGATAAGAGGTACAGGGTAAATGAAGCCAGCACACAAAAGTTTTTCAACCTTTGTCTTAATGGCAAAAAATTTCTTTGGATGTACAGGTCAAAGCCGTTGTCGTAGTGGTTTGACATCAAGGTACATTTTGATTTGATGTTCAATAATACTTGAATCAATGCTTGGCATCTCCTTGTAAGACCATGCAAATACATCTCTAAATTCACGAAACAGAGCACGATAAATATCGAGTTCCAAAGGAGAACAAGATTTTCCTACATGAATGTTTTCTACAATGTTAGGCTTGGTTGAAATGTCTATAGAATGGTTTCTTCTATGTTAGACAAATTATGCTCAGAATCTACTGAATCTATTCTAACGGAATTCGAAAAGAAATCTACAATTGAAGGGTGTACTATTTCATTTGAATAATCTTCCCTGGAACCTGGAGGAAGGGAACGATGATGATAATCTTCCCAAGGTTATTCTCCTATCATCATTGATTGGATGATTTCCTCATCTGTAGAATATATACAAGCAAAAGGATTGGAAGAAGTACCATATTCAAGTGAACGACCTATCCATACAATTGGCGATTGTGGATCTGGAAATGCCACAGAAGCAAGAAAAATTGATTGTTAAGCAAGTTCGATGGGACTTAGCGGCATAACCTCAGCAAAACTCTCATCTTCAACACTATTGGTGATCCTCTTTAAATCAGATGAAGTAGAGGATAACATATTACATGTCTCGACTCTTGCAACTTCCAAAGTCCCAGATGGTGGAGGAATTGTGAAAGTACCCATTAAGGAGGGATCTTTAAAAAGGCCTACACCAACAGATTGAAGTGAAAGCAGGGGTCCGTTAACAAATGGAATGCTTCCAATAACTTGAGAACTAGATGCAAAAATGAGGTTTGGTTGATAACTGTTATTCCACCTTTATGAGGAAATGCAATTGTACGAAAGTACGTGGAAACAACAGCAGCCATAGCATAAACCCATGGTCGTCCAAGTAAAATGTTGTAATCAAGGGGTCCATCAACCACCTCAATCTCAACAGTTACCGTTTTTCCCCCTAGTTCTACTTGCAAGTTATTCAAAATCCCACATGAAGTATAAGTTCTTCCATCAAAAGCCTTCAATGTGGTTGGTGATCTTGACAATGTAGGTGACCCCAGTGTTTTCTACCAGCTCATTGACATAATATAGGTAGAAGCTCCCTCATCTATGATTGTTCGATGAATATTTTTGTTGAGAGCTTTAACCTGAATTAGAAAAGCTAATTGCACTGGTAACTGTGGTGTATATCCTGAGTGATTAAAAACCACAAGATTAGAATCCACTGGATCTACTCCACCAATTGCTGACAGTAAATCCTACTTCTGGGAGGGGAAATTCTGTAATACCTCAAGCGTTGACATAGAAGGAGACTGAGCAAGATCTTCTACTATGTTATAATTTTGAGCAGCTCGAGCTCAAGGGTTAAAAGTTGATTTATGCACAACTCCCTTAGGCAGCTTTATTGTTAACTCTAGCGCAATGGATAGTGGAATATTTTCTGATTCAGTCGAAGTCGAAGAACCAGGTTGATCAGTGGCCTAATTATCTGACGATGACGGTGGATTACCATAATCTTTATTACCTGTCTGAACCAAAATCTCATATTTAGGTTTTGCGATGGATAACATTAATACTTGGGATGTGGAAGCATTTTCAGTTGCAACCATATTGGTATCCGGGTTTGGAAACAGAATTGTCAACACTGTGGATGCAGTAGAAGTTTTTAACAACTTAGAATCTTCCGAGCGGTGAGGACAATCTCTTGTAAAATGCTTGTCATTACATATTAGACATGGATAATGAGGTTTCTTTCCTGGACCAGATGATTTCTCTTGAGGAGGGCTTTTCTTTTTCTTTTTCTTTTTCCCTTTCTTCTTGCTTCCTGGTTGCTTTTGATTCTTACCTTTGTCAGATGACATGGCATTAACCTTGGAAGAAGGAACCTCAGATGCATTTACAGTTTGATTTGAAATATCAAGCAATTGACCAGATGGTATACTTGCCGTTTGCATGCTCAAGGAACCGATCACACCATCTCCGGCATGAGAGTCCCTACTCGATGATGGAGGTGGAATGGATTGATTTAGGCGCGGTGCATGTGGAATTTTGTCATAGAGTGTGCCGGATTGTGTGTAAATCAAATCCAAGTATTGGGCATGAGTAATCACTTTCTCTTCTATAACAACTCCACCTTTAGCCACATCCTCAGTGATAGATGGCAATAAGGACTTAATGAACCACTCAGCTAAAATCCGATCAGGAACATAGGCTTTAACCATGTGATGACGACGACGCCACTCATGAATATGATCTTATATGTGAGTAGAAGTCGTTTGTTTAAAGTTTGTCAAAATTTCTGTTCTAGTTTCATATCTTATGGGTAACTGGAAGTGGGTAGAAAAGGTAGTGGCTAAATGGGTGAAATTATTAAAAGAAGCTCTCGGCAATTCAATATACCACTTAGTAGCCAAACTAGTGAGCATTCTTTTGAAAAGATGGAGTCTTACGAAATCATCATTCAAGGAGTTCGAAGAACACCATAAATGATAAGTCATAACGTGATTTGATGGGTCTTCTCTAGGATTTTTGTTAAACTTTGGAATATCAGAAGGAAACTTATGAGGAATTATCAGCCACCATAGTGCATACAAAATTGGATATTTGGTAAGCCGGTTTAAATCTAGTAATTCTAGAGTTGCCACAAATGGCAACTGCCGATTCAAATCACGTTGAGCATATTGGGGATAAGATGGAATTGCCTGTGCCATAGGCCTTTGCATACCCGCATAAGGTGGATATCCTTCATAGGGCGGTGGGACATATCTGGTATATGGTTTAAAACCAGGTTGACCTTGCATTTGTCCGTAACCAGGTTGGGCTTGATACACAGGACCCTGATACGCTTGATATTGTCTTTGCCCAGGCTGAGCTTGGAAAGCAGGCCCATACTAAGGTTGGACATTCTGAAAAGGAGGCGTGGATACTATGATTGCCAAGGTTGTTGGGGTATCGGTTGTGAAGTTTGATATTGCCCCCCAACTTCAATTTGATCAGGTTAAGAATAAACTAAACCTGTAGCAACTTCAGTCACTCAAGATAATGGAACACTAACCTAAGGTAATTGTACCCCAGAAACAAGCGGTTGTTGCATAACAGCCTAGGAAGTTTGGGTTTGCTGACTCGAAACATGAGGTTGCGAGGCAACAAAACTAACTTCAATAGGTTGAGATACAACGGGTTGAGCTTGTATCTGTTGTTCCATAGTTACAACAGGTTGGGTCGATATAATCGGCTCAGTTCACATAGGTTGTGTCGGATACACAAGCCTTGGTTGAAGTGGCATAGTTGGCTACCACTGACAGACTCTCAATTCAGGTTGACCTAGATACGGCGGGACATAACCATAGGGTTGTCCTCCTTGATAGGGAGGATGCTGTGAATAGGCATATTGTTGACCATATGGTGGCAATCTAGTGTTAAGAGGATAAATGGGTCTTTGTTCACTATATTTCCCAGTTTGATATTGATATCCAAGATCAAATTGTTGTCTTTGATAAGAAGAACCAGGTAAAATTCTTGATGATGACATGGGAGATGACCACAGCAAAGATGAAACCCCTGAGTGGACTCCAGACATAGACTAGTAACCAGCCGGGACGAACAACTGTCCATATAAATGTGACTCAGTTGTGGTTGTAAACATCGAAGAAGTAGCAGCAAAAGACTCTACTGCATTTGCATCAGATGAAGAAGTCTGGGATGTTTGCGATTGTTCTGTCATGGTTAGCTGACCCAAAAGTTGACCTAATGAATCAAGTGGGATTTCAAAGGTAGTAGCAAAACGAGGAAGAGATTTAGAGTAAAGATATAAACTAGGACCAAAATGGTTTGGAGTCCCAGCATCAGACTCTTCTTCAGATTCTTCCTCTACAACAATTAATCCAAGTGGAAGGATTTCACCATCAGGTCTAAAAAAGACTTCTGGTGTTAAAGATGGAGTTTCAGGAACTACTGATGACTGAGGTATTTCGGTAACAATCTCAGAATGTTCAAGGTCAAAGTCTAGATGTTCCTGTAAATGAACTTCAGTTTCAATGGAAGGTTCGTGAACAACTTCAGGTTCAGGAATGTCTTCAGTTTCAACTGCTATGGGTTCTGGATCAAATTCCAATTGAACAGGCTCAAGTTCTGGAGTAATTTCTGGTTGATTCACTTCAAGTTGTGTATCAACTTTAGTTACTGGTTCACTTATTTCCTTTATAGTAGCCTCAGGTAGTTGAGCAACTTCTTCTTGTGTGACAGATGTTCCAGAAATAGTTGGAGTAACTTGAGGCTTAGTACTAGCTGTGATTGGAGCTTTTGGTAATTCAGATGAAGTACTAGAAACTCTTGAAGTACCAGACTCAGTTTGATGAGTCCGCCTTGACCAGATGGGTGTCGCTTCCGGTGGCAAGGGAGGTTTGCTTGTAACTCTCCTCGAATGACGGAGTGGAGGTTGATCTTCCTCCAGAATTGTTGATTAATCTTATCAACCTAACTCAACTAAGGAAAAAAGGATGTTTTCATTGTCAATTAACTTTTACGATGCAAGAACTTAACTTTGCTTTTTCATGTTTTAAGAGCCGAGAAAAAGCAAAAGATGACTCTAGTCTCTTTCGTTGTTTGATGAGGCTGAAAGGACAAGCGCTCAGATGGACGTTTTCTTTTAAGGAGTCAAAAAGGAACAAAAGTGACTACTTTGGAGATACTACGCAAGAGGGTTTACCAAACTAATCACAAAACTACAATATACACCTTGGTGGAAAATTAAAGAAAAATTACCAAGGATTTACCGTACGGCAGTCAGTCTTCCCGAATGCTATGTTTGGTGCATTGTGATTGGTAAGGCGACAGATTCGGCTTCCTATTGATAAAGGATGTAAGCCTATTGGGGTCTCCCACTATATACACGATGGTACAGGGAGCACAAGTTCGTACTATTACTTACGGTTCAGAGAGGAGGAATCACCCAACCTCAATGAAATGACAGCCACTAGGTTTTAAGACGCCGGAACACGTCTCTAGCCTAGACACCTCTAGATGTTTGCGTTAAATTCCAATGCATTTTTAGGTTAATTGAGGTTAATTTTAGGTTGATCTTGCTTAAAATTTGCCTTTGGGTTTCACCACGTGATGTTTTCCAAGATTCCTAAGAATGCAGCTAAAATGAGAAGCACTCTTTCCATTTTGCTTTCAACAATGAAAATCCTAACTAATAAGGGATAGAGAAAACAAGTACTTTTTGGATCAAACAACAAAGAGCACTCACTAATGCATTTCCCTAACCATTCCGTTTAAGCACACACAATCAAACTCTAAGATGCAATTACATGTATTTCTTTTTCTTTTCCGTTCTCCTTAATGTGAATTATGCACTAAGAAAAACAAATGAACAAATGATTCAAAAGCTTTTTTCACACAAATGTCGATTTATGAAAATTTCACTTAAAGATAAAGGAAGACTAAATGACACTTTCAACTTTAACGAAATGAATATTTTCGACACTTAAACGAAAATATGAATCAGATGCACAAATTAGAACAATCGATTATTCAATAAAGGAAGATTTTACGACACTTCAAAACAATTGACTGAAACTACTTTCGACTAAGGACTGCAAATGATAAACAAATAAATAAACAAACATTTAACAATCCAGTCTAAAATGGGTCGAAACAAGGAAGCAAAGACTACTTTCAGAGACAAGAATTCATCTAAATGCAACAGACAATTCAAACAACTGAAAATTGACTTAAGGCTTCAGCTCCTAGATGGGAAAACTGATCCAAAAGGAATCAATGTAGGCTAGAGTGAGGGACAGTGCGATGCATAGCACTGTCTCGGTGTAGAGGGTGCCATTCATTGCACTGTCTTAGTTACAAAGCTACAATGATTTCAGAATGACCATTTCATGCTCAAAATTGACTCAATTTCAGTGAGTTGGACTTAAATTCGATGAAAAACAGAGGGTAAAGTATGTCAAAATTTATAAGATATTGATTAGCTACTATAAGGGATAGGATCACTCCCCAGCGGAGTCACCATTTTGTTATGGGAAAATTTAGTGTCTTTTCGAACAACTAACCCCTAGACCTAGTAGCAAGTCTAGAACAACAGTTAAAGTAATTCCATTTCTTTTCCTATAGCTAACAGATAAAAGAAAGAGGAGCAAAAGTACCAAACTATATCTCTCGCTCGATCCCTCTTCCCTTTGACCGCTTTCGCGACTCCCTTCTGTACATAAATTACTTGAAAGGTACTTGCACACAAGCCGAGACAGAAAACCATCAAAGCATACATATCGATCTATTAACTAAACATATTATAGAATCAAAAGTACAATATACATCACATAACACATGAATGGGAAAAAGCATAGAACTCTTTATTCATAGAAGGAAAGATTACAACCCATGTAGATGCATGTCTGATTTAGTGTCATCCTTCCAGCTTCAAACCCTTCTCTCCTCATGAAACAATAGTTTGACATCATAACATTACTCTCTCTACTAATCTCATTCCAATAGCACTTCCTTAGCTTATGAAGTTCCAACCTTAGACCAGCCTTGAATTCCTGGTCCTTTTATAGCTGAACAGAAGAGGTTAGGCCATTAAGGGGTGCTCATGAATGCTTTGCCATATTTGGGAACTGGTTCCATGGAGGAATGGATAATGGATTATGGTTCATTCATATACTTCCTCATCCAAAAGTGAGCGCAATCCTTCTAGAAACCTCTAGAAGCATCCATTGGATGAGGAATCCAATCGATTCATTTGAAAATTTTGATGGATCTCGCTCATCGCAGGTGAAACAAAGGCTAGGTGTGATTCATAGCACCTACATAGTGTAGTGCCTGCCATTCATTACAGCCAGATAGAAGGCCAGCTGCGATGATCTCTTTAGGGCCATTTTTTTGGATGAATGGTGTCATGAAACTCTTGGGAAGCAAGCATGATGTAGGTTAACTTCATTAGCGAATGAAAACAACTGGATTAGGGGTTCATAGACCCTAATAATATAGATCTAGAAGTTGGGTTGATGTGCCCAAATTTTCTTATAACAGAAGGAAGCCTTTCTCGTCTTTCACCTTTGTATTTTTTTGAAAAGATGATTGTGCATTGATCTGATATTAATCCTATGAGTGACATTAGTTAAAGATTTATTAAACAAAGGTATTACAGAATCATGTGTTGGTGTGTGTTCTTTGTTATTTAAGAAATGGATTGATCAGATTGCTAATACACAGACATTTAAATGGAAAGATAGCAGAGAAATACAGTAAGCAAACACAAAGACACAAGCAATTTTAATACGAAGTTCACCCTATTCTCCAGGGCTACATCTCCAGTCCAACTTTCAATGGTGGCCTTGTTAATGCAGGGAATCAATGTGAGTTCTCTTGAAGCAGGTTAGCTTAGCAGGGTGGTTCTTGGATTCCCCAAGCCACTTGAGTACACAGACTTCTTCTTCCTACCAACTTTGTGACCTTCTGGTCTACAGGGGAGAGCCCAATGTGGTGCTTAGCCCGGACAGATCCTCTCTGGGATGGCTCGGATCTCTCAAGCCTCTGGTGCTCGATGCTGCCTTTAGTCAGCTTGGCCCTCTATCTCTTCTGCTTTGCTTTACTGCCTTCTTTCTCTGTGTTCCGTCCTCCTCTTGGGATTCTGGTCTCTTTCTCTGTCTCTCTGGGGTTCTCTATCCCTCTTGATGACTGATTAACTGTGTATCTTGTCTCTGTTCATGGCTTTGAAGCCTTTCGTTCCCCATGCCAGTTCAGTTCCTCTTCCACCTCTGTCGATTCACCTTCTGCAGCTGCGCTTGGAGTTCCCTGGCTCGGTGTCATCATCAACTCGCAGGGAGTGGCCACATGTCCTCCTCTAAACGGTGCCAGCTTGCTTCGTTGGTTCATTTCTTCAGTTACGTCATGGATGGATCTTTCCTCCACTGTGGCAGTTAAATAGATTACAAATCCCTTCTAAAATGTGGCGTATTCCCTTGTCTATTCTGCTTCCTCTATCGGGCGCAATCTCAGCTATCCAATCTGGCTCCTCTAGATCCAATGTCATACACACATTTCACACGGTTGACATGCTCGACTGATAGCATGCGATCAATGGCGGTTTTCTCCAACCTCCACTTGCCACGCATCGATCGGTGTATGGAATCACTCCGCTCTCGTCCAAGACCTTTTACCATTCAAGGGCACTTGAATCAATACCATCGGTTTCCAGAGCACGAGTCTCGCCTTTGTACTTTAGCACTTTTACCTTTTCCGCCCGTGATTCTCCGGTTCCCAACGCGACCGAGTGCTCGGGCTTCCTCCATTTTGGCCCTATTCACCCAGTGATGCGCGATTAATCGCGCATCAAAAATTACCTCCATTTCCCGATCCAGGGCTCCCAGGGGCTACTTTGACCTCCTGCGCAGTCTCCATGGGCCTCTGTCAGCGCGCTTTGACCGAGGTCCTTGTCGTTCCACACTAGCTGCGATTGCCACTGGTTCAGGGTGTTTTTGATCGCTGTTTTGGATTCTTTAGAGATTTGCTCTGACTTGATACAGTCATGGTTCTTTGACAGTCTTTTATGGATCCAATTTGGATCATGCATAGGCACTTATTTATTTTTAGGGTAGAAGATGAATCTCGACTTATTGAGAGTAGAAGAGGTTGTTCCTTCAAAGAATCATTTAAGACTTATGATTTAGGTTTGCTAGTTTAGATTTTCCCCTTCTCCATTTTTACTAGTTGGATGAGCTTGAACACATAGAGAAGAAGGTTGATTACAGGCATGGGGTTTCCTAGTGTGGACACAAGCTCATGGTTGGACCAGAGCTTCCCTTACAAACAACTCATATTTTCCATCAAGACTTCATCGGTAGAAGGCTATAACCAAACACAGAGAAGACGGACACAAGATTGTCCAAGTGCTACAGTGTCACAACTCCTTGGATCTCAGCCACATACTCATTCAAAAGCCAGAACTCAATAGAGGGAAATACTTATTGGAAAAACAAAAATTAGAATTATATTAAGAAAACAAGAAAAAGAACGAAGCATAAATAGCAAAGCAAAGTGAAAATATAACAAGTAGCAAACATACTATGTACATGGCACAGGGTGCAGCCCTAACTTACAGAAAGTAGTGATTTTAATCTTGGTCGTTGAAAGGAAGGTTGTCAATCCTCCCGTCAAGTGATTGCAGATGGTACATGTGTGGGCCAAGCTTTTCCTGGACATTTCATGGACCAATCCACAGAAACTGAAACTTTCTATGTTTGACTTTGTCTTCATGGGGTTTATCCCATCTCAAGACTAAGTCACCCACATCGAAGTTAGTGTTCCCTGCAGACTTCTTGTCGAACCATCCCTTGATATGGTTCTGGTGGAGTGTGAATTTTTCTTTTTGTTTCATCCTTTCTTCCTGCAACTTGTCAAGTGTATCCATCCTACATTGAACTAGCAGACAAGGCTTGCCTTGGGACTCTTGGGACAATTGGAGCGTAGGAAAGTAGATGTTTAGAGGAAGGATGGATTCTTTCCCATAAACCAAGAAGTATGACGAAGTGTTCAGAGAGGGTTTGGGTGTTACATGAGTAACCCACAAAGAATTCGTCAAATCATAGTGTCAGTTACACTATTCAGAGTAAATGGTCTTCTTGATAATGCAGATAAGGTTTTTATTTGTACACTCTATGAGACCATTTCCCTCCAGGTAGTAGTTAGATGAGTTTTTAAGCATGATACCATGTTGCAATGCAAAATCAAAAAGCTTTAAAGATGAAAATTAAGTTGCATTATAAAAAACAAGTGATATTGGAATGCCAAATCGTGAGATGATGTTTTGTTGAAGGAAGCTAGTGACTTCTTGGTCATTCACTTGATTAAGCAGAACTTCTTCTGTCCACCATGTGAAGTAATTTGTAGCTTTCAAGATGTAGCAGTGCTATTTTGATGAATGTGGGAATATTTCCCCAATTATGTCCAGGCCCCACTGTTGAAATGGTTTAGTCGCTACAACGGGGTGCAGCGGGGCTGCTAACCTTCATGTTTTATTGGCGTATCGCTGACAGACGGGCACTTGCAGGAATAAGCATGTGCATCCTTGAATAATGTGGGCCAGTAGAAACCAACTCACATGAATTTGTGCACAGTGGTGTTTCCTGCAAAGTGGCCCCCAGCTGATTTGTCACGTAGATCATGTAACACCTTCTCTGAATCGTGTGCCTCCAAGCACATGATAAAAATTTCGTTACTGTGCTTTTTGTAAAGCACTTCATCCACCAACTGATAAGGTAATGCTTTGAGGTGAAGTTCCCTCTTCTGTCTCATGGAGAAGTGAGAGGGTATGGTTCCATGCTTAAGGTACTGGCACACATCTTCATACCAAGAGTTTCCGCATGAAATGGGTGGTGCTCACTCTACATCGTACATCTCGATTTCTTAATCCCAACCAACGAGCTCTTTTCCTTCCTCCTGTGCATGGACTGCTTCAGCTATGAGTCTACAGAGACCATGACCCTTGACAATGTGAACTGGCTTGATGTAAAGATCATATTCTTGCAAGCTTGTCATCGAGTTCACACATCTTTCACCCAACTCTTGCTGTAAGAGAAGTGATCTAACTGCTAGGTGTGGCACAAATACTATGCAATGGTTCTTCAACAAGTAGAGTTTGAGGTGTTTCACCATCTTGTATACTGCATATGCTTTTTTTTCAAAGATGAGGTAGTTGAGTTTGGGTCCCTGCATGCTTGCACTCATGAAGGAGATGAGACATCCATCATTCATCTCATCCTTCTGAGTGAGTACTGCAGCGAGCGAATTGTCGGAGGCGAAGGTGTATATAAAGAAATCCTTGTTAAAATCTAGGTTGTAAAGTGTAGGCACATCTGTTATAGCCTGCTAGATACAGGTGAATCCATTCTTTTCCTTATTACGCCAGTTCTATACTACATCCTTCTTGATCATGTCTTGCATAGGTTTCACTATTTTCGAATAATCTGAGATGAACTTCTGAAGGAAGTTTATCTTTCCCAAGAAGGACTACATGGATTTCTTATTGGTTGGGCGAGGAATCTGTGTAATCGTCTGAACTCAATCTGGATCAACCTTGATCCCAATTCTGGCAATGATGTACCTGAGGAGGTTCCCCTCAAAAATTGTAAGTACGCTCTTCTTGGGATTCAAGGATATTACATATTTTCATCATCGCTCAAATATCTTCTTTAGATGGCGTATGTGGTCTGACCATTTTCTGGAAAATATAGTCACATCATCAAGGTACACCACTATGCTTTGTCCGATAAGTCCATGAAAGGTGATCTCCATGGCGCACTAAAGGTTGTGCCTACATTCACAAGCACAAATGGCATTCTCTTGTAGGCAAACATACCCCACTTGGTACAAAAGGTAGTTTTGAGTCTACCAAGTTCCGTTACCAGAACTTGGTTGTATCCCAAAAAACCATTGAGCAAGGAAAACATTTCTGCCCCAAATACTGTCTGTAAAATATGTTTTGTTGATGGCATGGGGTAGTTTTCTTTGTCCGAGGTGCAGTTCAAGTTTCGGAAATCAACGTATAAGCGGATCTCCCCGGACTTCTTACATACAAGAACTAAGTTAGAAACCCGCATAGAATGATGAACTCTGTATATGATTTGTGCATCCAATAGCTTAGTCAGTTCTTTTTGTATGAGGGGTTCGAGTGAAGGATGTAATTTCCTCAACTTCTACTGAAATGGCTTGATCCCTTCTTTGATCAGAATCTCTGATGGATAAACTATTAAAGAAGGATGTGACTTTTTGTTGGGATCATGAGTGTCAATAGAGTTCATATGTGTTAAAGGACAAGATGGTGACTGCACCCATATTAGTATTTCTGGATTGGAAGAAAGAGTTCCATGTTACTATAGATGCCCCATGTATTGCACTGGGTGCGGTATTGACCTAAGCCTAGTGAAGGTGACATTGATCATCCAATAGAATTTTCCAATAGGAAACTGTCAAAATCTGAAAAGAAATATTCCACTATAGAGTGCAAAGGGCTGGCGATGGTATATGCGTTGCAGAAGTTTCGACATTATTTGTTGGGCATGGACTTCAAAATGTACACAGATCACTCTGCTCTTAAGTACCTGGTCAAAAATCCTGTGTTGGGGGTGGGGAATTTGTAGGTGGTTTTTGCTATTCCAGGAATATGATTTTAAAGTGATTGTGAAGCTTGGATGGTTGAATGCAGGACCACATCATCTATCCAGGATTGAGACAGGCGAAGAACCAACCAACTTGGAAGAAGGATTGCTGGATGCGCAACGCTTTGCTGTGCGCATTGCAGATGACCATTTTGTAGATATAATTCAATTTCTAACTACCGGAAAAAAATCCGATAGGGCATTCTACTAAACAAAAGAAGGAATTGGTGGTCCGTGCTATATATTTTTCTGTTATAGCGGGACATTTGTATAAGATGGGAAAAGATGAAACATTACACTGATATTTTCTGGAGTTTGAGCGCGCTAGTATCCTCATTGAAACACATGGAGGAGTGCCAGGAGGACACATGGAGGGTTATGGTGTTCAACAATGCATAAAGATTCTAAGGCATTTTGTGAAGCATGTGATGCTTGTCAGAGGATGGGCAAGCCTTCATAAAGGGATGATATGCCCTTGAACCCTCAAGTTTCATTGCAAGTATTTGACAAATGGGCAATTGACTTTGTAGGTCCAATACAACCACCAGGAAGGAAGACAGGTGCGCGGTATATTATTACCGCAACGAAGTACTTAACCAGATGGGTAGAAGCGTAACCGATGAAAGATTGTATTGCTGCTACGGCTGTGAAGTTCTTGTTTGAATACATCTTAATGAGGTTTGGGTGCCATAAGGTATTAATGAGTGATAGGAATATGCATTTTTTGAATGAAAAAATCAGCATGATGGTCGAAGAATTCCAGGTATACCATCAAAAGAGTATGCCCTATCATCCCCAAGTCAATGGCACAGTGGAAGCGTTCAATAAGATTTTGGAGAATGCATTGACAAAGGTCTGAAATGTAAAGTGAAATGAGTGGGATGTACACATCCCGATGGTTCTATGGGCATACACGACAACGTGAAAAAAGTTGATAGGCCAAACTCTGTTTAGGTTGGTCTATGGGATCGAGGTGGTCATGCCCATGGAATATATTTTGCCAAGCCTGCACATTACGACTTTGACAAAGATGGCAGATCACGAGACCCTGGAGGACTGGCTCGCATAGTTGATGGAGATGGAAGAGGATTGATTTCGTGAAGGATTTCACCAGCAAGTGCAAAAAGAATGTGAGAATGCCTGACATGATAGGCATATTAAGTTGCACACTTTTAGGCTGAACAATTTGGTTTTTCTCTATGACAGTAAGTTCACAAAGTTTCCTAGCAAATTTCAAATGCTCAGGTTAGGCTCGTATGTTGTTAAGGACATCATGGAGAGTGACACAGTTAAGCTCACTAAGCTGAATGGTGAATTATTCCTGGGTAGGGTGAATGGAAGTCGATTGAAATTGTATACAGGGGATCCTCGTTTTGGGTAAATTTAGTGTTTCTTCAAACGCCTAACCCCCTAGACCTAGTAGCTAGTCTAGAAACAACAGACAAAGTAATTCATTGCTTTTCCTATAGTTAACAGATAAGAGAAAGAAGAACAAAGGTACCAACCAGTAAATTTTTCTTTATCCCTCTCTCCTTTGACTGATCTCGCCACTCATTTCTGTACTTAACTTGCTTGGAAAGTACCTACACACAAGCCGAGACAGAAACCCATCAAAGCATACAATAATGATGATCTGTTAACTAAACATATCATAGAATCAAGAGTACGATATACATCATATAAACACATGAATGGAAAAAGCTTAGAATTCTTTATTGATAGAAGGAAAGATTACAACCCATGTAGATGCATGCTCGATTCAGTGTCATCCTTCCAACTTCAAACCCTTCTCTCCTCATGAAGCAATAATTCGACATCATTACAATACTCTTACTAATCTCATTCAAACAACATTTCCTTAGCTTAAGAAATTCCAACCTAGACTAGCCTTTGAATGCATGGTCAATTTATAGCTGAATGGAGGAGGTTAAGTCATTAATGTCCCTCATGAATGCTTTGCCAAAATTTGGAAATGGTTCCATGGAGGAAGGGATAATGGATTAAGGTTCATTCATCCTCTTACTCATCCAAAAGTGAGCTCCATCCCTCTGGAAACTTCCAGAAGCATCCATTGGATGAGGAATCCAATGGATTCATTTCAAAAATTCGATGAATCTCGCTCAACACCGGTGAAACAAAGGCTTGGTGCGATGCATAACACCCAGACAGTGTAGTTCCTGCAATGCGTTGCAGCCTGATAGAAGACCATCTGCGCTGATCTCTCTAGGGGCATTTTTTGGATGAATGGTGTCATGGAAACTCTTGGAAGGCAAGCATGATGTAGATTAACTTCATTAGGGAATGAAAACAACTGATTTAGGGATTGATGGACCCTAATAATACAGATCTGGAAGCTGGGGTTGATGTGCCCAAATTGACCTATAACAGTTGCCCCCTAAAGCATGAAGTTGAAAATAAACATGTCGAGTGAGATGCTTTACCACTTGGAGAGAAGGTTTCGAAACGGAAGGAGACCTACATCAGTTACAATACATATATCACGATACTTTGATTTTTTCTCACAATTTAGCTGAGGGAAGGCATACCCATGCTCAGCTTTATAAACTTTCATTACATGTACAAATATAGTCTTCTAGAGATGTAGACTCATGAATGGATGACCATGAATGTAAGGCCATTGTACATTTGATATTGTACTCCTAAAAATATATATCGCAGCCTGGATGGATGAAACTAGATCTCGGGTCTTCAATCTTGTCTAATCTTCACTCAATGTACAAGTCTAACCATGTGAATAGATGATTTGACGTCGAGCATGGAGAGACATTGTTTGATTACCAGCCAATGATGTAAGTCGTTAACAGATGCGAGAGGAATCACCAATAATGATAATGACCCTCAAGGTATCGTAGTACATTTTGCAAGGTGTGAATAAATGATTTGATGTCGAACACCATATGAAGTCTTTCGGTCAAAGGCCATTGATGTCAACCTATCGCCGAATGTGAGAATCATGCCATTGATGTATGCAAGCTTCAAGGTACTGAAGGGGTGTTTCTAAGTCAAATTCTTGGATGATGTGCTGATGTTGACAAGAAGTGACTCGTCGTAGGATGGCCTTGATGTATCCCACATTAATGACACGAAACGAGGTAAATGATTTTTGAGATGAAATATTGACTGACGACACAAGGTTCAGGAATGCCAGGTATGAAAATGAAGGTTTAGTGCATTGTAAAGGATGAAGTTTTGAACTGAATGACTTCTCTTGAACATATCGGCGACCCTGAAGTGAATTGGTAGCATTGACCCAAAACAAAGTGATGGATGGTATGATATACCAATAGTATGATAACCATCAAGTTGAATGACTCAACCCACACAGTCATGATGGTGAAAGTGTCATGTTCAAGAGTGACCTGCTACCATAAAGTGTTCTCGGCTTTTTCCCATTTTCCCCAGTCATTTCTGACCAGTACCTATTTATTTTTAATCAAGATTGAGGAGGATAACATATGCTTGTTGTATAATTCCACCCTTCGGGTGAATCCATCGCTATTTGATGTTTTAATGAGTCTAGCGAAGGTGAAACTCGGTCTTGTCTAGATGGACAGGTTTGTCGCTATTTAATGTTTTTAACGAGTTTAACGACAAAGATAACTCTGTCATTTTGACATTTAGAGAGTCTGAATAGGGACTAAAAGGAAACTCCGAAAGTTATTTTTCGTACATTTGTCTCTCAAGCCTAAAAAAGCATAACACAATACAAGAGATAACCTATTGATCATTTTTGACCAACGAGTACCTTTTCCGTAGTTAACCTATCTCAGCCCAAAGAAGGGTAAAACTATACTGAGTAGATATCGATTCTAATCCATTAACGAGCTAGAAACGACAATTGCTCGGTAATATTTTCATGTTTAGAGAGTCTGAAAAGAGCTTAAAGAGGACTCCAAGGGGGTTCCTTTTTCGTTTTTAACAAAGCTCAAAAAAGCGATAATAGTTTGCTTTGTGGTCAAAGATGTTCAATTTACATGTAAGCACATCATAACTGCTTGCCAGTTGTTAATCCTACTCAAGATACCATCAAAAGATTAAACAATACATGCTTATGGATTAAATAAATGGAAACTAATGTTTACTCGATTAATGTGCAAGAAATAAACATATAAACTGGTTCTTACCATTCATTTTCACCATCTCGTTTTTACCTTCTGATCTCTGGAGTAGTCTTTCCCGAAGTTCACCAGTTGATTGTGGAGGATTGAAGGGATCATTCCTTGTGTTGTTTGGACCAGGTAGGAACTAACTCGGTTCTCTTTCGTTTAATTTATCTCCTTTTTTAGTCAAGAACTTTTAGGGTTTTGAGATCCCTAGGGTTTCTTTTTCTAATTCAGGAATTTGAAATGGTAATCATATGGAGAGAACGAGAGCATGAAGAACAAGATACCATAGCCTTGAGTAATCAAGGAACAGTCGAGGCCTTAATAAATTGTGGATTACTCAAGTATTTTAAGCTATCCAACATGCAGCAGTAGATGGATCTTCTACGGTTTCTCGTTCAATCATGGGATCCGACCGATCAGACTTTTCACATTTGGGACAAAGAAATTCCTTTTACCATCGATGATATATACTTTCTAACTAGACTGTTGAGGTGGGGTGCCCTCATTTCACTAACAAGTCTTGCCCACAGAGGTAGACCAGTGAAAGATTATGTGTGACAGTTCCACAGGCAAGGTGCCTAGCCTAGCAGAGATGGAAAGATACTTATCAAGGATGTCAGTGATTTACCGCTAAGGACGATCCTTTTTACCATTGCTAGAGTGGCTGGCAGTTCTGCGCTTCATTTGGCCATGAAATCTTACATACAGTATGCCTTAGAATGTTTAGAGCCAAAAGTATTTAATTGGTGCGGGGCTGTCCTTTCATCTGTGAAAGAACAATTGACCAAGGTGAAAAAAGGAAAGATCAAAAATTTCAGCTATGGATCAATCATGATTTCTTTTGCCTTGGAGAGAATACCTCTCTTGCAGCCAAAACTCATTTCATTGCCTGTATCTAGACCAAGAAACCCATGGATGCAGAGGTGGACAAATCTAATGGCTAGCCATGGTGCCCACTCTTCGATTGTATTTACCTCTACATTCTTTGAATGGTTCAATTGACAAGAGATGACCTTCGCAGAGTATCCATATTCAGGAAGGTATTTTGGTGGCGATCCAGATTTACCATTACTAGCTGGAGCAATGTGGGGTGTTATTGGTAAATTGTTTGACCAAGTGTTTTTAATTTTTTTAAGTTTTTTAATTTTTTGTGTTTTTGATTATTTCCAAGACTAAACAAAATCAATTTTTATGTATACAGATATCAGACCTTTTCAACCTGTGGGAGATCCACGAGATGTAGCTGGACTAGCACAGAGTTATGTAGGGAGAGCGATTCTCCGAGACTTGGATTTGGTCGAGACTCTGGCTGAATTACAAAATCACATAGAGGGTTTAACCCTGGGTATTCCAGATATCCAAATCGAGGAACTACCTATGAAATTGCAACACCACACCATTGGTGTGCCGGGTCGATAGATGAGACTTTTGTGCATGATAGCAGAGGCAGTGACCTGCTATCATGAGCACCACTAGTTTACTAAGATACCCTTTTCTGTATACATTTTAGTTTTTGGGTCAGACGACCAATTTTTGTCTTGGACACAAACTGTTTGTAAAAACTTTTTACAATTTTCTTTCAGGGTTTTATTATGGTTGAGTGATGCAATCCTATTCAAATGATGATGCTAATCGAAAATATTTACTTTACATATGTTGCAAATGTCTATTTAACACATAATTTTCTATAGAGTCGGTTAATGTGTTCAGACTTTTGGAAATATGTTGATATTGAATAAACTCGAAATACCTTTCCAAAATACAAACTCTAAGGAACATACGATGAATTTCTGGGTTTCAGACAGTATAAACGCCAGTAACTTGTAGCATAATGAGTTGTGAGTCCAGCCTAATGATGATTTGACGAATGCCAAGTGAAATGGCATTAGAGAGAAGTTCAATCAACGCACTATACTCATCGATATTGTTTGTTGATCGAGTAATACAAATCCCTCTAAAACTCATTAACTTGCCACTCGGAGTGAAAATGGCCCATGCTGCAGAAGATAGGTTTTGCATGCTACAACTACCACCATCGGCATAACCAAATAAAAACCTTAAAAGAAACACACTCACACATGCAATCCAAGCATATTTACATGAGTTTTACCATACTTAATTAAGCATAGTAACGTTTTAAATACAACCCATTTCTGGGCTTAGACAATGGAATTTCGTCATAATCTACTAACTCATAGGCACCCTTCATCAAAATGCGGTTAACAATATAAGGGCCCATCCAAAGTGGTTTGAATTTTCCTGCACCAATTTTATCCGACTCCTGATCATAAAGCAAGACTAGGTCACCTTCTGAGAAGACTCGAGGCTTGACATTTTGATCATATTGCACCTTTACCCGTTTCTTGTGTGCTTCGTTAGCCAATGTGGCATCACGACGGGTTTCATCCAGATGGATTAATTCCAAGAAACGTGCTTCTTCCTCAGAAGTGTCAGGTAGCAGGTCAATTGCGAGTTTGAGTGACAAAATTTCACGTTGAATTTACAAGGCTGCTTCCAAACCATACACCAGCTGAAAAGGTGTGAATCCGGTAGCATTTCTTACTGAGGTTCGATATGCCCACAAGGCCGAGTATAGGATTAAATGCCAATTTCTTTTGTGAACTCCAATCATTCATTGTAACATGCACTTAAGGACTTTGTTGATAGCCTCAACTTGTCCATTAGCTTGCAGATAATATGGAGTAGAACTACCATGCGACAGTCCTAATTTGGCAACTAACTCAACCATCACGTGATTGCGAAAATGTGACCCATGATCTGTGACTATGGCTTGTGGTACACCAAACCTGGCAACCACATGGTTGAAGAAAAATAATGCAGCCATTTCATTGTTGTTGTTTAATGTAGGCATCGCCTCGGCCCATTTGGTAAAATAGTCAACAAAAACTATTATATACCCATGCCCCCTGGTCGAGGTGGGGTTACATGTCATGAAATCAATGCCCCATTTAGTGAATGGTCCAACAACAACTAGTAGATGCAAAGGTGCAGGTGGTAGTCTAGCTTTTTGATCGAATATTTGACATGCATGACAACTTCTAACAGCAATTATGCAATCTTTGAATATTGTTGACCAAAAGTATCCAGCATGGAGAATTCTCTATGTTGTTGCATATCCGGACAAATGTCCACAACAAGCACCAGAATGACATTCATTCAGAGATTTCTTGGCCTCCTCATGAGTGAGGCACCTTTGTAAAATCGTATCGATACCACGACGATAAAGTGTGTCACCAATAATGAGATAATTTTTGGCTTGGTATCGGATACGTCGCTGTTGAGAGTGAGAGGTATCGGGCTTGGAAGCTTGGGTCTGTAGATAGATCAGTATATCTCCATACCATGGATCACTTTATGAAGTGAGAAATAGAGACTCATCCACGAACAATGTAAACTTTGAAACGAGAACTAATACTGTTACCCATTTCGTAGAGATAGCAAAAAATTGACTCGATTTTGAAAAGGGGCGATGCAGAATAGACATATTTTTTTTAGAACATAGTTTTTGGCACTTTAAATAACCTTAAATAACCGATACGATTACCCGTTTCATAGAGGTAGTAAAAACATGACCCGATTTTAAAAAGGGGCGATGCAGAATACACATATTTTTTTTAGAACATAGTTTTTGGCACTTTAAATAACCTTAAATAACCAATACGATTACCCATTTCATAAAGGTAGTAAAAACATGACCCGATTTTAAAAAGTGGTGATGCAGAATACAATAATTATTTTTTGGAGCATATTTTTGACAATTTAAATATTCTCATGTATCAAATATAAATATTCGTTTTCAAATGTTAGTGATTTTTATGCTGATTTTGAAACGTCGTTATACATCATACTTTTTTTCTTAGAGGACTTATTTTTCACACTTTAAAATTTATTATGTCCATTTTTATTTTTTAAATTATGATTACTTGAAGAATTTTTAAGTTGTTTTATTTTTATTTTTTTAAATGTTGATTACTTCAAGAAAGTCATATAATATATATATATATATAAAATAAGACAAAATAAAAATGTTAATAAAAAAAAATTATTTCATAAACTATAAAAGAATTTGGCAAAAAAAAAAAAACATAATTTAAAAAATATATATATAAAATTAAGTAAGTCAAAACAGAAAAATTAAAAAAACATTAATAAAAACAAGAAAAAAAAAATAAAAAATAAATGAAAACAAACTAGATTTAAAAAAAAATAGAAAATTAACAAAAATAAAAATAAAAAACTAGTAAAATTAACATTAAAAATATTTATAAAAAAAACTAAAAAAACAAAAATACACTGAAATTTACAAAAAAAAAACCATAAAAATATAGAAATTTTAGAAATATATGTTTAAAAAAAACAAAAAAAAAAAATTTAAAAAAGCATGTATTTAAAATTTAAAATTAAAATTTTCAAGAATTATGTATTTTCTATTTAAAAAATAAAAAACAAAATTGATTAAACACAAAAACACAAAAAAAAAAAAAAAAAAAATGAAGAAAATTTAAAATTTTTTAAACTTACCTTTTTTTTATTTAAAACACTCCAAAAAAAATATAAAATTTTTTATACAAATTTGATATTTATAAACAAATTTGTTTTTTTTTAATTATTTAAAAAAAAACAATTATTAAATTAAATTTTTTTTTTTAAACACCATTTTTGTTTTTTATTTTAATATTTATAAAAAAAACAATGATTAATTTTTTATTTATTTATTTTTTTAAAACAGTTTTTTTCTTATTTAAAATGTATAAATTTATTTTTTTTTTATTTAAAAAGAATTATTAAAAAAAAAAAAAATTCTTTGCCCCCTAGGCGGCCCGCGGCGCAGGGCGGAGGGCCTTCCGCCCTGGGCCGCGCCGCTGCGGGCCGCCCAGGGGGCAAAGAAATTTTTTTTTTTAATAATTTTTTTTAAATAAAAAAAAATAAATTTATACATTTTAAATAGGAAAAAAACCGTTTTTAAAAAAAAAAATTTAATAATTGTTTTTTTTATAAATGTTAAAATAAAAAACAAAAAACATTGTTTAAAAAAAATAAAGTTTTTAATAATTGTTTTTTTAAAATAATAATAAAAAAACCAAATTTGTTTATCAATTAATTTAAAAAAATTTAATATATACTTTTTTAAATTAAAAAACGATATGTATTAAAAAAAATTAATTTCTTTTTCTTTTTTAAATAGACAAATAAATGTTTCTTTAAAATTTTTAAATTTTTTGGTTTTTTTTTTTAATTTGAAAAGACATATTTTTAAATTTTTTGGTTTTTTTTGTTTTAATTTCAATGTATTTTTATTTTTTTAGTTTTTTTTAAATGTTTATGATGTTAATTTTACTAGTTTTTTATTTTTATTTTTGTGGATTTTCTATGTTTTTTTTTTTTTTTTTTTTTTTTTTTTTAAATCTAGTTTGTTTTTTTTTTTTTTCTTAGGTTTTTTTAATGTTTTTATTTCTATTTTTATTTACTTAATTAATTATATATATATATATATATATATATATATATATATATATATATATATATATTCCTAATTCTTTTATGGTTTATGAGATAATTTTTTTTTTTTTAACCCTTTTTTTGTCTTTTTAATATATATATTTTTAAGTAATTAACATTTTAATCTTAATTTTAATAGTTTTTAAATTATTATTTTTTGTTAATTTTCTATGTTTTTATTAAATTTAGTTTGTTTTTTATTTTCATTTTTTTTTAATTTTTTTAATTTTTACCTAAATTTTATAGTTTATAATTTTTTTTTTTCTTTTCCATATATATATATATATATATAGTTTCTTTTCTTTTCTTTTGACAATGATTTTTATTGTTTACAGATTTTTGATATTTTTTATTTTTATTATTATTTTTTTTTCCTATTTTTTTAAATATGTTTTTTTACTATTTATTTGTTTATAATTTTTAACTGTTTTTTAGTTTTTTTAAATTAGTTTTTTTTGACATTTTTATGATTGATTTTTTTTTTTTTTTTTTCTTATGTTCTTTTTTTAGTATATGCTTGAATTTATGTTTTGTTAATTTTTAAACTTTTTTTGTTTTGTGTTTTTTCATTGTTTTAATTTTTTTATTTTTAATTTTATTTTATGTCTTCATTATTTGTTTGAAATTTTAATCTTTTTCAGGGTCATGATAAAATATTTTATGTTATTATTTCGAAATGTTGAAATATTACCCTTGAAAAAAAAAGGGAAAAAAAAAAGTGTTATTCCAACGTTAACACTTTTTATTTTGAGGGCATTTTTGGGACAATTTTTGCATAAAAAATTGGTTTTCACCACCATTTTTAAAACATGCTCAAAATTTACCCTAGAAAAAAAAAGTGTTATTCCAGCATCAACACTTTTTGTTTTTAGCACTGTTTTTGATGTTTTTAAGGGGTTTTTTGCCTAGAGTTCTCGTTTTGAGTTTACAGTTCCCGTTTCAAAGTTTACATTGTTCACGATTGATGTTTTTGATGTTGAATCGTTAGAGGATGAGGGAAGATCAGAAAGTAGTTTGGCAAATACGAGAGATTTCTTTGACTTAGACTTAACGAATTCCAAATCAAATTCCTACAATATAACTATCCACTTCGAGTATTTTCCCCCCAGAAATTGACGTGACAAAATGTATGTCATAGGGTTGCAATCGGAGATTATTGTAGTTTTATGCAAGAGAATATAGTGGCAAAACCTCTGCACAGCTTGGACGGCCGCCAAAGATAACTTTTCCACATATGAATGCTTCCTTTCTGTATCATTGAGATTGCAACTCAAATAATAAATAGGATGTTCTATTCCATCTTCTTCTTGGACTAAAACCATTCCGATGGTTGTATCTATAGAAGCGAGATACAGGTAATAGTCTTGTTGATAGTTTGGGGCATACGTTAATGATGCTCTAATCAGGGAATCTTTAAGAGCACTAAAGGAAGCTTGTGCAACCTGATCCCAATGGAAGGGTACCTCTTTCTTCAATAGATGAGTAAAACCGTTAGCCATTTCAACATAGTTTGGAATGAACCTCAAAAATTTTTCCTTCCCTTCAAGTTTCTGTAACTCTAATAAATTCGAAGGTGGATGCAAGTCAAGTATTGCCTAAACCTTAGTTGGATCAAGTTTAATTCCATCTTTTGAGACCACGAATCCAAGCAATCCACCAGAGCCAACACAAAACACACATTTGTGTGGATTGAGTCTTATTTTGTAGTGTCAGCACCGTAAGAATATTGCTCTAAGATTCTACGGGTGATCAGTCCGCTTTCGTGAATGAGCAGGCAAATCTTCAAGATATGGTTGTATAATGTTCTTAATGTCGTGGAAGGCATAGTTCATTTCCCTTTGAAAGGTATCTCCTACATTGTTAAAACCAAAAGGTTACTTCCTATACGTGAATGTGCCCCAGCGACAAATAAATGCAGTTTTCGATTGATCCTCTGGTTGGATATTGATTTGATTGTAGTCGGAAAATCCATCCATGAATGAAAAGATTTCACATCTCGTACATTCGTCAATAATCTGGTTGATGAAGGGTGTAGGATTTTTTTTTTGGACATGCTTTATTTACATCTCGGTAATCAACACACACTCGTATTGTTCCTTGTTTTTTCATCACAAGAACAATATTTGATACCCAATCAGTAAGAGGTACAGGGTAAATGAAGCGAGCACATAAAAGTTTTTCAACCTTTGTCTTAATAGCAACAACTTTCTTTGGATGTACAGGTCGAAGCCGTTGTCATACTGGTTTGACATCAGGGTACATTTTTATTTGATGTTCAACAATACTTGAATCAATGCCTGGCATCTCCTCGTAAGACCATGAAAATACATCTCTAAATTCACAAAACAGAGCACGATAAATATCGAGTTCCAAAGGAGAACAAGATTTTCCGACATGAATTTTTTCTACAATGTTAGGCTCGGTCGAAATGTCTATAGAAATGGTTTCTTCTATGTTAGAAAAATTACGCTCAGAATCTACTGAATCTATTCTAATGGATTTCAAAAAGAAATCTACAATTGAAGGGTGTACTAGTTCATCTGAATAATTGTCCTTGGAATCTAGAGGAAGCGAACGATGATGATAATCTTCCCAAGGTTCTTCTCCTATCATCATTGATTGGATGATTTCCTCATCTGTAGAATATATACAAGCAAAAAGATCGGAATAAGTACCATATTCAAGTGAACGATCCAACCATACAATTGGTGATTGTGGATCTAGAAATGCCGCACAAGTAAGAAAAATTGATTGCTATGCAAGTTCGATGGGACTTCGGCATAACCTCAACAAAACTCTCATCTTCAACACTATTGGTGATCCTATTTAAATTAGATGAAGTAGAGGATAACATATTACATGTCTCGACTCTCGCAACTTCCAAAGTCCCAGATGGTGGAGGAAGTGCGAAAGTACCCATTAAGGAGGGATCATTGAAAATACCTACACCAATAAATTGAAGTGAAAGCAGGGGTCCGTTAACAAACAGAATGCTTCCCTTAACTTGAGAACTAGAGGCAAAAAATGAGGTTTGGTCGATAAATGTTATTCCACCTTTATGAGGAAATGCAATCGTACGAAAGTACATGGAAACAACAACAGCCATAGCATAAACCCATGGTTGTCCAAGTAAAATGTTGTAATCAAGGGATCCGTCAACCACCTCAATCTCAACAGTTATTATTTTCCCCCCTAGTTCTACTTGCAAGTTATTCAAAATCTCACATGAAGTATAAGTTCTTCCATCAAAAGCCTTCAATGTGGTTGGTGATCTTGACAACGTAGGTGACCCCAGTGTTTTCTAGCAGCTCATTGATGAATATTTTTGTTGAGAGATTTAACCTGAATTAGAAAAGCTAATTGCGCTAGTAACTGTGGTGTGTATCCTGAGTGATTAAAAACCACAAGATTAGAATCCACTGGATCTACTCCACCTATTGCTGACAGTAAAGCCTGCTTCTGGGAGGGGAAATTCTGTAATACCTCAAGTGTTGACATAGAAGAAGGAGACTGAACAAGATCTTCTACTATGTTATAATTTGATCAGCTCGAGCTCGAGGGTTACACATTGATTTATGCACAACTCCCTTAGGCGGCTTTATTGTTAACTCTGGTGCAATGGGTAGTGGAATATTTGCTGATGCGATCAAAGTCAAAGAACCAGGTTGATCAGTGGCCCAATTATTTGACGACGATGGTGGATTACCATAATCTTTATTACATGTCTGAACCAAAATCTCATCTTTAGGTTTTGCGATGGATAACATTAATACCTGGGATGTGGAAGCATTTTCAGTTGCAACCATATTGGTATCCGGGTTGGAAACAGATCTATCAACACTGTAGATGCAGTAGAAGTTTTTAATAGCTTAGAATATTCTGAGCGGTGAGGACAATCTCTTGTAAAATGCTCGTCATTACATATTAGACATGGATAATGAGGTTTCTTTCCCGGATCAGATGATTTCTCTTGAGGAGGGTTTTCGTTTTTCTTTTTATTTTTCCCTTTCTTCTTGCTTCCTGGTTGCTTTTGATTCTTACCTTTGTCAGATGACATGGCATTAAACTCGGAAGGAAGAACCTCAGATACATTTACAATTTGATTTGAAATAGCAAGCGATTGACCAGATGGTCTACTTGCCATTTGCATGCTCAAGGAATCGATCACACCATCTTTGGCATGAGAGTCCCTATTCGATGATGGAGGTGGAATGGATTGATTTAGGTGCGGTGCATGTGGAATTTTGTCATAGAATGTGCCGGATTGTGTGTAAATCAAATCCAAGTATTGGCACGAGAAATCACTTGCACTTCTATAACAACTCCACCTTTAGCCACATCCTCAGTGATAGATGGAAATAAGGACTTAATGAACCACTCAGCTAAAATCTGATCAGGAACATAGGTTTTAACCATGTGACGACGACGACGCCACTCATGAATATGATTTGATATGTGAGTAGAAGTCGTTTGTTTAAAGTTGGTCAAAAGTTCCATTCCAGTTTCATATCTGATGGGTAACTAGAAGTGGGTCAAAAAGGTAGTGGCTAAATGGGTGAAATTATTAAAAGAAGCTCTCGACAATTCAATATACCACTTAGTAGCCAAACCAGTAAGCATTCTTTGGAAAAGATAGAGTCTTACGGAATCATCATTCAAGGAGTTCAAAGAACACCATAAATGATAAGTCATAACGTGATTTTGCGGGTCTTCTGCAGGATTTCCTTTAAACTTTGGAATATCGGAAGGCAACTTATGAGGAATTACCGACCACCATGGTGGATACAAAATTGGATCATTGGTAAGCCAGTTTAAATCTGGTAATTCTAGAGTTGCCACAAATGGCAACTGCCGATTCAAATCAGGTTGAGCATATCCGAGATAAGATGGAATTGCCTGTGCCATAGGCCTTTGCATACCCACATAAGGCAGATATCCTTCATAGGGTGGTGGGACATATCTGGTATATGGATTAAAACTAGGTTGACCTTTCATTTGTCCATGACCGGGTTGGGCTTGATACACAGGACCCTGGTACACTTGATATTGTCCTTGCCCAGGCTGAGCTTGGAAAGCAGGCCCATACTGAGGTTGGACATTCTGAAAAGGAGGTTGTGGATACTATGGTTGCCAAGGTTGTTGGGGTATCGGTTGTGAAGTTTGATATTGCCCCCCAACTTCAATTTGACTAGGCTAAGAATAAACTAAACCTGTAGCAACTTGAGTCACTCTAGATAATGGCACACTAACCTGAGGTAATTGTACCCCAGAAACAAGCGGTTGTTGCATAACAGCCTGAGAGATTTGGGTTTTCTTACTCAAAACTTGTGGTTGCGAGGTAGCGGAACTAACTTGCATAGGTTGAGATACAAAAGGTCGAGCTTGGATCTATGGTTCCATAGTTATGACAGGTTGGGTCGATATAATCAGCTCAGTTTGATTAGGTTGTGTTGGATACACAAGCCTTAGTTGTGGTGGCATAGTTGGTTGCCACTGACAGACTCTCATTTCAGGTTGACCTGAATACGGTGGAACATAACCATAGGGTTTCCCTCCTTGATAGGGAGGATGCGGTGAATAGGAATATTGCTGACCATATGGTTACAATCCATTGTTAAGAGGATATATGGGTATTTGTTCACCGAATTGCGAGTTTGATACTGATATTGGTAAGAAAGATCAAACTGTTGTCCTTGATAAAAAGAACTAGGTAAAATTCTGAATGATGACATGGGTGATGACCATGGCAAAGAAGAAACCTTTGAGTGGATTCCAGACATAGACTGGTAACTAGCTAGGACAAACGATTTTCCATATAAATGTGACTTAGGTGTGTTAGTAAACATCAAAGAAGTATCAGCAAAGGATTCTGCAGCAGTTGCATCAGATGAAACAATCTGGGATGTTTGCGGTTGTTCTGCCATGGTTAACTAACCCAAAAGTTGACCTAATGAATCAAGTGGTATCTCAGAGGCAACAATAGAACGAGGAAGAGATTGAGAATAAAGATACAAACCAGGTCCAAAATGATGTGGAGTCCCGGGGGTAGAATCTTCCTCAGCTTCTTCCTCTACAACAATTAATCCAGGTGGAAGGATTTCACTGTTAGGTCCAAAAAAGACTTCTGGTGTTAAAGATGGAGTTTCAGGAACTACAGATGACTGAGGTATTTTAGTAACAACTTTGGAATGTTCAAGGTCAAAGTCCAGATGTTCTGGTAAAAGAACTTCAGTTTCAATGGAAGGTTTGTGAACAACTTTAGGTTCAGAAATGTCTTCGATTTCAACTGCTATAGGTTCTGGATCAAATTCCAATTGAACAGGTTCAAGTTCTAAAGTAATTTTTGGTTGATTAACTTCAAGTTGTGGATCAACTTCAGTTACTTGTTCACTTGTTTCTGTTATAGTGGCCTCAGGTAGTTGAGTAACTTCTTCTTGTGTAACAGATGTACCAGAAATAGTTGGAGTAACTTGAGGCTCTGTACTAGCCATGATAGGCGGCTCTGGTAATTCAGATGAAGTACTAGAAACTCTTGACTGCTCTGGAGATACTAGACAAGAGGTTTTACCAAAATAATCACAAAACTACAATATATACCTTGGTGGTAAATGAAAGAGAAATTGCCAAGGATTTACTGTACGACAGTCAGTCTTCCCGAATGATGTGTTCGGTGCATTGTGGTTGGTAAGGTGGCATACTTGGGTTCCTAAGGATAAAGTATTTTAACCTATTGGAGTCTCCCACTATATACTTGACGGTACATGGAGCACAAGTCCATACTAGTACTTATCGAATCAGAGAGGAGGAATCACCCAACCTCAATGAAAACAACAGCCACTAGGTTTTAAGACGCCAGAACACGTCTCTAGCCTAGACACCTCTAGATGTTTGCGTTAAGTTCCAATGCATTATTAGGTTAATTGATTTAAATTTTAGGTTGATCTTGCTTAAGATTTGCCTTTGAGGTTTCACCACAAGATGTTTTTTGAAATTCCTAAGAATGCAACTAGAATGAGAAGCACTCTTTCCATTTGTTTTCAACAATGAAAATCCTAGCTATGAGGGATAGAGCATTCAAGTACTTTTTAGATCAAACAAAAAAGAGCACAAACTAATGCAATTCCATAAACCATTCCTTTTGAACACACAAACTCAAACTCTAAAATGCAATTGCATGTATTTCTTTTTCTTTTCAGTTCCTCTTAATGTGAATGATGCAATAAGAAAAACTAATGCACAAACGATTCAGAAACTCTTTTCACAATAAATGTCGATTTATGACAATTTATTTCGAAGGGAAAGGAAGACTAAATGACACTTTCAACTTTAAAGAAACAAATATTTTCGACACTTGAAATGAAAATATGAATCAAATGCACAAATAGATCAATCGGTTATTTATGAAGGAAGACTTGACAACACTTCATTTTTTAACAAAACAATCGATTGAAACTACTTTTTGACAATGGAATGCAAATGATAAAACAAATACATAATAAAAATTCAACAATCCAGTCTAAATCGGGTCGAAATAAGGAAACAAAGACTATTTTCAGAGACTAAACCTCATCTATATCCAAAAATAAATTCAAACAGCTGAAAATTGACAAAAGTGCTCAGTTCCTAGATGGGAAAACTGACCCTAAAGGGATCAGCGTAGGGCACAATTAGAGACAGTGCACTAAATTGCACTATGTCTATGTAGAAGATGCACTGCAGCGCACTATGTCAGTCATAGAATTGCGTTGATTACAGTAAGACAATTTTATACTCAAAACTGACTCAATTTTCAGTGAATTGAACTTGAATTTTATGAATAATAGAAGGTACAATATGTCAAAGTGTTTTAAGAGAATTATAAGCTACTATAAGGGATAGGATCGATCCCTAGCAGATTCGCCATTTTTTTTGGACAAATTTAGTGTTTCTTCAAACGCCTAACTGTTATCGGGAAAACTAGTGTCCCTTCAGAGCTGCTAGTCCCACTAAGACGGGTAGCTATCTTAGAAACAAACAAACTAAAGTTTCTTGTGTTTTCCTTTATGAGAGATAGATGAGAGAGAAGTAGAGAGTACCAACCTCAGTCTTTCGCTAGTCTCCTTGCTCATTTCCTCTCTCCCTTGATAGAGCTTTCACCACTCCTTTCTCACTTGTCCCGCTTTAAAGAACACCTGTAGAGTCAAGGCAGCAAAAGACCATCAAAGCATAGAGATCTATAACCATAAACAATATAGGATCAGATGTACATTAACCATATAAATGCATATACAAATACAAGATTCAGAGATATACAAGCATATGGAGGAAAACTCAAATAGCTTTATTGATAGAAGTAGTAGAAGAGAGGATTACAACCAAGCTGTCTAATCCAACATCATCCTCCCAGCATGAAAGCCCTCTTCACCTCATACAAAGCAAGATCACCCAACAATGTCTTCAAAGAGAAACCAACAACACTTCCTTGCAAATTACAAAACTCCAGCCTCTAAATCTCTAGGATGAGGGATCCATATATAGATGTTTACAGGAGAGTGATTCAGCTTCTGGGATTTTGATTAGTGTCATTTCACTGATAGTTCTTGGTTCCACTTGGATATTTCATGATCTCTTACTCATCCCTGGGCGAATTCAGAGAGGCAAGTGTCATATGAGCAGTTTCTAGAAGATTCTCTGGGTTTCCACCTAGCAAACTGCTTCTACCATTTGTCTACTCTCACTCATCGCACTCTACAAAAGGGCTTTCTAGTATGCATTGCACCCCCCATGTGTAATAGGTGAGATGCATCACACCCTATGCATGGAGCAGTCTGTATGGTCCAGTTTTGACCAGTTCTGAGTAGTTTTTCAGGGAGAACTTCTGGGAAATGATGTAATCAGCTGACCTTGTTCCTTTAGGGTATGAAACAACACTTTTAAGGGTTTAGAAGCCCTTGGTTTATGGACATATGTGATTGGGGTTGCAGTACCCAAATATGTCTATAACAGTTGCCCCCTAAAGCATGAGGTCGTAAATCTTCTGATGTCGGGTGAAATTCTTTATAATGAGGATCCGAGGTTTTTCTAACTGGAAGGTGACCTGTAATAAGATACAATACAATAAAATATCTTCACAATATTTTCATGATCTAGCTGAGGCGGGCATTCCCATGCTCAGCTTTATAAATTCATATTCATGTACATAAGATAGACGATCGTCTGGGTGGTAGACTGATGATTTTGGTAGAGCCATCATCCTTCGGTTTGGATGATTATTTGTGCAGCTATGATGTACATTTGATGTATTTATTTTCCTGAATATATCGCAGCCCGGATGGATGAAACTAGATTTGGGGTCTTCAAACTTGTTCAATCTTCGCCGGAAGTACAAGTCGATCCATGTGAGAAGATGTTCTAATGTTGAACATGGAATGACATCGCCTGATTACCAGCCAATGATGTAAGTTGTTAATAGGTGCAAGAGGAATCATCGATAATGATAATGACCCTCAAGGTACCATAGTACAATTCACGTGGTGTGGATACATGAGTTGATGTCGAACACCATGCAAAATCTTTTGGTCAAAGGCCATTGATGTAAACCTGCCGTCGGAAGTGAGAAGCTTGCCATTGAGGCATGCAAGCTTCAAAGTACTAAAAGGGTTGTTCCTAAGTCAACCTCTTGGATAATGAGCTAATGTTGACAAGAAGTGACCCGTCATAGGAGGGCCTTAATGAATCCCACATCTATGACACGGAATGGAGCAAATGATTTTGTGGAGGTGAAAATGATCTGATGATATAAGGTTCAGGGTGGCGGTCATGAAAAACGGAGAGTGAAGGTATTACAGTGGAGGAGGCATTAGCTAGGTTGGTGAATTCTCTGAGCGACTTCTCTTGAACATATCGACGACACTGAAATGGATTGGGTGCGTTAACACCAAAATGGATGGTACGGTGGACCAATGGTGATATGACCGGTGAACAGAATAACCCAGCCCAACTCAATCATGGTGACAGAGTGAAAGTGTCATGTTTAAGAGCGACCTGCTACCAATGAAGTTATTCAAGTTTTCTTCCCCTTTTTCCCCAGTCATTGCTGACCAGTACCTCTTTATTTTTGTCAAGCTTGAGGAGGATAACATATGCTTGTTCTATAATTTTCCCTTCGGGCAAACTTGTCGCTATGTTTTATCAAGCCTAGCGATAGTGAAACTTGCTCTTGTCTGCATGGACAAGTTTGTTACTATTGTTTTAACGAGTTTAATGACAAAGATAACTTGGTCCTTTTCAATTTTAGAGAGTATAAAAAGAGACGTAAAGGCAACTCCAGTGGTCCTTTTTCGTAATGTAATCCCTTAGGTCCAAAAAAGTGTAAAATAATACGAAAGGGATGACTTTTCAATAGTTTTAATGAGCCGGACAAGACAAGCACTCGATCTTTTTGTGTAATAATCCCTTAGGTCTGAAAACATTAAAATCTAGAGGAGGGATGGCACTTTCAATTGATTTAATGAGCTGGAGAGGCCAGTTTCTCGGCAATCTTTTCATATTTTACGAGTCAGATGAAAAGAGCTTAAAGGAGACTCATTTTTTGAGGAACGAGTGATGTTTTTTTGGATAACAACTGGTTCCAGGTAAGATTTGGAACTTTTCAATAACGACAGTGTAAAGAAGGTGGCTAATAGGATCACTCGTCGCAGCTATTCCTCAAAAGGGTAAACAATCAAATGAAGGCGTATGATCGGCTAAAAAAAGAGTGAAGGTGATGGTAAGAACACAACCAAGGTTCAAAAGCTGATAATTATGTGATCGCAAAGATTATTTACTGAAGGTGGGTTCATTTTTTAATGAGCTTAAACTCTGGGGGAACATTTGCTCATTGCTAGGTTTATTTTTTAATGATCTTGAACTTCACGTAAAACTGCTCGTGCCAGTCGTATAATAAGGATGTCTCATCAGTAGGTTCATTTTTTAGGGATCTTTCCCTATGCGTAACTTTGCTTTTGAGCCTTTCATTATGCAAGCTAGGAATGACCAACCTACAAGTTTAAAGGGTTAAGAGCCTACAAACTAAGAAAATAAATGGTCGATTTTCACTTGCATGCAAAAAGGTTTGCATGCCCCCAGGTATAAAGTAGAGTTTCCAGGTCATCATATGGAAGTTCTTGCATTAGCAAGATTGTTCCATCCGCATTGCAGACAAAACACTTCCTTGGCGATGTCCATCAAAATGGACAAAGGTGACTGTTGTCAGTGCCAATCACATAACCTTTGACAAGGGAGTCTTTTTCCAGCCTGATCGATTTTCATAAATAGAAAGGATTGTCAAACTAGTCATATTCCTACGCGAAAACCTACCTTATATCTGGGGTTTTCCTGTCGAAGTAGACCAGGGCACATGCCTCCTGGGTTTCAGTCACAATCACCGAATCACTCGTGCTCATCAGGTGGACGGACTGGAGATTGATGAGACATTCCTTGTGCAAAAAGACTAGTTAGGGATGGCATTTGACTAATAGTTGTGTTTGAATTGGGGAATGAAATCTGGTTTACGAGCTGGACCACTCTGCCTTCATGCGGAAAACACATCACTCAAAAGAGTGAGGAAATGATGGCTCCCATGCTATAAATGTAGTCATGCCCAAGGAGTAGATTGTAATCTAGAGGTCCTTGGACTACCATCACGTTTAGATGAACGGTTTTCCTTCTCAAAGTTATAGGCAAATTTGGAAGGATCCCCAACGGTCTACTGGTTCGTTGAAGCCTGACAGATTTCGAATCTCAGCCAGAAGCAATGGCGAACCAAGCACTTTCCAAGCAGTTGAGGAAAGGATAATCACAGAAGCCCCTTCATCTATGATAGTACCAACCATGATCATTTTGTAAGCTTGTACTATGATTCGGAATGGTACATTAGATGGTAGGCAGGGTCTGGCTAGTATATTCCAATCGAAGGAAATGACTAGATTGCTTGGAGGTGGGACCGAATAAACGGCCAGATAAATCTTTGATGAACTTCCTTCCTGTGGTAAAGGAACGGGTAGATTTCCCCCATGTTCATCAGATTCTGTGTTTATGAAAAGAATTTTAACGGTTTCGTGCTCATTCTCTTTGGTGACAGTATCATCTGAAGGTGGACCCTCTGAAGACAAGATTGGGTCAACCATCGTCTCGACCTGTTGACTTTGGTCCGATGTGGACTCAGAGGGTTTATCTTCAATGATACGTGCTTCGACCGACATCAACGGTGTGTCAGTCGAATTTTCAACTAGTGGTGGACTCGGCAAGAGTTTCTTGTATCTAGGAGAAAGTCACTGCGGTGACGCAGGATGGTTATCCAAGATTCTTTTAGCTTCATCTAGGAAAGGACAACGGTGGAGGACATGATCGCCTTCACACAGTCTATAAGGAAATTTAGATCTTCCTTTCTTTCCATTGGCTTCGTTTTCACTAGTTGATGGTGTGCTCTCAACATGATTGTCAGAGGTTGAAGACACCGGATTGTGTAAGTGGGGAGACCAGTCCCTCAGGATCTGTGGGATATAGGGACAATCTTGATGATAGTGGTCTCCCTTGCAAATGACACATGGAGATTTAGGTTTGGAAGGTGCAGTGTGTGGATTTTCGCCAGACGATGCACGGTTGCCCCCTTTTGCCATTGGATTATTCTTCTTCTTCTCCCTACCTTTCTTCTTCTTCTCAGTTACTTGGTTTTTAGCATTACTAGCTTCACCAAGCTAAGAGGAAGAAGGAGAGGGAGAAACAAATGAAGTAGAAGATGGGGGGGGGCAACTTCATCCGGTTTCTGATTGGATTGCTGAGGAATTGTGGTGTTTTGAATGACAGAGGTCGAGAAAAGCCATACTGGAAGGCCAATTGTGAGTCCTGGAAGGGACAATGTAGCATGTGTGGAGCACCAATATCCCCCCAAGAGGAGAAGGGACTAGGATTCCCCCCCAAGGGGAAATTCTTGATTGGTAGAATCCATTTTCTCAACCTAAGACCAACGAGGGAACAGTGACGTTATTCCGATTAAAATAAATTTTATGATGCTTTGACACAACTTGCTTTTTCAATTTTTAAGAGTCGAGAAAAAGCTAAAGATGACTCTAGTTGCCTTCGTTTTTTAATGAGCCTGAAGTGACAAGTGCTCAGATGGACCTTTTCTTTTAAGGAGTCTGAAAAGGAATGAAAGTGACTACTCTGGAAATCTAGACAGAGGGATTACCAAACCAATCGCAAAACTGCAAAATACTTTTTATGGTACGGTAGTCAATCTTCCCAAATGTTGTGTTTAGTGCATTGCAATCGATAGGGCGGCAGACACGGCTTCCTAAGGATAAATGATGTAGCCTATTGTGGTCTCCCAATATATACTCGACGGTACATGGGAGCACAAGTCTGTACTGGCACTTTTCGTCTCAAAGAGGAGGAATCACCCAACCTACGATGAAGGTGATAGTTACCAAGCTTTACGACACCAGAATACGTCTCTAGCCTAGACTTCTAAATGTTGTGCGTTAGGTTCCAAAGCGTTTTTATGCTCATTGAGGTTTATTTTGCAGTTGATCTTTCTTAAGAAGTTTGCCTTTAAGGTTCACCACGTGATGTAGATATACAATTCCTAAATATGCAATCTAAGATGATAAATAGTCGTTTACTTTCTTTTTGCAATGAAAATCCTAGCTACTAAGGAAAGAGAAATGAAATTCTTTCAACATAGGGCAGAGAGCACACACTAGATGCACTTTTCCTAAATCAACTTCAGCATGTAGTCTAAATGCGAATGCACATGCATATATTGTTTTTTAGTTTCCTTAATGTGAGAATGACAAAAAGAAAACTAAGTATAGATTTGAACTATCTTCTTTCAAAGCAACAGTACTAACAATTTTCTTTTCAAAAAACGAAAGTAAGGCCAAGACGACACTTTGCGATTTCGAATTTAAAATTGCTTTCGACACTTGAAATACTATTAATTCAAATCAAATACAATGGAAAAAGTGTAATCGACTATCTAAAAGAGGAATGCTTTGTGACACTATTTTTCTTGACTGAAAATGACACTTGTGACACGTTCAAATCAAAAGATGACAGCTCAATTAAGCTACTATTTGCAAAGGAGAACTGTAAATGATGAAAAATACATAAAAAAACATTCACAACTCCTTCTAATGGAGGCTGAATAATGCATAGGAAGATAGTTTCAACAGTGATATAATGATCATAAACAACAAAACTACTGAATAAAGCTGAAGACAATGAAGAAAAAACCAAAATTTGGAGGTAGAAATAGTCTCATTCAATCATCGCACCTGTAACACAGGGAAATAGGGATGCATCTCACCTACAACACACGGGAGGTGTGATGCATCCAGATTTCCAAGAAGAGACAATGCGATGGTCCAGGGACGAGACTGAGCTTGGTTTTCACTCACAGTTTGCAGCTAAGTTCAGGGATTTAGGCTGAGCTAATGATTGTCAGTAAACACAAAGTATAGGGGCTGATCTAATGAGGTTATTTGAGCTACCACTAGGGCACTTAGGATGTTTGCAAGCTAGATGTTCAGTTCATAAACCAACCCAGAGATTGATTGAAGCAGCGTTGATCTACTTTGCAGTTGCATAGAAAAAGCAGTTCGAAGGCTAGCTGGCTTGACTTCAGGCTCCGTCTGTGGTTTATAAAGCAAACAATAGTAACAAAACAAACAAACTATTCGGTCCCCAGTGGAGTCACCATTTTGTTATCGAGAAAACTAGTGTCCATTCAGAGCTGCTAGTCCCACTAAGATGGGTAGCTATCTTAGAAACAAACAAACTAAAGTTACTTGTGTTTTCCTTTATGAGAGATAGATGAGAGAGAAGCAGAGAGTACCAACCTCAATCTTTCGCTAGTCTCCTTGCTCATTTCCTCTCTCCCTTGATGGAGCTTTCACCACTCCTTTCTCACTTGTCCCGCTTTAAAGAACACCTGTACAGTCAAGTCAAAAAAATACCATCAAAGCATAGAGATCTATAACCATAAACAATGTAGGATCAGATGTACATTAACCATATAAATGCATATACAAATACAAGATTCAAAGATATACAAGCATATGGAGGAAAACTCAAATAGCTTTATTGATAGAAGTAGTAGAAGAGAGGATTACAACCAAGATTTCTGATCCAGCATCATCCTCCCAGCATGAAAGCCCTCTTCACCTCATACAAAGCAAGATCACCCAACAATGTCTTCAAAGAGAAACCAACAACACTTCCTTGCAAATTACAAAATTCCAGCCTCTAAATCTCTAGGATGAGGGATCCATATATAGATGTTTACAGGAGAGTGAGTCAGCTTCTGGGATTTTGATTAGTGTCATTTCACTGATAGTTCTTGGTTCCACTTGGAGATTTCATGATCTCTTACTCATCCCTGGGCGAATTCAGAGAGGCAAGTGTCATATGAGCAGTTTCTAGAAGATTCTCTGGGTTTCCACCTAGCAAACTGCTTCTGCCATTTGTCTATTCTTGCTCATCGCACCCTATAGAAGGGATTTCCAGTATGCATCGCACCCCCCGTGTGTAATAGGTGAGATTCATCACACCCTATGCATGGAGCAGTCAATATGGTCCGGTTTTGACGAGTTTTGAGTAGTTTTTCAGGGAGAACTTCTGGGAAATGATGTAATCAGCTGACCTTGTTCCTTTAGGGTATGAAACAACACTTTTAGGGGTTTAGAAGCCCTTGGTTTATGGACATATGTGATTGGGGTTACAGTGCCAAAATATGTCTATAACACCAACCCTCTAGACATAGTAGCTAGTCTAGAAACAACAGACAAAGTAATTCGTTGCTTTTCCTATAGTTAATAGATAAGAGAAAGAAGAATAAAGGTACCAACCTGTAACTTTCACTCGATCCCTCTCTCCTTTGACCGATCTCCCCACTCCTTTTCATACTTAACTCACTTGGAAAGTACCTGCACACAAGCCAAGACAGAAACCCATCAAAGCATACAATAATGATGATCTATTAACTAAACATATCATAGAATCAAGAGTATGATATACATCATATAAACACATGAATGGAAAAAGCTTAGAATTATTTATTGGTAGAAGGAAGGATTACAACCCATGTAGATGCATTCTTGATTCAGTGTCATCCTTCCAACTTCAAACCCTTATCTCCTCATGAAGCAACAATTCGACATCATTACAATACTCTTACTAATCTCATTCAAACAACATTTCCTTAACTTAAGAAATTCCAACCTAGACTAGCCTTTGAATGCATGGTCAATTTATAAATGAATGGAGGGGGTTAAGCCATTAATGGCCCTCATGAATGCTTTGCAAAAATTTGGAAATGGTTCCATGGAGGAAGGGATAATGGATTAAGGTTCATTCATCCTCTTCCTCATCTAAAAGCGAGCTCCATCCATCTAGAAACTTCTAGAAGCATTCATTGGATGAGGAATCCAATGGATTCATTTCAAAAAATTCGATGAAGCTCGATCAACGCAGGTGAAACAAAGGCTTGGTGCGATGCATAGCACCCAGACAGTGTAGTTCCTGCAATGCATTATAGCCTGATAGAAGGCCATCTGCGCTGATCTGTCTAGGGGCATTTTTTGGATGAATGGTGTCATGGAAACTCTTGGAAGGAAAGCATGATGTAGGTTAAATTCATTAGGGAATGAAAACAACTAATTTAGGGATTGATGGACCCTAATAATACGGATCTGGAAGCTGGGGTTGATGTGCCCAAATTGACCTGTAACAATCCTCCCCCTCTGTAATGACTATATAGTAGCAGGATAGTCTTAGTGCTCCAAGCAGTTGCAAGGGAGGGCAAGACTATAAACTACACTTCCCGAAGAAGAGGAGAAAGCGCTAAAGAGGTTGCATGACAGATTCAAGGGGTACAACAGAAGAAGCTGTGATAGAAGAAGCCACGACAGATGAAGCAACGATGGACAAGTTACGTCATGGGGGTTGGTGCTGCACAACCGGGTTCAAAACTAGCTGTTGAAGTCACTATTCATGATTGGATAGCAAAAATCCCATTAGGAGGAGTGGGTAGGTGACATTTATGGCAAAAAATATTTGGAGATATGCCTCTAAAGATGCATTTATGATCAGAAAATGGGGGGAACGATCAAATTTGAATTCTAAATCGCCTATAAATCTAGCATATTGGTCTGCCGAGGAACACTTTGCTTTCTGATAGTCGCTTATAAGCACTCTTGTTCTCTCTCTATGAATTGACAGACTTGGAAGGATTTCATTGCAAGCTCGACATTTGCAAAGCTGCCTTAGTATACCCAGAAATGTGTCCTTGAACAGATGGCTAAGCTTGTAAGTTCTGAAGCCGTTGTCTCTCAAGCAGAGACGCCTGAAGTTGTGTCAATGGAAGCTACACCATCCATACCTACGGCGCCGAGGTTCCCTAATCTAAAGCAATCAGCTGCTACGGAGAAGCATAAGAAACCACAACCTATACCAGTGAGGTAGTCACCAAGGAAGAACCCTTGCATAAGGTCGATAGAAAGAAAGAAAGGACAAGGAAAAGAAGCCAAAGGAACCCATGGATCTGGATGCCGAAGAACTTTGTGATGGAGTTGAGGAATTGGATGCTGATGAGGGTGAGCCTATCACTAGGCTCCCAATGTATATCCCTCAGCAGAAAGGGAAAGTGAAGGTAAACAAGGACCTGGATTCGGGCAAGTTCATGATCTCTACACCACTACTACCAAAAGAAGTGGTATTTGAAGGTGCGCTCTTAGTGCATATCCCAGTGTTAAAACTGGAGGATTGGGATCTTGTTGACCATGATAAATTTCCTCATTTGGCCACTAATAAATACATGACCAAGATTTACTATGAAGAGACTGGGGTCACAAGGCTGGAACCGATGAAATGGGTAAAAGGCGTCGAGAAGGCTGGGTTGCTCCATATGCTGTGTGTGCCACAATTTCACAAATCAATTATAAATATTGTCTATGTGTGCCAATTGCTCACACTGGTGCACGATGGGTGTTTGTGGTTAGTAGAAAACATCTCCATAACAGACATGTTGATCCATAGAATTACGAAGTTTCCCTATAAAGGGGTGGATCCAACTAAGGAATTTGGAGGAAAAAGCAAGGAGAAGGAACTTACGGATAAAATGAAAACTGAATATGGATTGGTCAAGAAGTCGTGTGGATACTCTATCTGATATATTGCAGACCCAACGGTGCAGTTTGCTGTTCAAATTCTGGCCCGAAAGGTCATGAGAAAATGTCATGCGGATGAGGTACTGGCGCCAGTAATTTCATTGGCTGCACAGTGTGCAAAGGGGGTGCAGTATAATTGGGCACAATACCTCTGCAAGGAGTTTTTAGCAAATTTCAGTGAAGCATAGGAGGAAAGAAAGGCATTTCACTATGCCTAGCTCCTTCTGTTGAGTGTCCTATTTGCATGCCAACTACTGGAGGATAGTCAGTTCCCTCTGCAGGATGAGGATTTACTGGAGGTAGCAGAGTTTGCTTCACTGTGAGCGATAAAGGATCCACAGAGGATCACCAAGTCCAAAGTATTCTGGATATTGGTCAAGATGGACCTCCGCATAGTGATAAGTTAGAGGCGAAGGTAGTCTCTAACCTTGTTTGAGTAGTTGTGGGTCTTCACGAAATTAAAGGCTGATTTTCATAATGTATCCATTCGCGCAAGGCGGGACCCTAAGAAGATATGGCACAAGTTTCCATACCTAGTAACGAAGGCTGATGTACAAGGGATTGTGGGGTCATGGCTAGTGGAGTGGCAACAACCCACATGAGATCTGGGCGTGGGTACCAGCAAAGGCAGAGAAGTCTCTTCCATGTAGATGATAGCTACACAGAAATAGAAAGAAGCAACACAAGAAATAGCATGGGAGTTGGTTGAGTAGAAGAAGAAAGAAGTCATTGCCAAAGCAGTAGTTGTTAAGGCAGCTGCCGATAAAGAGCACATTGCAAAAGAGGGCACAGTAGAAGTCGAAGCATCGACTTCCCAACATACTGAAGAGTAGGAACAATCCGAGCCAGAAGGAGGCGGGGGTGACATGCAGAGCACTCCCTTCAGGCTGTCAAAGCAACAAAAGGAGACAACTTCTAGACCAAGGAAAAAGAAAAAATCAGACAAGCAGGCACACGCAGATCCAATGGTCCTCACTGAAGGGGACTTGGATGAGATTGGGGACAAGCTCTGAGATAAAACAACGAAACTATGGCAACAATTTGAGAAGTAGTTCCAGCAATCACTCAGAAGCATGATGAAATATCTATATGAGCTCCACATACAGACAGGTTGGCTGCAAGCAAGCGTGGGCCAAGCAAGCGAGGTTCAAGCGAGCCTCCAACAAGAGAGCGTGATCATAATGGAAATAGAATGGACTCTGGACGTCAGAGTCATTCGCTTGCCAAAAGGGACATTGCGCGCAAAGTTAGAGGAAGATAATCCTCAACTTGGAAAGATCAGGGGAGTGGGTATGAATTTAGCCGTGTTGCCTCTTCAGACCCTCAACGCGCTTCATCAGGGGGTCTCAGATGAGCTTCAAGTTAGAGAACAACACTCACTATCGGTGATTAGTGAAGTTAAAATGAAAAATGAATAGATCTAAATCGAAAAGGTTCAGGCTCTTAAGGAAAAGGAAAAGCTAGCAGCGCGAAGTCAGAGTCTAGAAGCAGTGATTACACAAGCATGTAATTTAGTACCAGAGCTACACATTCTAGAGGATGCAGCTATGTCAGCAAATGTTCAGAAATTAACCGCTGCAGTGTGACAATCTAAGGAGGAGGTAGGCTGGGTCACTTTTTATTTTCAAATGAAGAGCTCATAATTGCAATTGAAACTGCAACCGACTACTCCTCTAGAGGTCAGGGAGCAACGTGACACAACCATTATAGAACACATGTCTAATTTAGAGAATGCAGTATCGGGTCGCAATGATCTCCTTGAACATGCATTGGAGCTATGGACAACTCTGTAGGAGGAATCAGCCTTGCAGCGTTTAGGTACAGAGATAATAGAAGCATAGCTAAAAGTTGATGAGATCAGGGTGACTACGAACACTTTGGCGACAGTGCAGCGCTTCACGTGCTTGAAAGAAATGAAGGTGTTGCAGACACAGGTTGAGGAGTTGCAATGCAAAGAAAAAGTTTTGATAGGTTGGATTCAACCATGGATAGAGGAGGTGAGCCAAATTACTCTTGCTATCGAAGCTGAAGACTTTCAAGTAGACACAGAGGACCATGTGCCTCGCGATGGAGGGGCCAACTATAGAGAAGTTGGTCGAAGAAGTGCAGCATGCCACCATACAGAGCACACGGGACATTGAAGTCATGAATATGGAGTTCAGTGAACTCTGCCACAAAGTGGAGAATCCAACTGCGTGACTTGAGGGTGAGTCACCATAATTGTGTTGGGGGCCTGTTGGGATGGGATCCCTAGGGTCAAATTTTGTCAGTAAAGTTGAGTTTTGTAATAGTTTTTGTGAAAGAATGTAAAGTATCTGCAAAATATGGAAGAAAAGCATGAACATAAGTAAGAGTCAAAGGGGCATTAGTCCCTTGTATTGGTAGGTGATAGGTTGGTTTTGAGACTCACCCATGGTTCATGGGCCATAGTATTGTAGTGAAAAGGCTATATATAGTTGAGTCTAAGGGATAAATTTTGATAGAGAACCATTGCAAGGGAAAGGTGTTAAGGAAGGAAAGTTTGTTTCTTGTACTTAGGTGAAAGTGGAAGGCTCCTGCAGCTGAGTCTGCGGAGACCTTGGTAAGTCTACAACTGAGTGCGTGGGCCCTTGCAGCTGGGTATGCAGGGATAAGAAGTCTATATCTGAATGATTCATCTTAATAAAGAGTGTTTTGAGCTAAATCTATGCATCTGTGCCATGTTTATTTACTTCTATTTAATTTTATGTATCTTCACTCTGTGATCTGTTTTATGTGAATTAATGCTTTATTTATGCATGGAACGAATAGATCTGTAATATTTATGCATAATAAGTATAATCAACCTCCTTCACGGAGTTCAAGAAGTTGTTAAATATATTTTCTATAATTAACTACTCAAAAGGGGTAGATCTCCAGGAAGGCAGATCTAGGTCATAAACGCTTTAGAATATACTGTTTATTGCGCATAAGTAGTGAACTTGTGTCTTTTATGCCTATTAAGTACAATCAAGTACCTTCACGGAGGTCTGGAGGTTATTTTGGTAGAGTTGTAGTGGCTATTAGTCGAAAGGAATAGGTCGGCACGAAGGAAGATATAAGCTATAAGAACCTTAGGAAGACCATCACATAGGCCTCTGGATGCAAAAACCTGGTTCTAGCATCCCCCAATATTGCTTTAGGTGAGACTATAGCCCATTGTATGTTAATTTGGGGTATCATCAGATTTGATATAGCCATGAAAATTGGTGGAGAGGCTAAAGCACATGAGATTTCCAATACCCAGAAATGGTTTGGACAGATTCTAAACATTTTGGGAGATATTAAAATAATTAATAATTTTAATGGAGTCCCTAAGTCTAAACTTAGGGAAAATAAAATATTAATGTGAATTAATATAAAACTATGTTAGAAGGGTCCAAAAGTAATGGATCAAGCTAGAGTTAATATTAGCCATTGATTATGGACTTAATCTCAGCCGTTGATTTGTCAATGAGAAAAGTATAAGTGGAGACTCGAGGGTCACTTGAAGGACACATTAAGGGAGACCAATCAGTTCAATTTCTGGAGCAGGGTTAGCTAAGAAATTCAAACTGGTGGTCTGATGAGCAATTAGGAGGAAAAAAGTATGGAATAGAGAGAAGGGATTAGCAACTGGAGATTAATGCTAAGGCAGGAGAGGCAGACGCAGGGCATTTCAAGCAGACGCAGAGGCAGCAGGAGACTGCACAGTCACTAGAGGGCTTGTGTAGGTGACGTAGAGAGGCCCAGGGCTTACGTAGTCAAGAAGGGGCTAACGCAGAGTGTTCAGGAACCACACAGAGGTCAACCAAGATGACGTTGGGACTAGGAGAAGTGCTCAATAATTTTTCTCTGTGTGGGTTAGCCAATTTGGCACCCTGTTGTACTGAAGAATTGATGAATAATAAAATCCTCCCTTGTTGCACTGGTTTTCCCACATTGGGTTTTTCTGGGGACTATTGTCCAAAATATCTATGTCATTGTGTTGATTCTTGTACATGTGTTTGTGTCTATATTACGGTGTGATATCTGCAACAGAATTTATTTTAATGTTTATTGAAGGAATTTCATAAATAACTTATTGAAGAATAAGTAGTAAAAGTATATTACATGTTGCAGTGATAGAAGTTTCACATGGTATTAGAGCAAGTAATCAGAGATAGGAAGGGAAAATTAGTTATGGGTTGAGACCATGATGCAAAGGCATCTATGTTAGGGGACTCACACAAATTTTCCAAAGATTTCACAAGAGAAAGAGACTTCGATTTCTCTATGTTGGCTTCCAGGTTGGAAGAAGAAGTGGCTTGTATGACTAGTTATGCATCATCAGAAGTGTGGTATATAGACAGTGGAGCCTCGTGGTATATGACGGGAGTAAGGGAATGTTTCTCAGAATATCGAGAAGAGAAGATGAACTTTCAAATCACCATGGGTAACAAGGCAAAGTGTACTCCAGTAAGGAAGGGTACCATATCTTTTCAAACAGAATCGGGAGATCGGTTCCATGATACAAATGTGCTGCATGTACCAGGATTGGGGATGAACTTAATTTCCATGTCACAACTTCAATACAAGGGATATGATGTCTACATCATCAAGGAGAAGGTATACGTCAAACACCCAAGCTGGAAAAACAAAGTGCAGATCAGGATCAAAAGTAATAAGTTATATATATTACAACTAGAATCACCAATGGCATTAATAGGTAATCATGGAGACAAGGACTTGAATGAACTATGGCTTAGAACAATGGGTCATTTGCACCATGGAGCTCTCATAATTCTCAAGAGCACTGTAACAGGAGTTCCAGATTTGAGTACAGAACGAGATGATGTATGCAAAGGATGCGCTCTAGGAAAGTATGCCAGGGCAGCATTTCCTAGGAGCAAACACAGGGCCAAGAGTGTACTAGGATTGATACACTCAGATATCTATGGACCTATGTCTGTCAAATATCTCAGTGGTGCCAAGTATTTCCTTACCTTCATTGATGACCACTCAAGGAAAGCTTGGATTTATTTTCTGAAAACCAAGGACGAGGTTTTTTGTCGACTCAAAGAGTTCAAGGCTCTGGTGGAGAATCTGACTGGGAAGAAAATAAAATTTTTGCGCTCAAATAATGGTGGAGAGTATGTCGATAAGGAATTCACTAATTTTTGCACTAAGGGGGGCATCATAAGAGAGTGGATAGCTCCCTACAATCTAGAGTACAATGGAGTAGCAGAAAGAAGGAACATGACTATTGTAGAAGCAGCTAGGGCCATGATGTATGATCAAGATATGCTAAAATCCCTATGGGCAGAAGCATGCAACACAATAATCTATGTTTAGAATATGGCTCCTCATCGGGCATTGGGAAATATTACTCCAGAGAAAGTTTTCACAGGGAGGAAACTTGAAGTTAGTCATTCCAGGATTTTGGGGAGTTTAGCATATTGCCGCATACAAAGGAAAAGAGGAAGAAGCTAGATCACACTACGGAAAAGGGATATCTGGTGGGATATAGCAAGAAATCTAAGGCACACAAAATCTACCTTCTAGGGAGAAGGAAGGTAGTAGTTTGACGAGATGTAAAGTTCATGGAGGACAAGGCTTTCAGAAAATCTCGTGAGATGCCTTTCGAGAAACAGTCAAAAGAGGAGCCACTGGTTAAGCCTCTTCAACCAATGGAAGTAAAAATTTCTTCCTCGGGTTAGGAAGATTCTGAGGATGCGAAGGAGGAGCTAACAGAAGCACCTGCTAGTAGAGGAAGAACTAGCAGGGAACTTAGTTAGATTCTGTGAGATGCAGAGGACTTCATCAGTATGCCAAGAAACAATAAGAGGGAGTGAAAATAGCGAGAGAGATATCAGGCATTAGTAGCTCATGATGGGGAGCCTTCCAGTTTCAAGGAGGTAGATCAACATCAGGTTTGGATAGACACGATGGTAGAGGAGTAAAACTCCATAATGGTGAATGATGTTTGGGAGGTAATGCCAAGGCCTCAAGACAAATCAGTGGTAGGTTCAAGCTGGATCTACAATATCAAATACACTGTAGATGACAATGTTGAGAAATACAAGGCTAGGTTTGTGGCTAAGGGGTATGCTCAAAAGGAAGGAATTGACTACGAGGCGAACTTTGCCCCCATAGCCAGGGATACATCTATTAGGACCGTGATATCTCTTGCACCCCAGATGGGAAACAATGTAAACTTTGAAACGGGAACTGATACTGTTACCTGTTTCGTAGAGATAGCAAAAAAGTGACTTGATTTTGAAAAGGGGTGATGCAGAACACACATTTTTTTTTAGAGCATAGTTTTTGGCACTTTAATTTTTTTTATGTACATCACGTTTTAGAATGGTAGTGATTTTCATGCTGATTTAATAAAGTGAGTATTCTGCATCACACCCTTTTTTTAAAAGCCCTGTTTTTTGGCTTTAAATTTTTTAATGTATAAAATGTAAATAATTATTTTGTAAATTTGATAATTTTTGAAGTGGTCGTTTTCTTCACATTTTCTTGTTTTTTATTTTAATTTAAATTTTTGTTTTCGTGAGGTTTTTATTGTTTTGCATTTTTAAATTAGAAGGTCGATATTTAAAATTTTCGATATTCTACATATTTATACATCCTTAATTAATTTTTCAATCCACATGAAATAATTGTTTCTAAAAAACAATATTTTTTAACAATGGACATAAAAGTAACCATTTTTAACATAAATATAACTAAAAAACTACACGTTTTGATAATTTTTTGCTAGAATTGACATGTCAAAATCACAATTTTTATACGATAATTTTAACTAAAAATGGTTAAATAATAGCTTTTTTTATGAATTTCATGTCAAAAAAATAATACTAATCACTTTTTTTTCAAAAAATAATGATTACTTAAAAATCAATTCAAAAATCACATATTACAAATATTGAACGTATAACAACCCTAATTGAGTGTTTATTCTTCTCATAAAATGTCAAAGTCAAAACATTGCAAAGCTTGATTTACAAGCATAACTTAAATTTAATCAACAATGTCATGTAATCCAAACTCTTCGTCCTCTAGAGTTTCATCATTGTCTTCTTCCACAATATTTTCTGTTTCACTTTGCTCATTTTCCTCTTCTAATGGGCCTTTGATGTCTGCGAATCTCCAAATGTATGTCTTTCCAAACATTCCATGTAATGGTGGTTGGGGTTCCTTTGCCTTTTTAGCCACACGTGATTCACTAAAGTCCCCTTTCTTCAACCCAATTTCTTGCATTGCATCTGGAAGAAATTGAAGAGCATTAATTCTTTGCTGAATGAAATTGCACTGTACTGGATCTTTTTCAATTGCAATGCAATTTCTTCCTTTTTCAAGGCAACATGCTAGTGTTGTACCTAATTATGAAACACAAAAGAAATAATGAACTAAATTAGTACAATGACATATTAATTAAAAAAATAACATATTGAAATTCAATTCCATATAATAAAACTTACCTGAGCCAAAAAATAAATCCAGAACCCAATCTCCTTCATTTGAACAAATGTCTATAAGATAGTTAATCAATAATTGTGGTTTTTGATAAATGTTAACTATCTCTCCTTTTGCTTCTTTGTCTTCATATGCTAGTTTTCTCACAACAGCATCATAAGTCAGTATTTGGCTATGACTCTTTCTGTCTACCCGATTAAAAATCATAGACATATGGCTATCATCTTGCCCAACTATCAATATGAATGAACTCACAATCATTTATAAATTGTTGATCTTCATTGTTAAGAAGATTTGACTTTTTCCTGTAACATGAAATAGTAAAAGTTCAATTAACTTGTACATAAATAAATTTTTCAACATTAATCAAATATACATTTTAAACGTCTTACCATGTAAGTTGCATCCTTGAATTTGTTTTCCCCTTAAAGCTTGACAATATCATTGCCAATTGTGTGTCTGAATGAAATGTCACAAATCTCCATAATGGTGATGATGTGACTTCTACAAATCCCGCAACCACTTTACTAAGAGCTTGATAAGTATAAGGGTCACTATCATAGTCAATGTTTGGAATATTGAAACCATGGGGAATATCTGCAATGACTAGGGCATAATCCCTTTTAGGTATGAGTTTAGCAATGTCTTCACAGTCAACTTGTATTACTTGATATTGAATAGTGTCTTAGCCCATTCCAAATGAAATGATTAAGAGTTGGATCAAGTTGAACATTCTTAATACGTTGCTTCCTCAGTCTTTCGATCTTTATTTTTTCAATAAAGGTTTTGAAACTATCTGGCACTCCATTATCATCCTTCCTCATCTTTTATAAAATAAACAAATATATGTGTAAGTTATAAATTAAAAATAGTACACAGGTGAATAAAAATGAATGTATAAATCAAGATACCTTTTTAAATGCAAGATAAAAAGATTTTAATGTTGATGTAGAACTTGAATCTGGATAGTTGCGTACAACATCATCCCAACTATCTTCATTCAACAATCTAACCATTTGTTCTTGAATTTTCATATAAACTTTGTGACTGCATAGATAAAGTAACAAAAAGTTAATATAATGATATGTATAACAAATACTACCAAGAACAACATGTTTTTAAAAAAATATAATTATAATCTAGAAATAAATAAAAATATTTCAACAAACTTACTTTTGAAATTCTTCAGACATTTCCTCCAATGATAATTCCCCTGACCTCACATGGGATAATATTGTTTTGACAATTTTTTCATCTTTCACTCCTTGCATCGCCCTCCAAGGTGTGATAGTCATATCATCTGGAAGATGCATCATTTCAGGAGCTAATTTACTGTTGCCACATATCAATGGCTTAGACTTTTTGACCTTCTGGTTTTTAATGGCAATGTCTTCCCACATGCTAAAAATCTCATCAATCAACCTCCAAACATCTCCAGTTCTAAATGCCAATTGGAAAATGTTATCAACACCTCTGAATAAATCACTATGTTTGTTGCCTTTTCCACCTTTTGAATTGGTTTTCTCTTCAATTTGATATCCTATTTTCATACAACATTCCTTTCGAAAATTTGCAGTAACATTTATCTTATCCCCGCCACATTTTTCTTCAAATTCACTATGAATAAATCTAACCCTTTGGATGAAAGTCATAGACATCCTATATTCATTATCTGAATTATGATCCCATGCCACTAACTTTGCTTCTGTATCAGATAAACCAGCGTAAATGATACATTTCATTGTTTCAAAACGTGGGTTATTAGGATATTCCTCCATCAATTGTCTTTGAGCTTCTACAGAATGGTTCCCCCCAAGCACATAATAATTGTATTCAAAACATTTTGACTTATCAAATGCTTCTTTGTTGGGAACTTGAAGTGGATCAACAAGAAGCACATAACTAACCACATGAGCATATGGATTGTACCTCATCAATGTCTTCAAGTTGTGAACATGCAGATGATGTGGCTTTCTAACTTGATATTGACATTGTCCTTTACTTGCTTTATAGGTTTGCCTGACATTAAGCTGAAATGTGTGACCACCATCAATTAAGTTTCTCTTTGTCAAATTCTCTCGAATGACATTTTGTTTTTTTTTGATAATGCCATATTCTAAATCAGTTCCTGGTGTAATGATTTCTCTGCTTTCTTTTGAAGCTTCACTAGGTTCTTGACTGTTGGTAATGACTGCTTCAAAATCATCAACTTTAATTTTGTTGGTCATAACATTCCCAATAGAGTTATCCTTGGGCATTGTTACTTTTGGTTTTTTATGGCTCTTCTCAGTTCCAATGACATCTTCAGTAATGACAACATATGTTTCATTGTCAATTTCAACTTCATCATTCTCAAAAGTAACTTGTTTACCCTTGCTAGATTTATCCACCAGAGGCCTTTTTTTCTGATTCTTTGGATGTAGTTTTGTAGCATTATCAATTACTTCATTTTGCCTATTTTCCATATCTTCTTCTGACACTGAGTAAAAACTGCTGACAATTTTCATGATATCATGCTCAATGAAATGAATGCCTCCCAACCTAATTGAACAACTTTCAATGAAATTCTGCCAAACAAAATATCATATGTCAATAAAAAACAAAGTTAAAAAATATAGCGAGACACTTTCAAGAACGCAAAATACAAATACAAATAACAATACTTACAATGTTTTGTGTTATCTCATTTACGATTTGACTACAAAACTTTGTAGATACATCTCTCGTGTCATACAATGAATATGATAGTTGGTATTTAACCCTTTCATGTGACTTGGGAGCTTTTGTAAGTACGTAAACAACTTCAGTGTCCGATATCGAACACATATCTACGACTCTTCCCATCACCTCAAAAATTCCATTATCATTTGGTATATCGATATATAGATATATATTCATATTTGTGCTTTCTCTTTCTTTCACATACCAGATTCTTGATGGAAATTTCACCTCTTTCGAATTCTTCCAGTCTGAAATCATCTTCTTATCACTTGAGGCACTTGAAAGATTTGTAGTCATGAGCTCAGGTGGAGTTCGTTCACCAATGTTTCTTTTAGATGCACCTTTAAGATTCTTTGGTCCACAAAGATTCACTGAAATTCTCTTTGATGCCATTTTCCTGAAAAATAGAAACACATAAATCAGTAAATAATAAAAACATATTAACTTAAATTAACAATGAAAATATATCATAAATTTTAATCAACAGTCGCCCCACCCACCGCCCCTCACATTCCAAAAGGGCATGCATTAACATTCTAGTGTAAAAAAAGTAAATCACGAATAAAACATTTTGCCCGGGTGCCCTCACCCAACCCCCCCCCCCCCCCTGCACGACACGGGTGCCCTCACCCCCCAACCCTCCCAACACCCCCCCCGGCGGCCCAGGCGCCCTAACCCGCCCCACCGCCCGGGCGCCCCAGCCCAACCCCCCCAACCCTCCCCAGCCCGGGCACCCTCACCCGCCTGCCCCAACCCTCCCTACCCCCCCCTCACCCGTCCGCCCACCCTTCCCACCCCTCCGGGCGCCCTCACTTGCCCGACGCCCTCAGCCGCCCGCCCGCCCCACCCCTCTGGTTGCCCTCACCCGCCCGCAAGCCCGACTCGGGCGCCCTCACCCGCCCCCCCTGCCCGATGCCCTCATCGGCCACCCCTCCGGGCGCCCTCACCCACCCGCCCACCCCATCCCTTCGGGCGCCCTCACCCGCCCCCCCGCCCGGCGCCCTCACCCACCCGCCCTCCCCACCCCCCCGGGCGCCCTCACCTGCCTGCCCTCACCCGCCCCCCCGCCCGGCGCCCTCACCCGCCCAGCGCCCTCACCCACCCCCCCGCCCGGCACCCTCACCCACCCCCCGCCCCACCCCTCTAGGCGCCCACCCTACCCCCCCCCCCCTTCACCCACCCGCCCGCCCGGGCCGGGCGCCCTCACCCGCCCCCCCACGCGGTGCCCTCACCCGCCCGCCCCCCCACCCCTCCGGGTGCCCTCACCCGCCCACCCGCCGCACCCCTCTAGGCGCCCTCCCTAGCCCCCCCTTCACCCGCCCCCCGCCCGGCCCGGGCGCCCTCACCCACCCGGTGCCCTCACCCACCCGCCCGCCCCACCCCTCTGGGCGCCCTCACCCACCCGCCCGCCCCACCCCTCTGGGCACCCTCACCTGCCCGCCCGCGCCACCACTCCGGGTACCCTCCCTACCCCCCCCTTCACCCGCCCGCCCGCACCCCCGCCCGGCAGGCGGCAGGGCGGTTCTGGCTCGTGCAAGCTCCACCCGGGCCGCTCGTGCAGGTGCCACCCGGGCTGCTCGCACCCCCACCCGGCAGGCAGCAGGGCGATTCACAAGCTACCTCATGCAGGTTCCACCCGGGGCGCCCGCGCCCCCGCCCAGCAGGCGGCAGGGCGATTTCGAGAATCGCCCTGCCGCCTGTCGGGGGGGGGGCGCGGGTGGCCCGGGTGGGGCGGGCGAGTGAAGGGGGGGGTAGGGAGGGTACCCAGAGTGGTGGCGCGGGCGGGCAGGTGAGGGTGCCCGGAGGGGTGGGGCGGGCGGGTGGGTGAGGGCGCTGGGCGGAGGGGCAGGTGAGGGCGCCCGGGTCGGGCGAGCGGGCGGGTGAAGGGGGGCATAGGGAGGGCACTCGGAGGGGTGGGGCAGGCGGGCGGGTGAGGGCGCCCGGGCCGGGCGGGCGGGCGGGTGAAGGGGGGGGCGGGTGAGGGCGCCCGGAGGGGTGGTGCGGGCAGGCGGGTGAGGGCGCCGGGCGGGGGGTGGGTGAGGGCACCTGAAGGGAGGGGGCGGGCGGGTGGATGAGGGCGCCCGGAGGGGTGGCCGGTGAGGGCGTTGGGCGGGGGGGAGGGTGAGGGCGCCGGGGCCAGGCGGGCGGGCGGGTGAAGGGGGGGGTAGGGTGGGCGCCCGGAGGGGTGGGGCGGGCGGGCGGGCGGGCGGGCGAGGGCGAGGGCGAGGGCGCCCGCATCGGGGAGGGGGGGTTGATGGTAAGGGATGAGGGTGGCATTGAGGGGGTTAAGGGGGCAAGGGCCCAACCCCACGACAGGCGGGCGAGCCACTGGGCCGTCCACACTCCCCCATGCCCTCACACCCCGCTCGACCTTCCCGCCCACCCCGCGACACCCCAGTGGTCCACCCATGGGTATTAAGCAAATGAGTTTGATCGGGCCCACCATGCTCACGATGGATGTAATTGTTATTTTGGCTCGGGAAAATTATTAATTTAAAAAAAAATTCTTTTTCATTAAACTAATTTAATATAAAAGTTTTCGAGAAAAAATTAACTTACCTTTCAATTGCGAGAATTCTTTGTTGAATATGTTGTTGATAGCGATTTAGCTGCTCCACAAATTCATGAGTCTTTCAACGATTTTCAGAAAGCCTGGATGTGATGTGAGTAATAGTGATAATGAAATTTTAATATATAAGTGAAATTACGGAGATGTTTTACTGTACGGTTAATATGGGATAATTTGTTTTACAATATTATAAAGTGAATATTATAGATTTGTTTTACAATGGGTTGAATGTGGGATAATTTGTTTTAAAATATTATAAAGCGAATATTGTAGAATTGTAAAGCGAATATTATATAGTTTAACTATTAAAATAATTAATATAGAAGTTGTAGTGTATAATTTTAATTTTGCTGATTTATTTCATAAAAAATTTAGTTTATATTTTTCAATAAATTGTAGAACAAAATAATGAAGGTAAATAAATTTAATAGACTTTTTGGAGGGAAATATTTTCGCGAAACGTTTTGGAGGGAAACATTTTCACGAAATTTTTTGGAGGGAAAATTTCATTCTTTAAGCTATATAATATCTTTAGGAGACTCTCCATTTGTATCATTCAACATCTTCTATTTGAAAGGGATGGATTGTTCTGATAGTGAAGTTTCGATTTATACACCATCAACTTCTTCATCGCGTAACAACTCTATTCATATTGATGAATATAGCGGGAATTCTTCCACTATGAATAGAAAGTCAATTCTTCCACTTAGTCCTGATTCTAAGGACTATGAGAGCAACACTGATGAAAAAGGGGATGGATAATTTCAAATAAATAAAGAGTCACAGATTCCACTTAGTCCTACTTCTAAGGACTATGAAAGCCGTAGTGATGAAGAGCATGATGGTGAAGTTCGAAAGAACGGAGTGCCACGATGTCCACTTTGTCCTAATTTTGAGGACTATGAGAGCAGTAGTTTTGAAGAGCATGATGGTGAAGCTCAAAAAAATGGAGTGCCACGTTTTCCACTTAGTCCTAATTCTGAGGACTATGAGAGCAGCAGTTTTGAAGAGCATGATGGTGAAGTTCAAAAGAATGGAGTGCCACGGTGTCCACTTAGTCCTAATTCTGAGGCCTATGAGAGCAGCATTTTTGAAGACCATGATGGTGAAGTTCAAAAGAATGGAGTGTCACAGTTTCCACTTAGTCCTAATTCTGAGGACTATGAGAGCAACAGTGATGAAAAGCATGATGTTGATTTTCAAAAGTATGGTGTGTCAAAGTGTCCACTTAGTCCTAATTCTAAGGACTATGAGAGCAGTAGTGATGAAAAGCATGATGTTGATTTTCAAAAGTATGGAGTGTCACAGTGTCCAGTTAGTCCTAATTCTAAGGACTATGAGAGCAGCAGTGATGAAGAGTGGGATGATGAATTTCAAAAGATTGGAGTACCACAGTGTCCACTTAGTCCTAATTCTACAGACTATGAGAGCAATAGTTATGAAGAGCGTGATGATGAATTTCAAAAGAATGGAGTGTCATTGTGTCCTCTTAGTCCTAATTCTATAGTCCTAATTCTAATGAGTATAAAGGTAGTAGTGACAAAGGATGGGATGTAGCATCTTCAATATGTAAACAGTCACATTTTCAACGTAGTCCTAATTCTATGGACTATGAGAGTAGCACTGGCAATGCATATGAGGAAGAATATCCATTAAACATCAAGTCAGATTTTCCACTCAGTCCGAATTCTAAGGACTACGACAGTAGCACTAAAGAAGCGGAAGATGAAGAATATCCTCCAAGTCAATATTTGAAAAGCAGAGCTAATCATAGTGTGGATAACATTCCTCTTAATGATGATGAAAAGCCTTATACAAATGATGATCCAATGATGGAGATGTTGCCAAGAAATATTGTATCAAGGAGTAGGAGCAGACCTTTTCATATCAATGCAAGTTGTTCTAGTTATACAAGGGGTAGAGCAGAATATCTGACGAGAAGAAGTTCTATCAGTGCTCTCATTTCAAGTGAATGTTGCCAAAAAGATTGCTTGAAACATATGGATTTCAAATTTGCATTAAAAAGCAAGAAGAGATATTTGTCAATGAATAAAAGCATGCAAAATTCATATTTAGTTGGGTGCATGCAATCTACATTGTCAGGTTATGATTATCATATTGGGACTTTTTTTATCTGTAGAAAAGGTTTCAAAATGTTTCATTCGATTGGGAATTTTCGTCTCTGTAGAATTCAAGAAAATTTGGAAAAGGATCCCACATTTTATTCAGAAGTACGTCATAAAAGACAGTTTGGTCCATTATCAAATACTGCAATGTCATGGATGAAAGAATTCTTTTCAAAGCATGGAGAGTGTATGCCAAATAGAGAGACAATACATATTCCAGATAATTTTTCAAGACGAGAAATCTACAACTTATACAAAGAATATGCAGAAGGTGCTGAGGGACATGGCCAATTTATTACATATCAATATTTTGCGAAGGTATGGAAGAAAGAATTCAACAATGTTTGTATTCCTAAGAAGACAAGGATGGGGATTTGCAGTACATGTGCTTCTCGTAAATCAAAAAGGGACAAATGTGAAGGCTCAGAAAGAGGTAAGCATTCATAACTTTAACTTTTAAAATTGTATAGTCATCAACTATGAAAACATATTTCTTAATGAATCTCTTTTATGTTGTGTAGATTTAATTGTCAAAGAACTTTAGGAGCATCGCGAACAACAAACAAACGAAAGGAAGAAGTTGTACAAGCATAAAAAGAAGTGTTATGATAATCCGAATAAATATTTGGGTTTGATAATTGATGGTATGGACCAGAAGAAAACACTTTTACCACATTTTGTTTGCACACCCAAAAATTTACAGGAGGAAAACTTTATTCAATTTCACTTGGTCGGTTGTATGGTCTTCAATGGGAAAATGTTGCCAAGGGTGTACTTCACAGCTCCAAATATTCATAATGATGCAAATCTGACCATAACCATAATGCATGATGTGATTTCTAATTGGCCTGGTAATCTTCCTGAAGTTTTGTATCTACAATTGAACAACACTTGCCGTGAAAAAAAAAAAATCAAGTTGTTTTTGGATATCTAAACATGCTTGTTGAATTGAGAATTTTTCAAAAGGTAAAGGTTCGTTTCCTTCTTGTTGGGCACACTCATGACCATATTGATCAGATGTTCAGTCGTTTTTCAGTCACATTGAGGAGGAAGGAAGTTGGGAGCTTGCCATCACTAATTGAATGTATTAAGAAATCATACATGCCAGAGCCTACTTTTGATGTGTTGGAAGAAACTATTGACATGCGAAGGTTTATTCTGGGATCATATGGTGAGGGGAAATGCATTGAACAACTTAATGACATTAGCTTCCAACATCAATTTCGTATCAAAAAAATTGATGGGAAAACACTAATATGGGGCAAGAAGTATTCAACTACTACAGAATGGGCACTGTCATTAGGTTTGCAATTTTTGAAGTTCATTCCAGATCATCCAATATTTGCATCAAAAATATTGTTATTACAATCAGTTGGTGAAGTTCAAAATGCACGCAGACAGAACAGAGCTATAAATTATTCTGATTGCTTGGAAGAAATTAAAAAATGTATTAGATATACATATGAGTACTTTGACATTGCTGATTCAGTTTGTTGGGAGTCATTTTTCAATAATCAAAGTGATATCATTTCGACAACAACAAATGAAGATATACCTTTGAAAAATCCATTTATTTGGCCACAAAATGTGTCGAATGAACATGAGGAAGTAAACATTGTTGAACAACAACAATATCAAGGTATTATTAATTCTTCACAGGCAGCGGAAAGAGAGATGTATATTGGTTCCAGAAGATCTCGTGCACAATGTGAAGCCATGGAATACCTTTATAGGGGTTCAGTACAGGATATTAAGGAGGGTTGCATGATTGCAGTGCTAGAAAATGGAGATCCCAATGGCTATCCATTTTGGGTTGCTAAAGTTATAAAGGTCTTTATAGAAAATGAGGATGTTACAAGTGTTGAAGTACATTGGTATGCCACAAATACACACCCATTCAATGGTGTGTATAAGCCAGAGATGGTAGTTGACAAAAAAAATGGCGGAAAAAGAAAAAGAAAGGGTACAAATGTAAATCGTCGCCGCACAGACATATTAAAATTGGAAGATGTTGACATACTTGTTTATGAATTCAATTTAACAAAGAAAGGAACTCTTCGCTTCAAGACGATAGAGATTCTGAAAAGGTTGTTACCAGAAGGAACAGTGTTGACATGGGAGTCAGCTGAAACCTGTCGTAGATCTAGAAGAATTTTGAAACCTGAAATGTTGGGCATGCATGTGGACTCAGATGGGGCACTAGTTGGTGAAAGAGAAGAATATGGAACATCTTCGTCAGCATCCAGTCACTCATCTGAAGATGTGAATTCTGATGGTGTGAAAGAAAATATGAGTGATTTTGAATATTTGTTTAAGACAGTTTATATAACTGATGTATGCATCGTATCTTCAAATAAAATTAATGTTTTCCATATGGTGTTAAATGAGAAGTTATGAGGCATTTTTATGTTGTTGGATTATATGTCTTAATTATGATAAATTTTATTGTTTAAAATATCTACAATGCAATATTAAATTAGAGATATAATGTATGTTTTATTCAATATACAAATAATGACTTTTGAATTCATTTAGTGATGTAATTTGTTCATAATGTCATGGTTTTTTAATTTTATAGTTGAAAAAATTTCAATTTTTTTTGTATCTAGCATGTTATGGTTGAAAGCATGTTAAATTTAGACTTAGGAAAGAAGAATGATATTCTACCAAAAACATTAGTGTTTTTTTCCCCTCATAAACAACTTTGTTTGACACATAAAAATTTGGTTTTATTAGCATTATTTTAAAATTTTGAAAAGTGACCCTAAAAAAAAATCATTGTTCCAGTGTCATCACTTTCATTTTGAAGCTATATTTTGCACGAAAATTTCATAGTAAATTTCGTAGTCACTGCCATTTTTAAAACATGTTCAAAATTGATGCCTAAAAAATAAAACATCGTTCCAGTATACACACTTTTCGTTTTTAGCACTGTTTTTGATGTTTTTTTGGGTTTTTTTTGCCAGAGTTCCCTTTTTGAGTTTATAGTTCCCGTTTCAAAGTTTACATTGTTGGGATGGGAGATTCATCAGATGGATGTCAAAATGGCTTTTCTAAATGGGGTAATTGAAGAAGAGGTATACATTGAACAACTAGAGGGCTTTGAGACACATGAGAAGAAGTATCATGTATGCAGGTTGAAGAAAGCCTTGTATGGGCTAAAATAGACACCTCGAGCATGGTATGGTCGAATTGATGGCTACTTGCAGAAGATGGGATTTGTCAAGAGTGATGCAGATCCAAATATCTACTATCTGGATATAGAGAATGATCTGATAATAATAGTATTGTATGTACATGATCCCTTTTTGACAGGATCATCTCGGCTCATCAGGGACTACAAGAAGAATCTAGCCACAGAATTCGATATGAAGGATTTCGGACGAATGAATTATTTCCTAGGGTTGGAAGTTTGGCAGCAAAAGGGAGAGATCATCCTTGGGCAAGGGAGATATGCTACAGAAATCCTAAAGATATTCAAGATGAAGGACTATAGACTTATGGCTACTCCAATGATCACCAACTGGAAGAAGATTGATGCATCATAAGAAAAGGATGTTAATCCCACCTTATACAGGTAGCTCATAGGGTCCCTGATGTATCTGGTCAATACATTGTTACAGGTCTATTTGGGCACATCACTCTCAACATTCAGATCAGTACTATTAGGGCTCATCAAACCCTAATTCAGTTGTTACATGCCCTAGAGAATTCAACTCATTAAATACCTCTTTCTATGAAAGTTTCATGAAGCCCTTCTGAAAAGCCTCCTTGGGATGCCAACACAACCTATGCCTTGAGACAGTGCACTGTAGAGTAGGCAGGCCTAGTGTGGCCTACACTACAGTGCACTTAGGCCCTATTTATCCTATGTTGGGCGAGATTGAGTGAAATTTGCATAGGGTTCTGGGAATATTCCTTCATGATAGATGACTCTAGAAGGTTCCCATCTATTATCTCCTCCTATGAGCTCAAAATTGGATAGGCTAAGGATCCATTAACCTCCTTTCCTCTCATCCCTTGCTCCATGGAAACTAACTCCAAGTTTGAAAGGCCATTCAATACCCTCATTTATAACAAAACCACCTCCATTTCCTATAAATTGAGCACTCATCATAGTGATCAAGGGGGCTAGAATCTTAATTTTGTAAGGAAAGTTTGTTGGTTTGAGGATTGATTTTATCTTAAGTAATGTTATGTTGTTGGAGTTTTGAGATTTTGATATGGTGAGGGTTGAACTGAATATGGAGGAGTGACACAAAATTGAATTGTATTGGGTGATATTCTTCCTTCTACATTAATAAATAGCTTATTCCTTTTCTCATATGATTGTTCATATTTGTGATCATTATTTGTTTCAATGTATTCAATTTCATTGTTTTATAGTTGATAGTTCATGTATGCTTTAATCGTTTCTTGTTTCTGTTTCTCTTGATGTAGGTACCTTTTGAGCAGATTTAGTTCAAGTGGGAGCGACGGGAGTGATTCAAAAGAGATTTAGGAAGTGAAAGGCAACAAGTAAGTTCCTCTATCTCATCTATCTTCTATAAGAAAAGGTTAAACTACTTTCATTATGTTGTTCTAGGTGTAGTCACCCACCTAGGGAAGATGTGTTTATCCGTAGATGCAAATTCCATGTAACAAATTGGTGACCATACTGGGGAACGAATGTCGTTCTTGGTGGCTTACCCTCATCATATCACACCCTAGTAGACTTTGTTTAGCTTTATTGATCTTATTTCAATCTTCTTGAAGTGCTTTTAGTCAAAAATTGTGCTTGAATGCCCCTTCAATTGACTCTTTGGCACCAACGGAGTGTTAGTCTTGACACAGTGTGCTGTAAAGTAGCCCCTACCTTAGAGACAATGCATTGCAATGCACTGTCTCCCTCTCTGTCCTGCACTGATTCCTCTTAGGCTAAAAAACCCACCTTTGGTCTGATTGTTCCAAAGTTGCTTCTCTTGTTGTTTGCTGAAAGATCAATGACACTTGTGGTTCTAAAATCAACTTGTATTTCTCTTCCTAGCCCTACTTTGGCCTTGATTGTTTAGTGTTTCTTAAATTATTTCTTTATCATTATCAATTCATTGTCAAACTTAGCTTATAGTCGATTAATCTTTGCTGAAAAGAAAGTGTCGTAAAAGTCTTCATTTCTTTCGAAAAGGAATGGTTGTAAAGTCTTCATTTTTGCAAAAGATTGATTGATTGCATGTGCATTAGTTTCCTTTTGTTCATCTCAACATTAAAGGAATTGAAAAGAAAAACTTGCATTATACAATTAGAGGTTTTGTGTGTGCTTGTAGGAATAGTTTACGGAAATTGCATTAGATGTTCTCTTTGCTTTTTGATCAAACACTCTGATTGCTCTATCCCTTGTAGTTAAGGTTTTCATTGTTCAAAATCAAATGAAAGAATGTTTCTCATCATAGTTGCATTCTAGGAATTTCAACGACATCACATGGTGAACTTGAAAGACAAACTCATAATCAAGATCAACATAAAAGTTATCTCAATTAACCAAATGGAGCATTGTCACCTAACAAATAATATTTAGAGGTTCTAGGCTAGAGGCATGTTCCGACGTCGTAAGAAATAGCATTTTACATTTATTGTCTGCGATACATTTCGAGTGTGATACCTCATTCCACGTACGTAAGTATATCATAGCTCGTCCATGTACCTTCGGGTATATAAGGCGGTGTTATAGTAAGAAAAGTATAAAGGAATGCTCTCACTGTGCGATTTCACATTAGACAACGCTAACACAGATTGGGCCTCCACGTACTTTTAGGTATATATGGGAGGGATACATTAGGTTGCTATCCATCCTTAGGTAACTGTGTTGGCCACCTTGTACACTATGATACACCGAACACAACATTCAGGGAGATTGCATGCACGTATGTTAAGTCCTTGGTCTACTGGGGCAATATATTGTAGTTCACAGTTACTTGGTTATCCTTTTGCCTAGATTATCCCTCTTTTGTTTTGTTATGTTATTTTGATTCAAATCAAATTAATTGATTGTGAATAACATCCTCCATGTCACTCCTTAGTTGATCTTAGGTTGAGACATATGGCAACAACTCTGGAGTCCACCGATCAAGGAATTCCTTTTGATGGGAATCCTAGTCCTTTTCCTCCTTTCGGAAATATTGGTGATCCTTATATGGCTACATTGTCCCTTCTGGGACTTACCATCAGCTTGCCAGCATGGTTGTTCTCAACCTCCTTGGGCCTGAAACTGAATATTCCTACACCTGGACAAAATCAACCTCCAGTTGATCCTAGAGTTGACCCTTTTCCTTCTTCGTCAGTTTTTTCTTCCTCCCCTTCGTCCTCTTCTCCTGGTGAAAGTGTTGGCACTAGTAACCAGGTGGCTAAGAAGAAGAAGAAAGGGAAGAAGAAGAAGAAGAAGAAGCAAATTTAGTAGGGGGCAACCAAGCAATGATTGCTTCAAATGAAAATTCTGATGAGAAACCATCCGATAAGCCTCACAAACTTTGATATCCTTACAAACTTTGTATGGGAAACCATCTTCTTCGAAATTTTTCTGGTATTCCTCAGATCTTATAAGAATGGTCTTCTCGTTCACATCATCCTACGTCATCAACTTTTGGAGATCATGCTGGTGACACACCATCAACTAGTGGTAGTAAAGTTCATCGAAAGAAGGGTAAAGTTAAGTTTCCCTATAGGTTATGTGAAGGGAATCACCCCATTCAACTTTGTCCCTATTTCGATGAAGCCCAAAAAGCGTTGGATAACGTCCTGCTTCTCTGCAGCGACTTCCATCTGGTTATAGGAGACTCTCCCTTAATCCTTCACTAGTTGATGAACTAACTGACCCAAATCAACCGTCTGTAAAACCCACTCTCCCTGAATGTGAATCCCATGAGTCTATACCTGACCAATCAGTTGACCCAATTTCACCTTCAGTTAATCGTACCTTTCCTGTAGAGAGTGGGTATGATATCACTCAATTTCTTTTCGTTTCTTTAGATTCCAATGACCTTGGAGGCAACCCTCTGTTCCATCAAGACAGGTGGAAAATACTCCCATTCTCGTAACTCAAGTGCGTAATTATCATGTTCTTACAGTACCCCCTCCAAGTAGTCTGGTCACTTCCTTTGATTGGAATCGACTAGCAGGATGTTGTCTTCCTTCTTATGTGCTTTTCCAAATAATGGTACAGGTTTATAATATGATTGTATCTGGAACTATTATAGATGAAGGTGCATCTGTGAGTATCATTTCCTCCACTGCTTGGCAAGCACTCAGTTTGCCACCACTTGTGCCTGTTACCCAGAATCTACTGGCTTTTAACAAAGGAACCAGTCAACCATTAGGTATCCTTCCTCATTTTCCTATTACTTTGGGAGGAAAAAATGTTTATCTCAATGTGATGGCAGTCCCAAGCCCTTTAGATTACAATTTACTTCTTGGGTGCGACTATGTTTATGACATGAGAGCTATTGTTTCAACACTCTTTTGGGTTATGTTTTTCCTGCATGAATGCAGAATTGTCACCGTTGACCAGCTTTCATTTCCCGGTCCAAATATAGCTTCCAGTCAACCATCTTCCATAAATGGTCCTTTTTCCCTATGGTATCTTCCCCGCCACAGGTCAATTATGTGGCAACCCGTTCCATGCCTACATCAACTGACGATCAATTCCGTGATGTTGTGCATTATGTATTGGGGGCATTGGAACCAGATCTCTCTAATGGATTCCTTGCTATGTATCCCTTCCAGAGCATTATTCTCCCATCTGATGAGAACCTCTTGGAAGTCATGACCTCTTATGGGTCATGATCAAGGATTATGAGGATAGTTCCTAGTCTTGTGTCAACCTCATTAAAAAATGAAACAAAGGGTATGAGCATAGTTCCTTGCCTTGTGTCAAGCTCGTTAAAAAATGAAACAAGGAATATGAGGATAGTTCTTTTACTGTGTCAACCTCATTAAAAGATGAAACAGGTCCCAAATAATAGTTCCTTGTCTTATGTCAATCTCATTAAAAAATGAAACAAGGAATCTGAGCAGAATTCCTTGTCTTGGGTCAAGCTCATTAAAAAATGAAACAAGGTTCCTTGGAGCAAAGTTCCATTTCGAGTCTTTGATTAGATATCATAAAATCCCAATCGAATCTTTCACTTGATTTTGTAAAGGAACCTTAATTCCATCCACTTGATAGTCATGAGTAGGCTACTTAGGTGAATGTAATGAAGCTTTGGGGGCATGCACCTAGAATCAAGTCATCATGTTGGGGTCATGTAAACCAATCTCAAGCATAGTTTTTTTCTTTGTGGTTCAAGCTTGTGTAAAACTGAACCCATCTCCATTTTAACCCTCGTGATTTCCATTCTATCAGCCTCTTCCGTCACATGAGCCTTGGTTTTTCTCCTTCCATCGTCACTATCTGCTTCGCCGATCATACACTTTGACTTGGTTGTTTTACCCTTTTTGAGGAATAGTTGCAATGAGTGGTCCTATTAGTGAGCCTCTTCACATAAATCAACATGCTTTGAGAAGTTCCAAAATCACTGCAACCAGTTTCTATCCTAGACACCACTCGTTCCTCTAAGTGGAGTCCCCTTTAAGCTCTTTTCAGACTCTTGAAATATGAAAATATCGTCGAGTGCTTGTCATTTTCATCTCGTTAATGGATTGGAAATGACATCTACTCAGTATAATTTTAACCCTTTTCCGGACTGAGATAGATTACTTACGAAAAAGGAATACATTGATCGAACATGGTCAATAGGTTCTCTCTTGTATTATTTTACGTTTTTTTCGGACTTGAGAGACAAATTTATGAAAAATAACTTGTTTAGTTTTCTTTTTGTCCCTTTTCAAACACTCTAAACATGAAAAGGACCGAGTTCTCATTGTCATTGAACTCGTTAAAACATCAAATAGTGACAAACTTGTCCATCATGACAAGACCGAGTTTCACCTTCGTTAGGCTCGTTAAACATCACATAGTGATGGATTCACCTGAAGGGTGGAATTATACTACAATCATATGTTATCCTCCTCAAGATTGTTAAAAAATAAAGAGGTACTAGTCAGCAATGACTGGGGAAAATGGGAAAAGGGATAAATCACTTTTAGGTAGCAAGTCGCTCTTGAACATGACACTTTCAATTCATCTCCATGACTATTTGGGTTGGGTTATCTACTTGATGGTTATCATACCTATGGTCTATCACACCATCCATCACTTTGGTTTTGGGTCAATGCTGCCAATTCATTCAACTGTCGCCGACATGTTCAAGAGAAGTCACTCAGTAAAAACTCATCCTTTGCAATACTCATAAACCTTCATTTTCATGACTGCCATTCCTAAACCTGTGTTGTTAGTTACATTCCGTATCAAAAATAATTACACTTGTTTCGTGTCGTTGATGTGGGATACATCAAGGCCCTCCCGCGATCAGTTACTTCTTGTCGACATTAGCACTTTATCCAAGAAGTTGACTTAGAAACACCCTTTCGGTACCTTGAGGCTTGCATATATCAATGGAAAGTTTCTCGCTTCCGGTGATAGTTTGACATCACTGGCCTTCGACTGAAATAATTTTTATGTTGTTTGACATCAAAACATCCATTCACACCATGCAAAATGTATTGTAGTGCCTTGAGAATCATTATCATTATAGGTAATCTCTCTCGCGTCTGTTAACAACTTATATCATTAGCTGGTAATCAGATGGTGTCTTCCCATGTTTGACTTCATATCACATATTCACATGGTTAGACTCATACTTGACTAAATGATTAGACGAGATAGAAGACCCCAGATCTAGTTTCATTCATTCGGGCTGCGATTTCAGGAGATTACTAAATCATCCGTATGATGGCTTTACACTGATGGTCATCCCATCATGCGTCTATATCTCTAGACGACTATCTATGTACATGTAATGAAAAGTTTATATGCTAAGTATGGGTATGCCTTCCCTCAGCAATTCATGAAAAATCCAAAATATCATGATGTTATGTATTGTAATCGATGTAGGTCATTGTTCGCTTCAGTTCCTCTCTGTCGCATTGTAAACCATATCAGTCGACATTATCATTTTCGACTTCATGCTTTAGGGGGAAACTGTTATAGGTCTATCTGGGTACATCACTCCCGACATTCATATCAGTACTATTAGGGCTCATCAAACCCTAATTCAGTTGTTATATGACCTAGAGAAGTCAACTCATTGAATTCCTCCTATAAAAGTTTCACGGCCTGAATCCCTCCTGAAAAGCCTCCTTGGGATACCAGTAGTAGTCTATGCCTTGAGACAATGCACTGCAGAATAGGCAGGCCCACTGTGGCCTACACTACAATGCACTTAGGCCCTCTTTAGCCTATGCTGGGCAATATTGAGAAAAATTTGCATAGGATTCTGGGAATATTCCTTCATTCTAGATGACTCTAGAAGGTTCCCCTCTCTTATCTCCTCCTATGAGCTCGAAATTGGATAGGCTAAGGATCCATTAACCTCCTTTCCTCTAATCCCTTGCTCCATGGAAACTAAATCCACGTTTGAAAGGCCATTCAATACCCTCATTTATGAAAAAACCACCTCCATTTCCTATAAATTGAGCACTCATCATAGTGATCAAGGGGGCTAGAATCTGAAGTTTGTAAGGAAATTCTGTTGGTTTGAGGATTGAGTTTATGTTAAGCAATGTTATGCTAATAGAGTGTTGAGCTTTTGATGTGGCGAGGATTGAACTGAAGCTAGAGGAGTGGCACAGAATCGAATTGTATTGGGTGATATTCTTCCTTCTACATTAATAAAGACCTTATTCCTTTTCTCATATGATTGTTCATATCTATGATCATTATGTGTTTCAATGTATTCGATTCCATCATTTTATAGGTGATAGTTCATGTATGCTTTGATTGTTTCTTGTTTCTATTTCTTGATGCAGGTACCTTTTGAATGGATTTAGTTCAAGTGGGAGCGACGGGAGCGATTAAAAAGAGATTTAGGAAGTGAAAGGCAACAAGTAAGTTCCTCTATCTCATTTATCTTCTATAAGAAAAGGTTAAAATACTTTCATTCCGTTGTTCTAGGTGTAGTCACCCGCCTAGGGAAGATGTGTTTATCCATAGATGCAAATTCCATGTAACAAGGAGGAAACTCAACATCAAGTCTGGCTAGACGCGATGGTAGAGGAGTACAACTCCATAATGGTGAACGATATCTGGGAGGTAGTGCCAAGGCCTCAAGACATATTAGTGGTAGGTTCGAGATGGATCTACAAGATCAAATACGTTGTAGAAGACAGTGTTGAGAAATACAAGGCCAATTTAGTGGATAAGGGGTATGCTCAAAAGGAAGGAATTGACTATGAGGAGACCTTCACCCCAGTAGCCAGGTATATGTCTATTAGGACTATGATATCTCTTACAGCTCAGATGGGATGGGAGATTCATCAGATGGATGTCAAAATGGCTTTTCTAAATGGGGTAATAGAAGAAGAGGTATACATTAAACAACCAGAGGGCTTTGAGACACATGAGAAGAAGTATCATGTATGCAGGTTGAAGAAATCCTTGTATGGGATGAAACAGGCACCTGGAGCATGGTATGGTCAAATTGATGGCTACTTGCAAAAGATGGTATTTGTCAAGAGTGGCGCAGATCCAAATCTCTACTATCTCGGTATAGATAATGAGACGCTAATATTAGTATTGTATGTAGATGATCTCTTTTTGACAGGATCATCCAAACTCATGAGGGACTACAAAAAAGAATCTAGCCAAAGAATTCCATATGAAGGATTTGGGACGAATGCATTATTTCCTAGGGTTGGAAGTTTGGCAGGAAAAGGGAGAGATCTTCCTTGGGCGAGGGAGATATGATACAGAAATCCTAAAGAGATTCAGGATGGAGAACTGTAAACCCATGGCTACTCCAATGATCACCAACTGGAAGAAGATTGATGCATCAGAAGACTAGGATGTTAATCCCACCTTATATAGGCAGCTCATAGGGTCCCTGATGTATCTGGTCAATAGCAAGCCAAACATTTTCTACGCTGTCAATACCCTCAGTCAGTTCATGATGGAACCAAAAAGGGAACACTAGGAAGTAGCCAAACATGTTCTCAGGTATTTACAGGGAACAATTGATTATGGAGTCACCAGGAGTAAGGATATCAGATTGAGTGGGTTTATTGATGCAGATTGGGTAGGAAGTTCAGTGGATTGGAAATGTACCTCTAGGTAGTATTTCAAGATTGGATCAGGAATGACCTCCTGGTGCAATAAGAAATAGAAGTTTGTGGCTCTGAGCTCATCTGAGGAAGAAGATATGGTGGCAAGCACAGATTCGTGTGAGGCCATATGGCTTAAAAAACTACTTGTGAACCTATTCAGAAGGAATATGGAGGCAACTAGGATCATGTGCGATAATCAGAGTTGCATCAAGCTCTCTGAGAATCCAGTGTTTCATGATAGGTCGAAGCATATTGATATTCAGTTTCACTTTGTCAGGGACTATGTCCAACGAGGAGCTATACAATTGAGCTACACTCCTACAGGAGAACATGTGGCAAACATCCCCACCAAGGCCCTTGGAAGGACAAAGTTTGACTACTTCAAGGAAAATATGGGGATGATAAAGAACATGTTTGAGTAGAAGAAATGCGAGTGATAACAACATGGATGTAGAGGGAGTTGTAGTGTTGGGAGAAATGAAAAACAACAACATGGATGCAAAGGGAGTTGTCGTACAGATGTAGCAGTGGTAGTAGCAGAGCCATGGGTAGCAGTACATGATGTAGTTGTGCAAAGGATGTTGGGCAGGAGGCCTAGCATCATACACAGGGATTGGTGCCGGATGATCAGGGTGATGCTCAGTAAGGAGTATTACTAGAGCACAGTCCTTGCTAAGAGGGGGTGTTGATTTGGCATAGCATCGGATGTGCTCTAGCTATAAAAATTGGTGGAGAGGCTAAAACACATGAGATCTCCAATACCCAAAAATGGTTTGGACAGATTCTAAAGAGTTTAGGAGATATTAAAATAATTAATATTTTTAATGGAGTCCCTAAGTCTAAACTTAGGGAAAATAAAATATTAATGTGAATTAATATAAAACTGTGTTAGAAGGGTCCAAAAGTCATGAATCAAGCCAGAGTTAATCTTAGTCATTGATTAGGGACTTAATCTCGGTCGTTTATTTGTCAACAAGAAAAGTATAAGAGGAGGGTTGAGGGTAAATTGGAGGACGCACTGAGGGAGACCAGTCAGTTCAATTTCTGGAGCAGGGTTAGCTGAGAAATTTGAACTAGTGGTCTGGTGAGCAGTCAAGAGGCAGTAAGCATGGAACAGAGACAAGGGATCATCCACTGGAGATCAACATTGAGGTAGGAGAAGCAGACGCTGGGCATTTCAAGTAGATGCAGAGGTAGCAGGACACTGCGAAGTCACTAGAGGAACTGTGTGGATGACACAGAGAGGCCCAGGGCTGACGCAGAGTGTCTAGGAGCCACGCAGAGGTCAGCCAAGCTGATGTTGGGACTAAGAGAATGCTTGAGAATTTTTCTCTCTGTGGGTAAGCCAGTTTGGCACCCTGTTGTAATGAAGAATTACTGAATAATAAAATCCTCCCATGCTACACTGGTTTTCCCACATTGGGTTTTTCCAGGGATGATTGTCCAAAATATATGTGTGAATGTGTTGATTCTTGTACATGTGTTTGTTTTTGTATTAGGGTGTGATATCTGCAGCAGAATGTATTTTAATGTTTATTGAAGGAATTTCATAAATAACTTATTAAAGAATAAGTAGGAAAGGTAAATCAGATGTTGTAGTGATATAATTTTCACACGCTACGCAGGTTGTTGCTGAAAGGGATAGTATTTAGGTTTTTCATTATTGGTGCAAATAACTTTGAACCTGGGTCAGGCCCCTTTAAGACAAAAAATGGTTTTTTTTTCCGGGAGCGACATCAATCTTTGGAATGTGTGATGTCAAATAAGTGGTTCCTTACCAAGAAAGAAATTGAGAAGTGGCTCGATCAAAATGAACACATGTTTGTAGCTCAGTAGAGCAGAAATCCATGGTTGTCCAAGGAACAGTGGTTGAGTAGATAGCTATACTCAAATGAAACTGAGAACGTCTTTTGTTTCTTCCCTAGCGAATTGCACGAGTGGTTGTCTAGATTAGCGGATAGTCAAGGTATGTGGAGGCTTGACAACGCTATTATGTGGACTCCAAAAGTGGTGAGGTGCTTAGAAGCTTCAGAAAATAACATCATGCAGGTCGTTGATCACTAGATTGATCAAACACTCGAAGCATTTGTGACTGAGTTCGCGATTGATACAACTGTCAGTTAGGGTGAAGTAGAGCACAGACTCTTCAAGGGACTGCAAGGTAAGTATTTATGATCTCTGAAAACTTGGATTAAGATGTTGTTGTGTGAAAAACAAGTTATGCCATTACCTTGATGTTTGGGACTACACAAAGTAGAAAACCTTTTAGAAGGAACGAAGAATCGAGCTTTGAATATAGTCTACTATTGGGATCCTCTTCAAGCGACAACAAAGGAAAAATTCTGAATACACCGTGAAGTGCACTGCAGTTGGTAAGTCAAGGCATCCCGCGGATACCTCATCCATGCACTCTACATCCACCTCCACCTCCACCGCGTACACCTACACCTTCACCTCCGCCTTCGCCTCCACCTCCACCTTTCAACATGGCAAATGCAATGAAGATGTCGATCTTTAAAGGGGTAGGAAGCGAAGACCCTGAACAATTCTGGTTCGTTATAGATGCTATGCGGATAGTGCAACAGATCATTGATGATAATATAAAGAAAGTGCAGCTGGTCACAATGCTGCAGGATAGAGCACTAACCTGGTATATCAAGTACTGTCAAGATCACCCTGTCACGACATTGGTAGATACTTAGCAAGCGTTGAACCACGAGTTTAAGAAGCCTAAATCTTAGGCACAGTTTGTTACATAATTTAAGGAGATAAGGCAAGTGGTCAATGAATCCTCATGGGACTTCGATCAGAGGTTAAAATGCCTGATTCGGTAGGATAATATGAATATCACAGATGAGAAACACAAATATTGGTACATTCCTCCATTGTCGCCCACCTTAAGATTACCATTATCACAACAGAAGATAGCAATGCAAGAAGAAGTTGTGGAGATCGCGATGAGATTAGAAGCCTCGCTAATACAAGATATGAACAATGGAGTACAACAAATTCACTCGAAGCTAGAAAGTCTACACCTAGAGTTGCAGAGCTTGAATAAGGGGAAGGAAGCCTAGCTTGAGGTGTGTGCTAGAGTTTGGTGCTTGAAATGCTAGGGCCATGGGCATGATAAGAAACATTGCCTGATTTATCAAAACTACCTTATTGGGTTGTCCCCCCGAAGCCATAAAATACTGCTAGGTCGAGCGCAGGAGCAATGCCATGGTGCGTTATTTGTTAGGTTACACAAAAACATGCGATAGACAATTGTCATCTACTAGAGAAGTTTGTGCAGACCACTCAACAATTGTTTCGCAATTTTTGCAAATCTGTAGTTCATGATGAGTGCCATTGCCGAAGTTATGGAATGATGATGGATAAAACCCCTAGCTATCGAATCCAGGTAGAAACTCAGCCTCCAGATCAGGGCATGGGTGCGGCGTGCAAGGATTCCAAGGCCATGGAAGAGGAAGAGGAAGAGGGATTGGAAGAGGTCATGGACAAGTTATTTTATATAATTGTGGTGAAGCTGGACATTTTGCGGGCGACTGTCAGAGCCCAATGCATCCATCTTGTCAATATTGTAGACAATTCGATTGTGTGATAGAAGATTTCCCGATCCCTATAGAAGAGATGTAAGAAAAGAAGAAGCATACCCATCAGCCTATGCAGAATATCCAGATGATGAGGGAGGAACTGCACAAATAAGATCTCAGTGTTAATATAGTAACATGCAATGGTATGACCACGGGTGAAGATAAGAGAAAACAACGAGAGACCGAAGGATGGCTACGCAAGGCTGCTAAAAAGGAAGTTGGGTTTGACTTCAACTGGACTAAAGAAACTTTTATGGAGGCTAAAAATAACTTCACTAAAGCTTCTATGTCTAGAATTCAAGAGAAATCGGCTGGGAACAGTGAAGTGCAGGATGTGGATCCTTCGTTGTTAGCTACTTTCCTAAAAACTTGTATGAATTTATTGTGCGATAAAAAGGCAGTAGAAGGACTCCAAGAGCTAATACACAGCTGTGGGCAAGATTAAGCTTCCTTTGGAGAAACGCACTATAAGGAAGCTAGGTAAGCATAAGAAGCAGACAGGGTGTGAGATGAGGCTGACCGCGCAGATAGGAGAGTATGAAATGGACCAAGTAATCTTGGATCTGGGGTCTGATGCAAATGTGTTGCCTAAACAGACTTGGGAAAGGATGGGGAGACCTACGCTGCAATGGTCTCCTATACAGCTACACATGGCCAATTAGCAGAAGATTATTCCTATGGGGCGCCTGTATGGGGTAACAGTCGATATTGAAGGAGCAAGTGCTCTGGTGGATTTTGAAGTAATAGAAATAGTAGATGACAACAATATGTATCCTGCGCTACTAGGAATTGATTGGGCCTTTGACATGGATGTGGTGATTAACCTGAAGAAGTGAAAGATGACATTTGAGAGGAAGGCGCTTAGGGTTATTGTGCCACTGGACCCTGTTGAAGGAGCGCGCTATACTGAACCTGTTCGCGACTTTGTGGAGGATGATGATGATCTAGACCAGATATACAAGATCACGGTGTGAGATGAAGACTAGATCAATCCTATGGCCAATGGATGAATTCCATGGGATAGGGATGGTTCCTGCACCTCAGACTCAGACGAAGAACTCGAGCACTGACAGAATTAATTGCACAAAGTATCTACAGTGCGCTGCAATATGATGACCAAATCACTACGATGCATTTCTATAGAGGATTAGGGGAATTTGGAGGTCTAAAATGGGCCTCCTAAGAAAATTATAGAATAATAGTGGAAGTAATAAAATAATATTAGATTACATGATCAAATTTTAGAGGGAAAAAAGAAAAAAACTATTTTTTCAACTCGTATTTTCAACTTATCTCCATATGGTTTTACTCAAATTTCAAGTTGAAACACTCGTTGGATGCATGATTTGATTCCTCATCCAAGGAGTACCCATGTTGCATACTTTCGATGGACCCTACTACATGAAAAATGAGAAATACATGAAAAACGTGATTGCAATCATGTTTTTTTCATGTATTTCTCATTTTTCGTGTAGCGGTGTCTATCGAAAGTATGCAACATGGATACTCCTTGGATGAGGAATTAAATTTTTCATCCAACAAGTACTCCTGCTCGAAATTTTAGAAAAACGTTAGGGGAGATAAGTTGAAAGTACAAGTTGAAAAGTAGTTTTATTATTTTTTAATCTTTTACTTTTTTACTCCAAAAATGGTGAATCATCCCCCATGGTTGACATCATCGTATTCAATCCTATTGGTTCTTATAAATTTTGTTTTGGTTGTACATTTTTCTTAGGAGGTCCATTTTAGACCTCAAAATTCCCCCAATGGTAAGGAAGCTTCCCTAGTATGATTTTTTGAATGATGTTAATCTCTTTTTGGATGAATTTGAAAGGGAGGTGCTCGAGGAGCATCAATTCCAGGCCCTTGAATTGGCACTACGTGTTAGGCCTTCCCGATGGTGGGGTATGCACAAAAAGAGTTTCGCTGACTGGAAGGAATACAAGCAAATGATGAAGTTGTGGTTTGGATATGCTAACACATGGATGACTGAGAAGAATAGTGGGAAGGATGACCTGCACGAACATTTGGCATGGTGGACTAAAGCTTGGGGTGAAGAAACTCAACCAGAGTGGGTTCATGTCTTTTGCGATACCTTAGACACTATACCTATGAATTGGTATCTAGAAACAGAACTGCGCCACAGAATGGCTCAGTGGGACATTCTACAGGAAAGCTTCTTATTAACCTTCAATTTTGAGGATGGGTTCGAATGCTTTGGTGAAGCGCTATAAGAGATTAAGGTCACTATTTTTAGAATGCCTAAAGATTTGGTGGAATGGGTACAACTAGACTGGAGTACACAGCTGCGCCACACACTGGAATGCTACAATATGACTGTTGAAGAGGAGGAGGATGATCCCAGAAAAATCAACATTCCAGAAACTAAAGGTCAGCACATGGTTGAAGGACCTTAGACAAAGAACCCTGATGGAACATAGTCGCTAAAAATCCACCAAGTAAATATTGGATCCGATGAAGCGCCTAAGTTCACGAAGATGGGAGACTATTGGGATGAAGATACAATGAATAAGGTGGACAAACTGTTACGCAAATACCAAGATATATTCCCAACAAAGTTCTCGGACCTGAAGGGTATTGTAGGAGACTTGGGAATTATGAAAATTACTTTGGAACCTAATGCGAAGCCCATCAAGAAGAGACATTATCGGCTCAATCCAAAGTATAAAGAAAAGGTGCGTAAAGAGCTTGATAAGATGCTGGAGGCTTAAATTATTGAACCTGTTGAAGAATCTGATTGGGTGATCCCCATGGTGGTTCAGGAAAAGAAACAAGAGGGTAAAATTAGGATATGAGTAGACCTGAGGAAGTTGAACGATGCAAGTGTGCATGATCTGTTTCCAACACCATTCACCAACAAAGTTTTAGAAAATGTTGGAGGACAAGAGGCATATTCATTCACTGATGGGTTCTCAGAATACCATCAAATAAATATCACACTAGAGGACTGCAACAAGACGACCTTCATGAAGGAGTGGGGTTTCTTTCAATATAAAGTAATTCCATTCGCGCTGAAGAATGCACCCACAATCTTCTCAAGAGTAGTAATCGCGATGTTTACGGAGTTTATTCATAAAGTCTTAGAGGTATATTTTGATGATTGGACTGTGTTCAAATTGGTAAAGCCATGTTGCAAGTCTACGCCTTATGCTGGATACATATCACAGATACCAAATTGTGCTGAACTTTAAGAAATGTATATTTTGTGTGCCTTTTGGGATTTTGCTAGGCCATGTAGTATGCAAGTAGTGATTGATTGTGGACCCTGCGAAGGGATAGCAATTTTGAATTTAGAAGCTCCCAAAAATGTTAAGGAGCTGCATGTGACAGTGATCCACAAAGGATACTGTAGGAAGTTTATCAAGTCTTATGCCCAGATAGCGTAGCAGATGGAGAAACTATTAAAGAAGGATGTGACTTTTTTTTGGGATGAGGAGTGTTAATAGATTATGGACGTGTTAAAGGACAAGATGGTGACTACGCCCATATTAGTATGTACAGATTGGAAGAAAGAGTTCCATGTAAATGTAGATGCCCCATGTATTACGTTGGGTGCGGTATTGACCCAACTTGTCGAAGGTGATATTGATCATCCAATAGCATTTTCCAATAGGAAACTGTCAAAAACCGAAAAGAATTATTCTACTACAGAGCGCGAAGGGCTGGCAATGGTCTATGCGATGCAGAAGTTTCATCATTATTTGTTGGGCACACACTTCAAAATGTACACAGATCACTCTGCTCTCAAGTACTTGGTCAATGAGCTCATGTTGGGGGGGGGAATATGTAGGTGGTTGTCGCTATTTCAGGAATATTTTTTGAAGTGATTGTGAAGCTCAGATGGTTGAATGTGGACCAAATCATCTATCCAGGATTAAAATAGGTGAAGAACCAACAATCTGGAAGAAGGATTGCCAGATGCATAGATCTTTTTTGTGCACGTCGTAGATGACCACTTTGCAGATATAATTCAATTTTTGACTACTGGAACAACTCTGGAAGGGTATTCTACTCAACAAAAGAAGGAACTAGTGGTCCGCGCTACAGATTTTTGTTATAACTGGACATTTGTAGAAGATGGGAACATATGAAATATTGCGCCGATATGTTTCAGAGTTTGAGCACACTAGTATCCTCTCAGAAGCACATGAAAGAGTGGCGGGAGGACAATATGCAAGTAGAGCGATCGCGCAAAAGATTCAATGTGCAGGGTTATGGTGGTCGAAAGTGCATAAATATTCTAAGGAATTATGTAAAGGATGTGATGCTTGTCAAAGGACGGGGAAGACTTCGTGAAGAGATGAACTACCCTTGAACCCTGAGGTTTCATTACAAGTATTTTACCAATGGGAAATTGACTTTGTGGGTCCAATACAACCACCAGGAAGGAAGACATGCATGTGGTATATTATTACCGCAATGAAGTACTTAACCATATGGGAAAAAGTGCAACCAATGAAAGATTGTACTGCTGCTACCACTGCGAAGTTCTTGTTTGAATATCTCTTAACGAGGTTTGGGTGCCCTAAGGTATTAATAAGTGATAGGGGTACACATTTTTTGAATGAAACAATCAGCCCGATGCTCAAAGAATTCCAAGTATACCATCAAAAGAGTACACCATATCATCCCCAAGCCAATGGTAGAGTGGAAGCATTCAATAAGATTCTAGAGAATGCGTTGACAAAGGTCTGTAACATGAAGAGAAATTATTCGGATGTATGCATCCCGACAGTTCTATGGGCATACAGGACAACGTGAAAAAGTTGACAGGCCAAACTACATATAGGTTGGTCTATGGGATCAAGGCAGTCATGCCCATGGAATATATTTTTCCAAGCTTGCGCATTGCGGCTTTGATAGAGATGATGGATCGCGAGACCCTGGAGGACCGACTTATGTAGTTGATGGAGTTGGAGGAGGATTGGTTTCTTGCAGGATTTCACCAGCAAGTGCAAAAGGAATGTGAGAAGGCCTGGCATGATAGGCATATTAAGAAGCACACTTTCAAGGTGAATGATTCGGTTTTTATCTATGACAGTAAGTTCACAAAGTTTCCTAACTAATTCCAAATGCATTGGTTAGGCCCGTATGTTGTTAAGGACATAAAGGACGATGGCGCAGTTCAACTCGCGAAGCTAAATGGCGAATTATTCCTGGGTAGGGTGAATGGCAGTTGATTGAAATTGTATACAAGGGATCTTTCCCCTACACAATGACTATATGGTAGTAGGACAGTCTTAGCGCTCCAAGAAGTTACAAGCGAGAGAAGAACTATAAACTACACTTCCTGAAGAAGAGGAGAACATGGTAAGGAGGTTGCGTGACAGATGAAAGGGGTACAACAAAAGAAGTTGCGATAGAAGAAGCTGTGATAGATGATGTAGCGATGGACGAGTTGCATCATGGGGGTTTGTGCCACGCAGACGGGTCCAAAAGTAGCCGTTGAAGTCATTGTTCATGATTGTATAGTGAAAATCCCATTAGTAGGAGTGGGTAGGCAACATTTATGGCGAAAATATTTGGAGATATGCTGCCAAAGATGCATTTATGATCAGAAAATGGATCGAATGGTCATATTTGAATTCGAAATCTCCTATAAATTTGGCATATTGTTCTGCTGGAAAACACTTTTCCTTCTGATAGTTGTATATAAGCCCTCTTGTTTTCGCTCTATGAATCGAAAACTTGGGAGGATTTTGTTGCAAGCTTGACATTCATGAAACTGCCTGAGTATAGCTAGAAACTTGTCCTTGAATAGATGGTCAAGCCTTTAAGTTCTGAAGTCATTGTCTCTCAAGCAAAGACCCTTGAATTTGTGTCAGTGAAAGCTATGCCATCAATGCCTATGGTGCCAAGGTCTCCTAGTCCGAAGCAATTGGCTGCTAAGGAGAAGCAGAAGAAACCACAACCTATACTAGTGAGGCAGTCACCGATGAAGAACCCCGCAGAGGGTCGACCGAAAGAAAGAAAGGACAAGGCAAAGTAGCCGAAGGAACCCATGGATCTGGATGGAGAAGAACTCCGCGATGGAGTTGAGGAATTGGATGTTGATGAGGGTAAGCCTACCACTAGACTCCCGATGTATATCCCTCCGTGGAAAGGGAAAGTGAAGGTAACCAAGGACTTGGATTCGATCAAGTTCACGATCTCAACGCTACTACTGCCAGAAGAAGTGGTATTTGATGGTGTGCTCTTAGAGCATATCCCATTGTTAAAACTAGAGGATTGGGATCTCCCCGACCATGAGAAATTTCCTCATTTATCTACTAATAAATACATTACCAAGATTTACTATGAAGACATTGGGGTCACAAGGCTGGAACCTATGAAATGGGTAAAAGGCGTCGAGCAGGTCGGGTTCCTTCATATGTTGTGTGTGCCACACTTTCATAGATCAATTATCAATACTGTCTTCGTGCGCTAGTTTTTCATGATGGTGCATGATGGGTGTTTGTGCTTAGGTGAACCCATCCCCATAACAGACATCTTGTTCCATAGAATTACGATGTTTCCCTATAAAGGGGCGGATCCAGCTAAGGAATTTGGAGGAAAAAGAAAGTAGAAGGAACTTTTGAATAAAATGAAAACTAAATATGGATTGGTCAAGAAGTCACGCAGATACTCTATCCGCTCTATTACAGACCCAGCGGTAGAGTTGTCCACTCAAATTCTGGCTGGGAAGTTCATGAGAAAATGTCGTGCGGTTGAGGTACCCGTGCCAGTAAATTCATTGGCTTCATAGCGCGCAAAGGGGGTGTAGTATAACTTGGCACAGTACCTATGCAAGGAGGGTTTAGCAAATTTCCTTGAAGCACAAGAGAAAAGAAAGGCATTTCACTATGCCTAGCTCCTATTGTTGATTTTCCTATTTGCATGGCGACTACCAGAGGATAGTCAATTCCCTCCACAGAATGAGGATTTACCCGAGGCAACGAAGTTTTCCTCGCTTTGGGTGATGAAGGATCCGAAGAGGGTCACAGAGTCAAACGTATTCTGGATATTGGTCTAGATGGACCTCTGCACATTGATAAGTCAGAGGCCAAGGTTGTCTCCAACCTTGTTTGAGCAATTGCGGGTCTTCGCAGAATTTAAGGATGATTTCCATAATGTATCCATCTACTCAAGGTGAGACCCTAAGAAGATATGGCACAAGTTTCCATACCTAGTAATGGAGGCTGATATACAAGAGATAATGGGGTCATGGCTAGCGAAGTGGCAACAACCCAGAGATCTAGGCACAAGTACCAACAAAGGCAAAGAAGGCTCTTCTGTGAAAACGAGATTTGTGTAGAAATGGAAAGAAGCAGCACAAGAAACAACATGAGGCTTGGCCGAGTAGAAGAAGAAAGAAGTTGTTGCCAAAGAAACAACTGCTAAGGAAGCTGTCGATAAAGAGCACTCTGCAAAAGAGGGCATAGGAGAAGTCGATGTATCGGCTCCCAAACATACTGAAGAGCAGAAAGAGTCCGTGCTGGAAGGAGGTAGGGGTGATGTGCAGAGCACTTCCTTCAGGTTGTCAAAATGACAAAAGGAGAAAACTACCAGACCAAGGAAAAGGAAAAAATCGGACAAGCAGACACATGCATATCCAATGGTCCTGACTGAAGGGGACATGGATGAGATTAGGAACAAGGTCCAAGATACAATAATGGAACTATGGCGATAGTTCGAGAAGCAGTTCCAACAATCACTCGAAAGCATGCTGAAAGATTTTCACGAGTTGCACATACAAACTTGTCAGCTGCAAGTGAATGTCGGCCAAGCGAGCGGGGTTCAAGTGAGCACGAGCATAATGGAAATAGAACGGACTCTGGACCTTAGAGTCATTCCCTTTCTAGAAGGGACATTGCACACAGATTCGAAGTAAGATAACGCTCAACTTGGAAAGATGAAGGGAGTGGGTATGAATTTAGCTGCACTGCCTCTTCAGACCCTCCACATGCTTCATCATGGCGTCTCAGATGAGCTTCAGATCAGAGAAAAACACACACTATCTGTGATTAGTGAAGTTAAAATGAAAAACGAATAGATCTTTTCTGAAAAGGTTCAAGCTCATAAGGAAAAGGAAGAGCTAGCAGTGCGAAGTTAGAGCCTAGAAGCAGCGATTACATAAGCATGTAATTCAGTACCAGAGCTACACATTCCAGAGGATGTGGCAGTGTCAGCAAAGGTTTGAAAATTAGCCGCTACAGTGTGACAATCTAAGGAGGAGGTAGGTCGATAGCTTTTGATTTTCATATGAAGATCTCAAAACTGCAATTGAAACTGCAATCGACTACTCTGCCAGAGGTCAAGGAGCAACGCGACACAGCCATCAGAGAACAAATGTCTACTTTGGAGAATGCAATATTTTTTTGCAATGATCTCTTTCAACATGGAATGGAGCTATGGACCACTCTATAGGAGGACTCAAACTTGCAGTGATTAGGTACAGAGATCAGAGAAGCAAAACGGAAAGTTGACGAGATCAGGATGACTGCGCACACTTTGGCGCCAGTCCAATGCTTCATGCACTTACCAAAAATGAAGGTGCTACAAACACAGGTTAAGGAGTTGCAATGCAAATAACAAGTTTTGAAGGGTAGGATTCAACTATGGATAGAGGAGGCAAGCCATATTACTCTCGATATCCAAGAGAAGTTGAAGACTTTGCAACAGACACACAGGACCATGTGCCATGAGATGCAGGGGCCAACTACAAAGAAGATGGTCGAAGAAGTGCAACAAGCTGTCATATAGAGCACAACGGACCTTGAAGTCCTGACGATGGAGTTCAGTGAACTCCGGCACAAAGTGGATAAGCTATCTGCATGACTTGAGGGCGAGTCACCATATTTAGGGGCCTATTGGGATGGGATCCCTAGGGTCAAATTTTGTCAGTAAAGTCAAGTTTTGTAATAGCTTTTATGAAAGACTGTAAAGTCTCCATGAAACATAGAAGAGGGGTGCAAAGATAAGTAAGAGTCAAAGGGGCATCAGTCCCTTGTATGGGTAGGTGATAGGTCAGTTTTGAGACTCACCTATGGTCCGCGGGCCATGGTATTGTAATGAAAAGGATATATATAGTTGAGTCATAGCGAGTCTAAGGGATATATTTTGATGGAGAATCATTGTAAGGGCAAGGTGCTAATGCAGGAAAGTCTATTTCTTGTACTTAGGTGAAAGGGGAAGGCTCCTGTAGCTTAGTGCATGGAGACCTTTGTAAGTCTGCAACTGAGTGCACGGGCCCCTGCAGCTAGGTGTGCAGGGATAAGAAGTTTGTATCTAAACGATTCATCTTAATAAAGATTGTTTTTGATTCGAATATGTGGATCTATGCCGTGTTTATTTACTTTTGTTTAAGTTTATGTATCTTATGTTTGTGATTTTTTTTATGTGAATTAATGCTTTGTTTCTGTGTGGAACGAATAGATCTGTAATATTTATGCATAATAAGTGTAATCAACCTCCTTCATGGAGACCTGGAAGTTCTTAAATAAATATGCTATAGTTAACTACTCAGAAGGGGTAGCTCTGTGCGAAGACAAATATAGGTCATAAATGCTTCAGAATATACTATTTATTGCGTAAAAGTAGTGAACTTGTGTCTTTTATGCTTGTTAAGTATAGTCAAGTACCTTCGTGAAGGTCTGAAGATTATTTTGGTAGAGTTGCAGTGGCTGCTAGTCGGAAGGAATAGGTCGACATGAAGGAAGATCTAAGATATAAGAACTTTAGGAAGACCATCACACAAGCCTCTCAATGCAGAAACCTAGTTCCAACATCCCCCAATATTGCTTCTGGTGAGACTGCAGTCTACGCTTCGTAGGTTGTTGCGAAAGGGCCAGTAGTTAGGGTTTTGCTGGTTGGCACAAATAACTTTGAACCTGGGTCAGGCCCCCTTAAGCTGCAGCTGATGACAAGAAAGGAAAGCTCATCCCCAAGGGTGTGGCATTCATCGAAAATATCTATGACTTGAAAAACCACTTTCAAGGGCCAAGGAACAACAAAACCCACAGTTCCACCATGATCTATGAAATCAACGCATAAGGGGATCTCCCTAGACTTCTTACATATAGGAACTAAGTTAGAAACCCACGTAGAATGGAAAACTCTGTAAATGATCCATGCATCCAATAGCTTAGTCAGTTCTTTCTGTATGAGGGGTTCAAGTGAAAAATGTACTTTCCTCAGCTTCTGTTGAAATGGCTTGATCCCTTCTTTGATCAAAATCACATGTTGGATTATTCACGTGTCGTATGTTTTCAGATCATCATATGTCCACGCAAACACATTCTGGTACTATTTGAACAAGCAGACAAAGGCTTATCATTCCAATGGTGTGCAACACATACCGAGATTGACGAACTTTGGATCTTGTTATGTTCCCAAGTTGATCTGTCTGTACATCATGGTGGAAATGTGGGTTTTTTTGTTCCTTGGCCCTTGAAAGAGGTGTTGCAAGTCACAAATATTTTCACGAGATGCCACACCCTTGGGGATGAGGTTTCCTTTCTTGTCATCAGCTGCAATTTGCAGAGACTGCTCATGCTCATCTTTGTTAATCGTTGTGTCCTTGAAGACATCAACCTTGGCCATGAAGTGCAGTATATCTTGTTTATAAAATTTGAGATGATGTGACAAATAGTGTATGGTGTTACGTACCTACCATACCACTAATTCTGAATCACCTACCACTTTTAGCGCAAGAACATTGAGGCTAATGGCTTTGTGCAAGCCCAATACAAGTGCTTCATACTCAGTAGTGTTGTTCATGCCCTCAAACTCCAAGTGGCTTGAGATCAATTGTTTCCTATGCTTTGGGTTTATCAAGACACACCCGACTCCAGAGCCATCATGTGTCTTTGATCCATCAAAATACATGTTCCACAACTCGTTTGTACATGAACCGCTTGATGCGCTAGTACTACTACTACTACTAGTGTTACAATGTACTCTACATGTTTCATTTCCACCAGTTGGGCAAGGAAGGAGACCCAAATGCATGTCTGGTGGGGTTGGAGCCAGCTGTGCAAGATAAAACCCCAGTTGTGTTTCCAAGAGGCAGTTTCCAACATGAGTTCTGCAAAAGCCAATGGTTCATTCTCATCATTGATGGGAGTGACATTATGTTTCATGTATCTCTTGGATAACACCTGTATCTGATTTCTTTTTCCATAGTACAAAAGCCATAAGTGCAACCTGTCTGTGGAAAAGTATCCATTCAACTCGCTAGACCAATATCTGCTAAGCAGTAAGCCATACACTTCTGGTATGTCCACAATGACAATGTTGATGCACTGGTGAACTTGGCCATCAGGAGATAATCGGATGATCACATCCCAAAGTTCACCAATGGCTGCTACGCATGTTTGATCTAGTTGTATGATCTGCGCATATGTCTTGCTCCATTACCTTTGATCCTCTTGGAAATGGAGAGTGACATGATGTTACCTAATGCGCCAAAGTCAACCAAAAAATTGTGAACATTGCAGTTAAATATTTCAAATGAGATTAAGAATGGAGGGAAAACATAGTTTACTTCTTCCATCCAGAGTGTATTGATCAAAGTTGTGAGTGAACTGTGAGATGTGCTTGCTCCCTTGCTGGTAGAGGTTGTGCTGTGTGTGGATGTTTACCCCAATGCATGCATCAGAATATCCCACTAACCCTTGAGCTTAGATAACTCGAACAAAGAGACGTTTGCATGAGTTTCTTCATATATTCCATGATATTGTAATCAAGAGCGGGTAAACTCACTGAGGTGTCTGGGGTTGTTATAGAAATATTTGGGCACATCAACCCAAAACTTATATGTCGCTAAACTAGGGCTCATCAACCCCTAAAAGAGTTGTTTCATACACTAAAAGAGCTTAGTCATCTGATTACATCATTCCCCAAAAGTTCCACCTAAGAAACCATCCGGAAAATGCCTAAACTAAACCATATTGACTGCTCCACTAGCAAAGTGTGATGCATAATGACTGCTCCACTACTAGGGTGCGATGCATACTATTTAGGCCTTCTATAGGGTGTGATGGGTGAGGATGGACAAATGTCCGGGACATTTTGCTAAGTGGATGCTCATAGAATCTTCTAGAAACTTCTACTGTGCCACTTGCCTCTCTAAATTCACCCAAGGATGAGTAAGGGATCTAAACTTCAGTTATCCCCTCTCTTGTGGAACCAAATGTAACAAGTGGAATGACACTAATCAAAACCCTAGAGATGACTCACACCATTGCACACATCTATAAATGGATCCCTCATCTAAGAGATCCAGGGGCTGGAATATTGTGAATTGCAAGGAAGTGTTGAAAGTTTGTAATTGAGGAAAAAGCATTGTATTGTTGGTGTGATCTTGCTATTTCATGAGGTGAAGAGGGATTGAAGTTGGGAGGATGATGCTAGATCAGACAACTGGGTTGTAATTCTCCCTTCTATTAATAAAGTTCTTCAAGTTTTCTTCCATATGATTGCACAGTTGTGAATGTTATCATTTGTAAATGTTATCATTTGTTCATTATATATCTAATTCTGTAATGTTTATGTTGTAATAGATCACGATGCTTTGACGGTTCTTTGTTGTTGTACTTGTGCAGGTACTCTCCAAGCGGGTTAAGTACGGGGAGGAGTTGCAAGCTCTGTCAAGGGGGAGAGAGATCAAGCAAGGAATTAAGCAGAAGTTCCAGGTTGGTTCCATTATCTTTCCCTTATCTATTACACATAGAGGAAATCTTTGAATTGATTTAAACTGTTGTTTCTAGGGTAGCTGCCAAACCTAGAGGGCTAGTCGTTCAACAAGACACTAGTTTTCCTAGAAACAGGGGTTAGATTCGTGTTTGTACCGTCCGACAGAGTGTTCAGAAGTTTACTTCTCATGGACATACTCTTGTTTGCAGCTGTCTTCCCAATATTTCTTTGTGCATTCTGCTTTGGGACGGATGGTGGATCAACCTTCCTCAACAATTCAAACTTTTCTTGCATATCCCTAATAGTAAGGGGAGACCCTTGAATTCTCAGATTGTATCAACCACTTTGCTTTGGGGGTTGCTTCTTGGTATTCATTTTTTGTGTTGTGTGCAAGAATTGATACATGTTGATTACCTGCCTAGTACCAGGTGCCTCATCAGATGCAACATCTTCTTCATCATCTTCGTCTTCCTGTTGACACTGCACATTATTTACCACGTTTTTCAAATTGTTTCACACTGAGTCTGCAACTCTTTTCCATTCCAGACAAGTCCCTTCTAGGTGACGGTCTTCATGGAATGAGAAAAACTTGGAGTTCAAGCACATTTATATCTAGAACATTGAGCTGGAGCTATACACAGTTTTAGCCAGGAAGTTGTTACTGGTTGATGACATTCTCCTCTTCTGTTGTCTAGGAGGTCGACTGCTAGTAGATGTCTCGGCTATTCACTGCTTTAGCTCAGACACCTATGTTGTCAATTTCTTGACAAGATGAGTAAGGGTTTTAATGTCACTTGCTTCCTTGTCTTTCCTGTTTCTCATAGCAGCCTTGGGCTTCCTACTCACATATTTGGAGTCTTTTGCTGGTTCATCATCCTTGATGACTCCAATCACGCACAGGTCCTTTTCGACAATGATCGCCTCTTTGCAATTTTCATGTAATGTTGGTTTCGTAGCTCGCTTGATGAACTACACAATATTGGTTGGAAATATAGACATATAATAGTCGACAGTGATGGAGTAATCAGGTTTCGTGTCTGCTGCAAACTTGTTAAATATGCATAAAAACCTCTGATTAAAGTCTTTCACTTTCTCCTTCAACTTCGTCTTGAGACTACCCAACTCTTTGAGAAACATGGCAGGGGTCTTGTCATCAAAAAAAAATTCCAAAAACATTATTTGGAACATACCCTAGTTTAGGATGGATTTTACAGGAAGGCTATGATACCTTACTACTGCTCAACCAACCAAGGTACACATAAACAATTTGGATGCAACGTCGTTGTACCATACCTCGAGTGTCTGCAGCTGTAGGGAGAAGTTGTCGAAGTGGTCTTCTTCCTTCCCTACTTTTTCATGGTCATACTTTGTCAACAACCTCTCCAAATGCTTTGGAATCTTGTGCAAAGCACCTGGGAGAGCCAATAGTCCCTAAGTCATCAATTCGAATTTTTTGTCAGCCATGTCTTCTTCTTCATCATCCTCCTCCTCTTCTTGAGAATCTAATGGTTCCGCCTCCGAGTTGGTTGGTTTGTCTCTACCTCCACCTCCTCCACTACCTTCCCCTCTGCCTACTATACCATAGTGTAAGCCTAATATCACGAGGGTGTCATGGTCTCCCTGTCAAAAGATTGAAGGTTCCTCTCTGTTCTCAACAACTTCTGCTAGACCTTCAAGAGTGGCAATCACTCCTTCCACTGATGAGACAACAACTCCTATGGGAGTGGTATTTAGCTTATTTGATGCATATGGAAGATCTTGTATTCCTGGGATTAGTCCCACTTCTTTGGAAAACTGACGGGTGATGGGACATACAAATTGGAGGTGTTGATATGAAATTTCGTGTTCACATCTAGGAGGTGAGGAGTAAACAATTTCAGAGTTACGCATAGGTGAGAGGGAGTGCGTGTTAATTCCTTGACAAGATGATTGATGAGTGGGGGTGAGAGTACATTCATCCATAAACAACTGGTAACCTTCCTTCTAGCGCTAGAAATGTTGACGGTGTTGGACCCACCAACATTAAGGGGATCTCCCTGATATGAAGTCCCAACTAGACCTCACACCATTTGGTGTAGGAGTCCCATCCAATATCATGGCCCATATGCAATTATCTTAAAGATATGCCTTATCTATTTCTTATCAACACATGAGAGTGGTATACTTAGTCTTCAAACAGTAAGGTTCATGTGCCTAGTGAGTGCTTAGTGCAACTTGTGTCTAAGTTCTTTCACTGCAAAGGGGGAGAGTGAGAGTGAGTCTCAAGTCAAAAGGGAATAGTCCCAACTCTGTTAGAGACACACAACACAACAAGACATGCATAGCTTCCGGTGGAGTAGTCCACATAGATGCGATAGTCAGAAACACAAAACGAACAAATAACACATATAACAGCCAACAGAATAGTCCACACGAGTGTGACAATCATTATAACAAGTTTACAATAATGGATCTGTTGAGTGTCCGATGGAGTAGTCCACACGGGCGAGACAATTTTAACAACTGATACAACACATTTCCAATAGCATATGCACTAAAACAACCAAAATAGTTCAACTATCTTAGCACAGGTTAAAGCAACATGCATTACAAGCGTCCAAAGAAAACCTATTGGCCTGTTAACAGGATTTTGAATTAAGTGAAAGTTCTAAAACACATTTGTGCACCATACATCACTAACCCCAATAGTGGGGCGTTGGAGCCACTACTTGATCCTCATAGAAAAGAATACAGACTATGATATCATTGGGGTTGGCAGGGAGGCTATGATACCATACTACTACTCGACCAGCCAAGGTACACAGAAACAATCTGCATGCAACGTCGTCGTATCATACCTCGAGTGTCTGTAGTGGTAGGTATAAGTTATCCAAGTGGTCTTTGCCTTCCCTTCTTTTTTAGGGTCATACTTTGTCAACATCCTCTCCAAATGCTTTGGAATCTTGTGCAAAGCACCCAAGAGAGCCAATAGTCCCTGAGTCATCCATTTGAATTTTTGGTCAGCCATGTCTTCTTCTTCTTCATCCTCCTCCTCTTCTTGAGAATCTGATGGTTTCGCCTCCGATTCAGTTGGTTTTTCTCTGCCTCCACCTCATCCACTTCCTTCCCCTCTGCCTCCTGTACTGGAGTGTGAGACCAAGCTCACGAGGGTGTCCCACTCTCCTTGTTAGAACACTAAAGGTTCCTCTCTGTTCTCAACAACTTCTCTCAAACCTTCGAGAGTGGTAATCATTCCTTCTTCCATTGATGAGACTAAAATCCTATGGGATTGGTATTTGGATTCTTTGATGCATATGGAAGATCTTGTATTCCTGGGATCAGTCCCACTTCTTTGGAAAATTGACGGGTGATGGGACAGACAAAGTGGAGGTGCCAATATGAAATTTCGTTTTCACATCTGGGAGGTGAGGAGTAAACAATTTCAGAGTTGCGTGTAGGTGAGAGCGAGTGCGAGTTAATTCCTTGACCAGATGATTGATGAGTGGGGGTGAGAGGAAATTCATCCATAAACAACTGGTGGCCCTCCTTCTAGCGCCAGAAATGTTGATGCTACTGGACCTACCAACATTCAGGGGATCTCCCCGGTATGAAGTCCCAACTATACCTCACACCATTTGGTGTAGGAGTCCCGTCTGGTATGATGGTCCGGTTGCCATTATCTTAAAGATATGCCTTAGCTCTTGCTTGTCAGCACATGAGAGTGGTATAATTAGTCTTCAAACAGTAAGGTTCATGTGCCTAGTGAGTGCTTAGTGTAACTTGTGTCTAAGTTCTTTCACTGTAGAGAGGGAGGGTGAGAGTGAGTCTCAAGTCGAAAGGGAATAGTCCCAACTCTGTTAGAGACACACAATACAACAAGACATGCACAACTTCCAGTGGAGTATTCCACATGGATGCGTCAGTCACAAACACAAAGTGAACAAATAACACATACAACACCCATCGGAATAGTCCACACGAATGCGATAGTCGTTATAGCAAGTTTACAAGAATGGATCTGTCAAGTGTCAGACGGAGTAGTCCACATGGGAGAGACAATGTTAACAACTGATACAACACATTTCCAATAGCATATGCACTAAAAAAACTGAAATAGTTCAACTATCTTAGTACAGGTTAAAGCAACATGAATTACAAACATCCAAAGAATATTCTTACAAAAGAATACAATACATGTGTGAAAACGTGTTGGCCTGTTAACACACTTTTGAATTAAGAGAAAGTTCTAAGACACATTCGTGCACCATACATCACTAACCCCAATAGCGGGGCTTTGGAGCCACTATTCAATCCTCAAAGAAAAGACTACAAACTCTCAAGGCTATGTGGGAGGAGCCAAGGTGAAAAGTCCTTTACATGTACAAATGAGGGGTAAATATAGCCAAGGGTGAACTTGACCCTTGTGACTCTTCAACCTACCTCATCACTGTTTGACTTACATGACTCTTCAACTGAAATGACTCTTCAACTTCGTATGTGGGTCTCTTGGAATTCTGCATTACATTACATTGATTACAGCAGTATGGCCCATAGTAGTGATGTGGTCGAGATGACTCATGACATGACTCGACATGATAGTGTTGGTATGTTTATGCTGATGGTGGTGTCCATGTTGAGTTTCTATTCTGCTGAGTGGTGAGTGTGCTCTTGGTGTATCATAGCTTCACCTCTGCATGGCAAGGCATGCAGAGTATTCGATGGTCTTGGTGTTCGCTTGATGTTGCATGTGCATGTATCCCCTTCGCTAGTACTTGACATGCTTCATGTTTTCATCTGTTCGCGAACAAGTCTCCTAGCATGCGCTTCTTGTTCATCTCATTAATCATTGCACCATGTCTCATCCATGTACCTATATCTTCAATCACTCATGATGAGATGACATCCGATCCAGAAATCCTCTAGTCTACCATGATGCATCATCTTTCACTTTCGATGCAGGTGACCGAGAGAGAGGACAAGGTTCGCGCAAAGCACATTTCAGGCCGGGATATGAGGTTCCGGGGCACTGTCAAAAAAAAATCTACAGAAGTCACAAAGAGGCTGGGTTGAGTATTCCAAGACAACAGTGACATTCTATGGGATCTGTTTCAGTTGGGAGGTAGAACTGCACATTTCTTCTTGGGAAGGTAGTGCAAGTAGCAGGGGGTATTGGCAGTGAAAACTGCGTGGATTTCTAGAGGAGACTAGGAGAGGTGTAGAAATTTTGACTGTAGATTAACCTGATAATGCAATATAACTAAAGAAAAATACTTTAATCTAATTCTATAATCAAACTTGCGGAAGCTTAATAGATTTGAGCAAGATCAAGTGGAACACGTATAACCAGAAGAAGAATCAATGCACATGAAACACAGAAGAATACTCAGGGGAAAGCCTCAGCTAAAAACCCCACTATTTGTATTATCATACAAGTTGGAAACATCTCCGAATTACACAAAGCTTTAGCTCTCACAGCTAGCTAGCTCTCTGTACAATCCTCATAGATGATCACAGGCACAGTAGACTTCACGTGAGTCCTCCACACTGCCCTCCATGCTCCTATTTCCTAGCATAGTTTTTCCTAGGTGATCCTACTATTACCATGTGTAACACTAATCTCACACCCTGTAAAACTACGCAATCCTCAAGGAATGAATTCCTTTTGCATGCATGAGTTTTCCTTATAAGAAAATTTATGCAACTCATAGTACAATGTCCCTATCTTTAATCTCAACTGGGTCTTTCGTAGAATGGACATGCATGAGTTAATGATGAGAGAATCTTCAGTTATCTGGAGTACACTTGTTGGATGCTTGCATGCATTAATTGACTGAACTCACAATTAGTTCCTCAAACAGTTTGGAACTAATCTAAATGGACTTAACTCAGTAAACTGAGCTAACTAATTACAACTCAACCTTATCTCCTTAATTAAGGGATAATCTCCTTAATTTAAGGGATAACTGTTGCATGAATTCACAAAGACTTCTAACTTGAATTTCTCCAACCAATTAATCCATAATGAATTAATTAATTATTTTTCAAGCAGCTGGTGAGACTAAATTCGAATTTTAATTCAAGGACAAATTAAAATTGGAATATTCTTGTTTCCACATTTCAACAAGAGGGATGCAAGAGCTTTCTGGCCAAAACTGCACAAATCTAGGAGGCAATAATGCATGACATGTCTGCAAAATTTCCAAGCTGAGCGGGGTGATGGGAATCAGATGGACAGTCCATGAAAACTACACAATTTTCAGGAGGAGCAGCAGGTCGGACGATAGGGGGACTAACTAATAAAACTGCACAATTTTCATAGACAGTGCAGTGACAAGAAGTGTGCACCTATCCCTCATGTCTACAACTTCTTCAGTCAGTGGAGGCAGGCATGCTGACAATTTCTACGCAATTTTTGGGCTCATTGCCTAGTCAAGTTCTCCAGTTGACAAGCAGGAGGCTTGAGGCTTATAAGAGGTGCAAATTGAGATAGCTTCTTGGGAAAATTCTGCAATTTTCTGGGTGATAGTCAGCAAGGTTGACTCCAATATTTTGTAGTGCAGGCTTCCTGGAGGCAGCATCAAGTTTTGTGCAATTTTGGGAAACAATGCTTGGTCACTGAGAGTTGAGACTGCGTAGTACAGCTTAGTGGAGGTCCGACTGACGGAGGGTGGTCTTGTCGATAGATCTTTGGCAAAATGGTTAAGTTTGTGAGTGAGTGAAATCATGTATGCATGACCTTTCGAACACACACTCAACATGGATCGACGAAAAGACACCTCAAACCAACAATACAACATGCTCAGTGTGACTGACTAAAGGATGTGAGTGACAAGTGCGACACTTGAGATAGATCGTCGAATGACCGTGATGACACTTGCACGACATTGCATACAACTCTGTGTGTGAGTGTGGAAGATGCTTACATAGTGAACACAACTTGTACACATGAATACAGACCTTGAATATAGCTAGAACAAGACCGCAAGCATGAAATTGCAACCAACATGCTAAAAGATGACCGATGAATGATTAAGCAAAGAGGGTGTAAGGACTTGACACGAGCTCACGAGATAAGCTCGAGTGTTTGCAAACATCAAGGAGAAAACCAAGGAAGGCTTTGAAATTGGATGCAAGGAAAAATTTTGGAGGGTCTTGCAGCTGCTACAAAATGAAGCCAGTGCATGTATAAAGGAAGTAAAAGGCAAGAGTATGACAATTGTTGGACTAGCTAGGTTCATTTTTATAAATAGATGATGATGGGACATTCATGGGAAAGTTAATCAAGAAAGGTAAGGTGAATGGATTTGAGGCGTCATATGCCTTGGCTATGTTGGGAACTGTTGTTCTCAATGTTGCACATGTGTTGCACGCATCAAGGGAGTTCTCTTAACCTTGACCTTATGATATCTAGTAATTACGTTGTGATCATGATTACACTGATGTTTATATGTGTATACATGTATGTATGTATGTATGTATTTCATGTCTGACAGGGTCATCATGGATCATGATTGCTTTTATGCTAATTATTATATGTATATATGTATGTATGCATATCGTTGTCTAACATGATCATGATTGTTTATGCTAATTTTTATGTATATGTATCTATGTATCTATGTCGTTGCCTAACAGGGTTATTGAGGGATTATTCTTGTGAAATAATGATTGCTTACATTGGTGAATGACATGAAGAGGTTCCTGGCTATGAGGAATCAAGTGGGAATAGTAGTCGTGACAAATATATGAGGTCAGTATCATGTGGATATGAATTGATATTGTATGCTTGTATTATGCCTATGTTTATGTTATGGGAAGGCTATACCAAGGGATGCATCAACAAAATGAAAGCAATGTGGTCCATGGCATGCTAGAATAAGAATTGATGGCAAAGAGAAACTAGAAGCAAGGTTGTCTGTTAGAGATAGTGTGGTTTTGGATTTGTGGTACTGTTGATGCACATATGTTGTATAAGTTGTACATGCTACATCTTTGATGTTGTACATGCTACATCTGTGATGTTTTCCACATGTAGTGTTGTGCCAATATAGTGTGTGTACATGTTGTTTATGAAGTGTTATGTACAGGGTGGTACAGATAGTGTTGTGTGAGTGTTTCATATGCAGTGTTGGGTATAGATGGTGTTATGTACATGTTGGATATGCAGTGTTATGTACATAGGGTGTTGTGTGCATGTTGTACATTTGGTACTATGTACATATGGTGTTTTGTGCATCATTGTACATGTGGTGTTATGTGTATGTGGTTTTGTACATGTTGTACATATGGTGCCGTGTGCAGGTGGTGTTGTGTACATGTCATGCATATGGTGTTGTGTACATGTGGTGTCGTGTACATGTGATGTTGTGCATGCATTGTGCATGTGGTTCTTTGTATAGGTGGTACTGTGCATGTGTTGTACATATGGTACTGGTGTACATGTGGTATCGTGTGTGTGTCATACATGCTGTGTTGTGGGTGTGTGGTACTATTTATGTGCATTGTGTAGTGATGATATCGTGACATGTGTATTCGTTATATTGTACTCTATGTATGTACATGTATTGTGTGGCATTGTACATCGGGTATAGATGAATGTATTGTGTTGTACATCGGGTGTAGGTGTACGTGTGTGTTGTGTTGTACACTGGGTGTAGGTGTATGTATTGTGTGGTGGTGTACACTAGGTGTAGGCGCATGTATTGTGTTTTGTTATACACTGGGTGTAGGTGTAGGTGTTGTATGTCAAGTGTACATGGTGTTGTATGTCGTGTGTGGTTGTATGTGTGTGATGCACACTTTGTGTATGTGCACATGATTGAGGAGAAGGCACTGAGTATTTGGCAAGTGTGGCAACCGATCCTGTGTGTGTACAAAATAAGGACAAAGGTAGAAGCTAAGGATCAACTAAAGGATAACTATCGGTATTTTATTTCAGTTTAATATGCATGTTATTTATGATTTTGGTCTATGATGATTACATCTGATCTATGATTCTAATTTATGATGGTTACATGTGATTTATGATTTTGATCTATGATGGTTGTGTTTTGAGCTAACCTGATGTGATATTTTTATACATGTTGATTTGGTCAAAGATGCTAGTTTGACTTGTTCTCATAGGAAGCGAACAAAATTGCAAGTATACCTTATTGACGGACCACCAATGAGGCATGATTTGAAGTTATTTCAATTTATTTTAAATCTAATGGAAGTTATGTGCCTGCTACAGGAAGCACGGAAATGGCTGGTTGGGTGGTTGAAAATGAATACAATAATTAGACACAACAATGAAAGAAATTGGAACATGCAGTGGTATGTTGGTAAAGCATTCAGGAGCAGGTCCATTATGGGACCTTGGTACCCAATAGTCTACATTGATTTCCATGAGCATGCTATGACTGGAATAATGGTTTTGAGGCAAGAATATGCCTTGGTTTTTGTATCTTCCGATGTGAGGAAGCCTTGCCAAGGGATGGACTACCCAGGATGGGGATGCTAGAGGAACTTGGAAGGCGTATGACTGCATGGAAGGGGGTGACCGGATTGCCCAAGGGACTCTGTAGAAGAGAAGGGAAGGCTGGGGATATTTTTTTCTGGTCATTAGCATTGCCAAATGGAATTAGCTGCACATTGGGAGTGTGCCCTAGAACAATGAGTCGATAGTTGTTCAATGAAAGGACAAGTGGCGCAGGATTATATCGATAGACATTGGATGCATATTTGACTTTGACAGTGGATTCTAGACTTCCTGGGAAGGTGATGAATCTTGGTATTACTTTGAGGGTTGGAGGTGTGAGCCTATGGATTCCCTTGTTGCATATGCAGGCATCATATCCTTTATTTGTGGGTTGAGAAAATGTGGACATATGTATATGTATATTACTATAAATACTGTATCCAAATGGATTTATAAAGCTCCTTAGACAGTATAATTATTTTTTAGTTGAAGAAAATGTGTATGTTTGTATATGTGGTTATTATTGTAAATACCGTAATGAACTGTGTTATAAAGCTCCAGTAAATGGTATGTTTGTCATGTTTCAATAGTGGTCATTGTAAATACTGCAACGAGTTGTGTTATAAAGCTCCATGGGCAGTATGTTTTGTTTTCAATGGTCTTGTTGGTTATAGGTGTCATTGAACATCGAGGACGGTGTTCCCCCAAGGGGGAGGGTTCTATAACAACCCTGGTTAAAAATCCATGTAAAAAAATATAAGACCACAGATGATGGGACATGTATTCCAATTTGGATGGTGGGGAAAACATCCTAGTGGGTGTTCATTTCAGTTATTATGGCTATGGAAATTGACAAAGGAAATGGCAATGGCTTTGGAAAGGCATGAGGCATTTGTTGGCATTTATTTATAAAAATAATGGAAATTAGGAGAAAAGGGAGGTAAAAGGTCATAGGTTGCATGTGAGGAGGAAATTGAAGGAAAATATTGGAAAATGAATAAAATAGAGGCCTCATTAATAAAAATGCTTCTGAGGATCAATGAGTAAGCTTATGTCAGTTCAGTTTTGGAGCTCTCTCATTATTATCTCTCTCTCATACTCTTGGACACTTAGATTTTTCTTGGAGAACTCTTGGAGGGTGTGGCATACTTGGATTTTTTGGGGCAAGAAGGCAAAGGAAGAGCAGGAAAGCACTATAGAATGTCAAGATCAGTAGCTACAGTGGGTTTGACTTCTAGGTACTGAGTTGTATGTATTATTTCCTCACTAGTTCTGGAATTCATGGCACATGCATGTGGTTTTTTGGTTATGATATGTCATTGGCATGGAGGATTGCCTGGATTGATAGTGGATTTTCCTTGCCTTGAAATTTCCTAGATATCCATGGAGATTTTAGGTTTATTTCCTTGTTTTGTTTTGGTTTATTCTCATGTTTCCTTAGCTTGGGTTGATTTTTTAGTTCCTAGAAGCCTTGGGTGGATAAACAATCTGGAAGCCCTGTAATAACTTGTGTTGAGTTACTAGTCTTGAAAGCCTTGGTTGGAAAATGATCTGGAAGCCCTTGGTGGGTTGAGTTACTAGTCCTAGAAGCCTTGGTTGGAACAAACACTCTAGAAGCCCTGGAAGGCTTGGATAGAGACCAATCTGATGATGGTTTTTTGATGTCCGACCATGAGGTGGAATCATTATTTCATGGGTTGAGGTTGATGGACTTTGGAAACCCGAGCTGGTTTTGGATTGATGTGTTCTATGAGATCCCACATTCATGCTTGGAATATGGCATAGGGGTGAATGGATGAAGAGATATTTGGCTCAACCCTTCTATGGCCAGGTGGAATGTGGAAGTCCCATCCCAGGTTTGGATTTTGCATCATCAATATGGGGTTATTTCTCATTCTATTTCTATGAGTCTTATAATGGTTTATATGTGGATCATATGGCTATGATTTCATTGGTATTTATATTGCTATTATGTTGCTTATATATATGTTTTATGATAGTATCTATGTATGGCGCTCATCATGTTTTTACTTGTAAATGAATGAACAATGTATCTATGACCTAAAGGATGAAATGTCTGTCAGTATGTTGAGGCATCAATGTCTCTTAGATATTCTCAACTAAGTATGATATCGTTATGCTCATATATGTTATTTACACCTATAGATTACATATTCATGATACGAAATGCCTGTCATGGCTAGTTGGGGTCGATTCAAGGTCTTATTCAAGTAATTTTTTTTTCACTATCATTTCTCTGTTATCCTACTGTTCTGAACGTGTCATTCAATTCTAGGCAATGACCTACGCTCTGGGCCTGAAAAAGTGGCTCAAATCCCAGGGATGCTAGCACAACAATGTGCAAAAGAATCCCTGAATGTTGCCTTGTAGGCCTGTGAGAGCATCTATAGGTCCCCAGACATTGGCATGCCCATAACATGAGAGAATCCAGAGGTCAAGTGGTCCAAAATATCAATGGGACCCAGGAGCTCCTTGGCATAAAGGTTGGATTGGTTCTTGAGGCTTCTAATGCTGATGTTGAATGTCTGTATGGTATGTTTCCATCAGTTCCACTTCCTTAACGTGACTTAGGAGATCGAATCATATCATAGTGGCCTCTCATCGCATGTTTACCCTGGCTAGCTGGTTGCTTGGGTAGATATGGGAGGAGGGTGTTACAACAAGGGTTTGCAATCATAGGGTGAAGCTTGCACGGATCTAGGGTTTCAGAAGTAGATATGAAGGTGTTGGTCCCCGGACACATGCACAAAGTGGTCCAGGATGCATTCGAGTAGTGGCAGATGCTTGCATAGAGGCATGAAGGGATTGTCTAGGGTTTCAGAGGAAGATCGGACATTATTAGTCCCTGAACGCTCGCACAAAGTAGTCAAGGGAGCATCCAGGAAGTCTCGGATGCACCCATAGTAACTAGAAGAGAGCGTCTAGGGGTTTGGAGCAGATCTAGTGAGTTTGACCTTGGACACATGCACATAGTATTCCAGAGAGAATTTGGGCAACAAAGGTGCCCTCATACAGTGGCTGAGGGAGTGTCCAAGGAGTTTCAAACACATGCAGTAAGTCTTGTTGAGAGCATCTAGGGTTTTGATTTATGGTTTGACAGTTGACTTCATTTGACTTCAGTGATCTGGTGGATCTGAGTTTCTTTATGTTGTTCTATAGATCTACAATATGTTTCTGTAAATCTCTACTATAAATATATGTATTGGGCTCATTATACTCTCTGCTAAAAATGTTTTATGACGACCTAATAAAGAATAATATTTGAAAGGGTTTTCCCCCTTGTGGGGTTTTTCCCTAGTCTTGGACCAATCTGCTGTCTATTATGGTTGCGTTGTTATCTTCTTTGTCATTGCATATTTTGTTCTATCTTCAATTATTTTTTATGATTGTTTACATTGCTAATAATTTGGATGTATTATTAATGAAGAAGTAAATTGGACTAAAGTAATTGGAACAACATATAACAATATGAAAAATTAACATGGTATCGAAGCTGAGGTGAAGGAAAAGCCCAAAAGAAGACAAGCATTGAAGTCCTCATTATCAGAAAGAATAGTGCATAGCCAAGTTCAAGATGTCTTCCTCTACCTTGAAGAAGAATGAAAAGTTGGGTGACGCATCAAACTTTGTTGCATGGAAAGTGAGGTTGGAGATCATAGCTAACAACAATGATGTGCTAGAATGCACTCAAGGAAGGATGCCCAAGCCTCCATAAAATTCTTTTTCTTCCCTCGGGAACAGGTATAAGAAAGGTGAGTCCAAAGCAAACAAAATTATAGATGATGATTTACAAGATCATTTACTTGCATATGTTGGGAATTTAAGAAAGTCTAAAGACATGTATGACAAGATATCCAACATGTATCATCACCTTGAAATATCAACTCAAGGAAACTAATATGAACAAAGGATAAGTTGTTCAATCCTACATTAGGAAGATTTCTCACCTTAGATATCAATTGCAGAGAGTTGGAGAAAATGTTCCTGACATGGAACTAGTAGTTGTGACTCTTAGAGGTCTCCCTCCTATTTGGGAAACCTTCATGAAAAAAAAAGAAGGAAAAAAAGGGTCCATCAAAGAATCCTCCTTCTCAAAAAGCAAAAGGAAGGAATGACAAATTGTTATCTCATATTGAAAGCTACAATTTCCATAAGAAAGGTCATTATGCAAGAGATTGTCCTGAGAAGAGAAAAAGGCCATGTTACAACACCAGAAACAACAATAATAATAAAATAAGAAAAAACAATCAAAGGAATAACCATGACAAAAGAGATGAAAGAAGAAGAAGAGATTCCTCAAGTGACCGTGAAGAAGATCATCCTCCTCAAAAGAAGTCAAGAGCTCCCAGGTATGAAAGTAATGCTGTAAATAAATCTAAATACATTCTTATTTCTGCCCTTACTAGTTCTTCTCCATCAGATTCGTGGGATAGTTGGTTGGTTGATAGTGGGGCCACTCATCATTTCTCTGGATACAAGGAATTCCTCTCTAATCTGGTAGAGAGGGAGACTAAAGTGAAGATCATTCTTGGAGACAACTCTCATACTGTGAAAGGCTTTGGGTCCATCAAATTTCAATTGAATTCTGGGGAATCAGTTTTGCTACATGATTTTATGTATGTGTCGGGCTTAATGAAGAAATTGGTATCTATATCCACATTGGAAGATAAAGGGATGAGGGTTTCCTTCATCAATAGAAAATTTTTGACTTGATCTGCTTATTTACGTATGAGAGATTCATTCACATGAGGATCGAGATTTGAAGGACTCCATAAAGTCATTGGAAGGGCACTTCTAGCACTGGTTCATAATACCAATCATCTGAGTGAGTTGTGGCTCTGCAGATTGGCTCATCTACACTACGATTCTCTTTTGAAACTAAAGAAATTGGTCTCACGTATTCCTGATGTTCAATGCCATCATGATGGAGTTTGTCCAGGTTGTGCAAGTGGAAAGAAAATAAGGGGACCATTCCCCTATAGTGATAAAAATACAAATGCCATCCTCCATCTTATTCATTCTGATATATGTGGTCTGATGCTTGTGCATTCTATTGGTGGCCATCTCTACTACATCACCTTCATTGACGACTTCTCAAGAAATACATGCATATACTAGCTTAAGCACAAGGATGAAGCCTTTGAAATATTGATGGAATTCAAAGCCTTGATAAAAAATCAAACAGGAAAGAGAATCAAAGTATTCATGTCTGATAATGGAGGGGAATACATGTCCAATGAATTCATACTATTTTTCAAGAAATAAGGGATCAAGAAGGAAATAATTGTGCCTTATACTCCTGAAAATAATGGTTTATCTGAAAGGAAGAAAAGGTCTGTATTAGAAGTTGCCCGTGCCACGATCCATAATCAAAAGGTGCCAAATTTCCTTTGGGTTGATGCCACACATGCTGATATATATGTTCTAAATAGGGTGCCTCATCAAGCATTAGAAAATGAGACCCCTGAAGAAATATTCACAGGTGTTAAGCCCGATATTATCCATATTCATGTATTTGGATGCCCTATATATTTTCATGTGTTGAAGGAAAAAAGGAACAAGTTGGAAGCTACAGGAAGAAAAGGTACGCTTGTGGGTTATTGTGAAAATTATAAAGCATATAGAATATATATTCCTGGTCAAAGGAAGGTCGAGATTAGCAGGGACATAACATTTGATGAAGATGCATCTCTTGGAAAAGTGAGAGACCTTCCTCCACCTCCTCCTCCCAAGAAGGAGAATGATGACTTGGATATTCTAGATGAGCCTTTCGTTCCTGAGTTTGATATTTATGATGATCCCACGGAGCCTATGGATCCGTTAGAAAAGGCCTCGTGAGGTTTTCCTTTCATAAGGAAAATACATTGTGAAGCTGCTGGAAAGATTTGGAATGACTGAATGCAAATCCATGGCTACATCAATGGAAATGAACTTCAAGAAGTTATGTGGAGAAGCTTCAGGACCCGATTTGGCAAATCCATCTAAGTGGGGCTCTGATGTTCCTTGTGAAAACCCGTCCAAACATATGCTATGTAGTAAACACATTGAGTTAATACATGAATGAGCCCCTCTATGCACATTGGATCACTTCCAAACATGTATTGAGGTATTTGCATGGGATGATCACACTTGGTCTGAGATATTCTGCCAGAGATGTTCAACTTCATGGATACACTAATGCTGACTAGGCAAGAAATGTTATTGAAAGAAAAATTACATGTGGATGTTTCTTTAGCCTTGGATCTGCCATGATATCTTGGATGAGCAGGAAAAAAAACTTTGTAGCATTGAGCACCACCGAAGTAGAATACATTGCCACTAGCATGGCTAGCTGCTAAGAATTTTGGTCGAGGAAGATCTTTGGAGAGATATTTGAGCAAGTCCTAGACACTATAGTGATATATTGCGACAACAAGAGTGGGATCCTTTTGCTAGAGAATCCTGTGTTTCATGATAAGTCCAAGCACATTGAGATTCAATATCACTTTATTCAAGACATGGTGCAAAGAGGAGCTATTAGAATCCATCACAATTCAACAGATGAATAGATTGCAGATATTATCACCAAGGCATTATCGAAAGGAAAGTTCTTGGTATTTAGAGAGCAGGTTGGACTGATGGATGTGGCCCCTTCGGATAAGGTGAAACACTGATTGAGGACACTTAGCCAACTCTTCCCACCCTATTTGAGCTCCCAGGGTGAGGAATTGAGATAGAGAGCTCCTGGGGTTGAAGGAACTTTGGATAATAGGGTATGAACCCTATTTGTTACGCATAAGTTTAGAGATTTTTTTCCCCTATCTTCATAGGGCCAGAGAATTCTTCTCCCCTATCTTGTCTTTGTAGAGTATACCCCAGTTGGCATCATACCCATAAGTAGAGCTTGTCGGGAATACCACTCCTCGTTTGGCCAACAAGTTGAGAGTGTACTTGGGGTGTACAACCTAAGTCGATTATGATGCATATGTTCTACGACATGAGTATTGAGGGTTATTAATGGGAAGATCAGTAGGAAATAGGATTGGGTTGAGACTTGTTCCCCTTTTGAGATTTTGATTTAAGAATGAGCTCCCCGATGGGATTCTAGGGTTGAAGATGTGCCCCCATGTATGATTAAGTTATCCCATTTCTTGGTATGGGTGGAATCTATTTATCCCCAATTCTTCTTCTTTTAGATATGAGGTAGTTTCAACAAATAGAGTTGGGCAGAGACAGCCAAAGCATGAAAACAACATGATAGGATGTTGTGATGTTCAACAAACATATATTCGCAGGTGGAATTCTTCTTAGTTGAGAGGGAGTGTTAATTTCTTCAACTAGGGTCAAATTCCACCTTAGACAATTTAGATGACCGAGATGATGATTACATTAAATTCCTCTTTTTGAAAGTACCAAAATCGACTTAAAGATCACCCAATTTGGACAAGCATAAGTTGATTTTTGAATTATTTTATTCATTCACGTATAATGGAATGGGCAGGCCCTAAGCACATGTGAAATTGGTTAGGTCAGCCTCAAGCCCAAGTAGACCCTCATTAAAGCCTATAAATAGAAGCGACCACAAGCTCATTTACACACATTGATCAAGTCATCTCCAAATCTTCTCTTTTCTCTTGGTTTGCACAGGTCTAATGAATGAAGTTTGCACAAGGGTACAAAATCACAAGGGAAAAGCTTGCACATATCGAGGGTTGCAGAAGCATATCTGAAGGTGTTGGTCCCCATATGCACACATAGAGTGGTCCAAGGTGCATCCAAGCAGTCCTAGATGCTCGCACAGAGCCCTGAAGGAAACCTTGAAGGTTTCACAAGAATATCAGACAATATTAGTCCATAGAGTGGTCAAGCAAGCGTCTAGGCAATCTCGGACACGCACACAGTAACTAGAAGAGAGTGTATAGAGGTTTGGAGTAGATCTAGCGAGTTTGACCTTGGACGCATGCACATAGTGTTCCTGAGAGAGCCCATGAAGACACATACGCCCTCACACAATGGTTGAGGGAGTGTCCATTGAGTTTTAGACACATGTAATCAGCCTTGCTGAGAGTTTCCAGGGTTTTGATCTAGGGTTTGATAGTTGACTTCAGTTCACTTCAATGATGTGGTGGATCTGTGTTTCTTTCGACCGTTCTATATATATTCAATCTATTTTTGTAAATATTTGCTAAAAATTTATGTATTAGGCTCATTGTACTCTCTACTGAAAACTTTTTATGATGATTTAATAAAGAAGAAGATTTGAAATGGTTTTCTCGCTTGTGGGGTTTTTCCTTGGTCTTGGACCAATCTATTGTCTCTTATGGTTGTGATCTTGTCTTGCTTTTCATTACATATATTGTTCTATATTCAGTTACAGTTTATGATTGGTTATATTGCTAATAATTTGGATTCATTGTTAATGAAGAAGTAAATTGGACTAAAGTAATCGGTACAACATAGAATAATCTGAAAATTTAACACGAGCAACCTCTACTCTATCTCTTTCTATCTCACTACCAAGATGTGCACAAGCTTCTCTTGGCACACCTTTCTCTCACGAGCTCTACACACAAACTTGTGCTTCCTATTTCTTGATCTCACCAACTTGTGCTCACCAAGACAATGATTAAACTTGTGCCTTCATTCCTCCTTTTAAAGGCAATTCGAATGGTTAAAATTAGTGAATTTTCTAATGAAGGAATGATTTATTTTAGGCCTTCTTCTCATTGCATGCACCAAATGTTTAATTTAGATGATTTTACAACTTATAGTACATTGTCCTTGAACTCCAATCTCAACTAGGATTTTCTCTTATTTGACATTCATGAGTTAATTATGAGTGAATCATCAGTTTATTGGTTGAGTAGTGCTGGTTACACCCCACTACTAGATTTCCCACTAATTCCTCCATCAATTGGAACTAGTTTAACTAAATTTAACTTAGTTAAACTGAATTAAATAATTACAACTCAAAAGAACTCAACCCGGACCCCTAAAATTTGGGAACCACTCTACATGACTCTAGATAGACCTGAGCCAACTAAGTCAAATTAACTTAGTTAAGTATTACAATTTTTTTATGAGAATTAGAATTAGAATTTAATTCCTCATTTAATTGAAGGACAAATTAAATTAGGATTTCCTTCTTGATGTTACTTTTAACATTTTTTGTTGTTATTTTCAACAAAAATATCTACAAACTTGAGGTGGAAGCTTGCGCTGCATTGAGTAGCAAGGTAGAAAAGGTGCGGAGTTGAGACATTGGATAACTCTATTATAGGTTCATGGTACACTTACACCATGGGGCCTTAAAAATCATGCATCAGATTGCCACCAGTCTCCCGAAACGTACTATTGACTAGCATGATGTCTACAAGGGATGCACATTGGAGATATATTTCAAATCCGTATTCTAGGGTCAATATAGAAGAGCTAGAGAAATCTTGGAGCAAGTCCACTTTGATGTATGTGGACCATTTTCTACAGCATCTACAACAAAACACATGTATTATGTGATTTTTGTTGATGACTTTTTAGAAAATGTTGGATCTTCTTCATGTAGAAGAAGGATGAAGTTTTCTCTAAATTTTTTGAATTCAAAGCATTGGTTGAAAAAGAGACTGGTCATAAATTGAAAGCCCTAAGAAGTTACAATGGAGGGAGAATTTATATCTAGCACCTTTAGGGACTTTTGTGCCAAAGATGTTATTAGAAGAGAATTGATAGAACCACATAGCCCATAACAAAATGGGGTGGATGAAAGGAAGAACATAAGCATAGCGGGAGAAACAAGACCCACGTTGCATGATCAAGGGATGCCATTACATCTATGGTAAAAATCATGCAACATCGCAATTTATTTGTAGAACAAGAGCCCTAAGAGAATACTTGGCATGATCACACCCGAAGAAGCCTTATTGGGAGGAAGCCAGATGTATCTCATTTTCAAATTTTTGGAGCTACTGTGAATTTTCATGTATCCAAGGATAGAGGGAATAAACTTGAGCCTACAACTCAGACGTGAATCTTTGTAGGTTACATAGAGACACCACATAATTACCGAGTGTATTTTCCCTCACTCAGGGTGACAATGGTGAGGAGAGATGTCAAATTTGATGAGGAGAAAGCTATGAGATGCTCTTTAGAGTGAATTTGAGTATCCCACTAGAGGAGGAACTTATAGCTACAAAGAAGGAGCCTCATGCAGAGCTTCAGAATGTTTTGGAGTAGCCACATATGGAGGAGAGGACAAGAGGCCAAGTTGAGGCACCCAATCAACCGGAATCTTCCAGAGATGGGAGGAAGAGAACTATAGAATTTGAAAGATTGATACAGGATATATGGGAGCATGTGGGAGCTCCTACATCTCAGCGCAAGCAGAGGAGGTCACTAGACAAGTACACTAGGTATATGGCTCTCATGACAAACCTCATTAATTCAAAACCTTCTTCATTTGGAGAAGCAATTTCTCAATTAGTGTGGGTTGATGCCATGGTGGAGGAGTATGACTCCACCATGAAGAACATTGTATGGGAGGTGGTTTCAAGGCCACATAATAAGTCAATGGTTAGTTCCATATGGATCTACAAAGTGAAGCATGAAGCTGATGGGAACATCAAGAATTACAAGTCTGGATTTGTGGCCAAAGGATTCTCTCAAGTAGAGGGAGTGGACAATGAGGAAAATTTTTCTCAAGTGGAAAAATATTCCCCAATAATAATTATTCTAGCATTAACTACGCAGATGGGGTGGAAGATCCACCAGATGGATGTGAAGACCACCTTCCTCAATGGTGTTATTGAGGAAGCAATTTACATAGAGCAGCCAGAGGGATTTGAGACATATGACAGGGATACACATGTGTGTAGACTTAGGAGAATGATATATGGTCTCAAACAGGTGCCCCAAGAATGGTACACTCATATCGACACAAATAATAGTGGATTGGGCTTCACCAAAAGTGAAGCAGATGCCAATATCTATCACATTGTGGTAGATGAAAAGTTCCGTATCTTGGTATTGTATGTTGATGACTTTATACTTACAGGGGATGAGTAGTTGATCCACTCTTACAAATAGGACCTTACAAGAGAATTTGAGATGAAATAAATGGGCTTGATCCATTACTTCCTTGGGTTGGAAGTATGGCAGGGTGATAGTGAGTTGTTTGTGAGTTAGGGGAAGTATTCCTCTGAAACACTTTAGAGAATTCACATGGAGAATTGCAAGCCTATGGACACACCTCTAGCTACAAACAAGAGGAAGGGGAGTGCTTCTTCAGGAGAGATAGTAGATGCTACCATATACAACCAGCTTGTGGGATCCTTGATGTTTCTGGTAAACACAAGGACTGACATATATTGTCCAGTTAATCAATTAAGTCAAGCCATGGTGAATTCTACCAAGCTGTATTGGAAGGAAATGAAGAATGTTTTAAGATACCTCAAAGGCACAACCGAATATGGGTTATGGTACATGACGACAGAGGGAGTGAAGCTCCAAGCCTTCACTAATGAAAATTGGGCAGGGATTCCATCAAACAAGAAAAGTACTTTAGGTGTTATCTTCAGTGTTGGGTCTACAACTATTTCCTGATATAGCAGGAAAGAAAGGTTTGTGGCACTTAACTCAACAAAGGATAAATATCTGGATGCAAGTCAAGCAACATGTGAGGCCATATGGATAAGGAAAATACTTATGGGTATTTCTAGTTAGAATATGCATCTCACAATTATTTATTGTGATAATCGGAGTTGTATCAAACTCTTTGAAAATCCAGTATCTCATGACAGATCCAAGCACATTGATATTAAGTACCATCACTTGTGGCACTGTGTGTAGAGGAGAATTATGATGCTACATTACATTCCAGCTGAGGAGCAGGATGTAGATATTTTGAGAAAGGCATTTCCAAGAGGAAAATTCGAATTCCACAGGCGTAGGATAGGGGTGGTGCAAAATCCCTTTGTTGGTAAGAGGGAGTGTTAGAAATTGTAGCAAGAAAGGTTAAATTTCACTTGTGCCTTAGTAAAATTTAGTAATTCAATTTTCTACATCATCAAGATAACTTGGAGGGAAGTTAGCTAGAGTGACATGGCCTTGTCTACTAGTTAACTTAGTAAATTCGAGTTATAGGCTAGGAGTAGAGTTGTGCATGTAGTCATTCCTAAAATTTAGAAATCTAGTTCATTTATTTTCAGTTGAACTCTATTAAATGAGATCAAGTAATTCATTGAGTCAGTTGAAGGTTAATTGAGTAGTAGAACTATTGTTAACTCATAATCTCTTAGTTAAACTAGTCAATCAGCTAAAAATAGCCCAAACATGCATGGAATTCAAATTTCCTAGATGGAGTGGAGGAAGAGGAACATTGTAATTATGAATTGTATACTAGTTGAGTGTACATGCTTGACAGTTAAGTGGGTGAATAATTCCTTGGGAATTGCACAAGAAAATAGGAGGAAATTCCTATCCTTTAGGAGCTAATTTCCTCAAGGATTGTGCAAGGAAATAGGAGGAAGCTGGAGGCTTGAATTGGATAAGTGTTGGCTAGAGCAAGATAGTCGGCAAGAGAACAAGTTTACAGTGCAGGGTGTGCTTCAGAGTTGAACCAAGACATTGTAACAGTTTCTCATTTTCATCTAATTAATGAAAAGCAACATAGGGGTTTTTTCCTAGTTGAGTTCCCCTATAAATCATTGTGTTCTTATGTCATTGCATGTGTTTCTAAATTGTGATTTCCATTTCGCAGAATAGTAGAGGAAATTCGTAATCTCTTGTTTTCAGGATGAATTCATTAGTAGTAGAAAATTTCTATTAATTTCTACACTATGGATGTTTAAATTGGTGATAACCCTGAATGGAATGTGGGTCTAGTCAGACACTTATATAAATTTTTTGGGCTCTTCTTTAAAGAGCTTATGAAAATTTGATTTTTTTTTTTAATGTTTTTTAATGCTTATTTTCATATAATGAAACTAATCTAAATGGCATAAAATAAATCTTTCTCGGTAATGAGAGTAAGGCTATTAACTATCTTTTTGAATATAAAAAAATTAATGTTGATTCATTTTAAATAAATTGAGATAAATCTGAGTTAAATAAAACAATTAGACAATACAATATACTTTATCATTTCAAAAGAAAAAAATATAAGTGCATTTTAACACTCAACAAGTATCGATATAAATGAAAATGATAAAATAAAATACTAGCAATGTCTTTCAAAAAATTAAAAGATCACTCCGTACTCAAACCATAATATTCAGAGATACATCAACACCTAACTAGTCTTCAAAAAAATGACTCAAATCCTCAGATTACAAAATCAATATCTAAAAGTGCAACAATTTCTAACCATCTTGGGGCTGTATTTTGAGAAGAAAGATCCCATAATAATATAATTTCCTCCTTTCTTTGGTTCAGCCTCGGTAAACTCTACTACATACTCTATTTATAATCACAAAGTTCAATTTTAAAAATAGAATTTTGTTTCCTAACAACTTGGTGCAGGGCTACACCGGCATATAACCTTCCTTATCCAACTGATACCAGGGTAACACCTGCACATATACCCATAGTATGCATTTAACACAATAATGCATCTACAACTGTCCCAAGATATTTAACTCAACGAAGGAGTCAAATCTATAGACCTTTAATGGTCAAGTGGCCATCTTACAAGTTCTTTTGTATTGGAACTTCAATCACCCCGCTGTAACCCTCTATTGGGATTATATGATCCCCCAAGACTTCATATAAGACTTTGAATAAAGTCTTCCCAATAATACTTCTTATCAGAACCTTTAAACTCTCACAGGCCTTCGTTTAAGCCTTCATATGCCGCATATATATATATATATATATATATATATATATATATATATATATATATATATATATATATATATATATATATGGCATATGAAGGCTTAAGTGAAGGCTTGTGAGAGTTTATATATATATATATATATATATATATATGTAGCCTTGGTTTATATATATATATATATATATATATATATATATATATATATATATATATATTGCATAACACCCTTATCGGCTCTATTTCTCTTAAGAACCCATTTATAAAGGAATTATACACAAAACCAACCTTTTCCACCTACCGTACAACTTTGGCATGGATTCTGAGGTTGTACCTCTATCGCAATCGCTATCGGCTATCAGGACTTCCACAGTCTTACCACATACGTGGTACATCACCCCTTCTCCGACTCCGATATGACTATCGGGTCGTTAAAACTTATATCGGAACCACTATTGGTGCTTCATTTCCAGCGGAATGCATTAACACGCAAACCATGGAATACACAGGGAATCTGCATATAGTGGATCTCAAATGTTATACAATCGCCACTATAAATCCCGTCGGGTCTGCTTCTTGTCACCTTCCCAACGTTGATTCCCAATCTCCACCAGCGCCGACGCCCGATCGCCGATATATCGCTATTGGTGATATCACAATATTCTTAACCCACTAGCCCTTAGCACCTCTGATCGCCGATATGCAATTTAATCGTGACCGTTGATCTGGCCACGATCCAACGGTCCACGATTAATCGTTGTTCACTCTTCTTTGCCTTCCAAGGCTCATTCCGATAACTTAAAAAGGCTTTCGCCACTGCGATTTAATCTCAGCCATTGATCTTTGAAGATCCAACGGTTGCTGAGCATCAACCTTTACTTCTCGCTCGCCTCTCTTACTTGGGTTTTTCCGCATTTTCAATGGTTTCTGTGGCTCCTTTGGGTTCTTCAGAGGTTCTTCCTCCTTCGCTATTTCACTGCGACTCTTCCTTCTTAGCTTCTCTTTGCATGCACCTTTACTTCAAAGAAACTCTTGATCTCTTAAGAGGATCAATACGATTCCTCCGAATCGCTCTTCTTCCCTATGCAGTCCTTCAAAACGTTGTTGTCTATTTCCACTGTGCAGCTCCCTCAAAGCTTTCCTTTATCTCTTCACTTGGATTCAAAATCCATTGTGATTCCTGTGAATCACTCCATCCCTCTGCGTCCTTCAGAATTCTTCTTGCAACCTGCAAAGCCTATGAATTCATAGTAATTCATTCATGAAATACTTCCATACATACTGACACAGACAAGGTAAACCTCTGTATATATATTAATGTAAAAACAAGATTACATTCGAGACTCCTCGGTCTCATGCACATACACATGCCTGATTTCTACTATTCGTGGCCTCCTCTTCTGCCCGTAGGCTTACATATGCTTATATGGAAACTTGGATTGGGTTATTGATCCCATCCTTTCCTTAAATCATTCAAATAAAGCCCTAAAGCTTGCTACATGCATACATATGTGGCATACTTTATCCACTCCATCTTTTTCCTCTGTTTTAAAGCAGAAAAGTCTCCCTATCAGCTCAATGGTCCATATCTACTCTAATTAACTCCTAAAAGCTCTCTCTTGCTCCTAGAGAATTGGCTTTGACTTCTACCACTCATGTTCTCATTTATTTATTTTGAGAGCATTTACATATTCTCCCATTATCTAATTAAATCACACTTAAAAGCCTAAATATTGCATTAACTTGATACTTAGGAAAACTATTTCTAAAATGCATGACCCCCTATGTCTACTATTTACAATGATTTTCCTTGGGCTGAATGTTCTTGCATCACAACTTCAGGAAAAAAATATTTTCTAATTTCTTGGGATCTAAATAATCTTCATTTTCCCATCCATAAATCCTAAATCTCCAAGCGGTAACAACATTCTACAAATTCTACAAAAAATATTCAAAAAATTATCATTTAGAAATTCTTTAAAACTTTAAAACAAAACCCCAATATGAAATTATTGAAATTAGTAATTAAAAGAAAACTTGATTCCTATAAATTAGCAACAAATTTCAAAATCTGAACTAAATCATTATCTATTACTACAATTTTGATAGATATATAGCACATTGATGATATCAAAACAACAAAATATTTATAATCAAATTTTATTTCCAAAAAATAAGCCAAAAATGTAGATTTAATTAAAATACATAACCATTTTTCTATTGAATTTCTAGAAGATTTATATCGCATATTTGTTAGAAATAAATATTTCTAAATTTTTGTTATTTTTTTCTTTCTAACAAACTATTGTGGACCTGATTTCGTGCCCTATAACTCGAGATATTCCTTCGAAAAGTTGAAGTCGTGTTATAACTTAGGTGTAATTTGTCGAATAATTTGAATGTTTTGTCGAACAAGTAGAGTTAAAAATAAACATCCCACATGATAAGAAGCCATAGGTATTTATATAATTTTATAGGAGCTTATATGTGTAGGCATATAATATATAATGTATACATTTAAAAATCAATATCAAATAAAAGAGTAAGCCTACATTAGGTGGAGAGATTTGAATAAAGCACCAATTTAGTCATAAGTCAATGTGGACCAAACCATGTGGGGTGAGTGGGACCCACCAATTATTATAATAAAAAATTAAATACAATTTATTTTAAGGTGGATGATGTGAGCAGAGTGTAAGCGAGGTAGGAGGCCTGGTTTCATTTATAAACCAAAAACGTGAAACCTTATCTAACACTGACTCCCGACCTCGTGGATATGACAACCCCGACTTATAATAAATAAATAAATATTATAAAATTAAATCAAATTAAATAACAATCTGTAGATTATAAATATTATAAAATTAAATCAAATTAAAGAACAATTTGTAGGTAGAGAAAAATAAATTGAAATTTGAATTGAATAATTCCGACCTCTGACCTTAAATAAAAAATAAAAAATAATAAAAAACTAAAATTAAAAAATAAAAGATAAATAGTGTATGAAAATAAAAATGAATATGGAATGAAATATACAGGCCTGAAATGTCATATATCGAATGACATGGCACGTTGTCATGTTATATAGGCTTCTATGTGGCATGTCACTTTATAAAACCATTTAAAAACATAAAATTTCAAATAACAATATTTTTTTTTATCTAGAGTAAAAAATCGATAAATTTTATATCGCTAGAAAAATCTCAACAGAGATGATGAGAATATCAAAAATGGAAAAATAAACAAACCAAAAATCACTAAAAATAAGAATCCAAATGCAAAGCAAGATGTTATTTCCAGCATTTTATATGAGGGACCCTTTATTTTTCGGGGAGTTGTTGGTGTGACAACAAATAACGACAACGAAGCAATTATCTCTATTTTTTTTAATAATATAAATTGGGCTTGAATTTATTTAAAAAAAATAAACAATAAATTTTATGAGATTCCCAAACTTTCATGAGCTTCTATATGTTCCACATAGACCAATTTAAATAATATAATTTTAAAAATATGAGTACTCAATATCTGCTCAATATTTAACGAATGAATCCAAACAAATAGGGAGATTTATTTAAAAATATTCTCATGTGATTCAAATAGAAAAGGTAGAGCAACCAAGTTTTTTTATCAACAAGCATTTGTTATGTATATAGTCTAATATGTTTTTCCAACATTTCTTTTCTATTTGCAAGCCTATTCAATACCATGACAAAGATATTTTAGTACTATATAAGCGTAGCTCGTTGTTAGCGGACATCCATAGCCCTGACATGTTTACTTATACTTCCCACACTTTGCATTGTTTTCTACTCTAATGTTTTTAGTTCCACCCTTTAGGTTTGGTTGATTGAGAATTACAGTTTAGAAATTGGGTGAAGAGAGCAGGGTGGTATAAGGGATGCCTTTATTTAAAGAAAATATATGTAATACTTTATGAGTTTAACTCTAAAATCCTTTCCTTAATCTACCAATGTAGAGGATTTAGTGTGGTGGGATAAGGGGTGGGATTCAAAGAGAAATACTAAAGTAGACTCTTTCCTTTACAAAATAGAATCATAGTATTTAAAATATGTCCTCATGTTCCTCCATAGTTACTAGCCAATGCAAGACAATGGAAACTTGATAAAGATGTTCTTAGATAAATAAAACCTCATTCATAATGATAGAATATAGGTTCTCTATGCTGCCCATTGATATCGCTTTAAAATTATTCCCCATATAAACTTTGAAAACATCATGAAATCGAAATTTAAAAATAAAATTAAAGTAAAACAAAAAATTGTAGAAGATTATTGATATAGAATCAAGTTATAGGAAACCCTAAAATAAGAATCTCGAAAGAAGGGAAAATTTTAAAGTAAAGGCCATAAAGAAAACAAGATTATAGCAAGACAAGATATATGAAGAGATACCTTAACATATTAACAAAATAATATTATTCCAGTATTAGTATGTCTTTTAATGTTAAGGTCATTAATATTTTGTCTAATCTTGGTAATTATTAATCAAGATTTATTTTAAGAGATGAATAAAATAAATTCCTAAACTAGATATGCAGCGACGAGTACAAATTTTAAAGCTTCATCAGATACTCTTTTAGATATATTTTCTTTGTGATCAAAATTATATCACTGAAACATTAAGTAAGTCTTTAATAATTAGCAATTAAGGATAAGACTTAAGAGAAATATTTAACAAAATTAAACATGAGAAATACGATATATAATAGTTAAAATACAGTTGAGTGTCTTCCCTGATGATGACTATTTCTCTACTTGAGTGTCCTCATAATTACATTATGAAGTAAAAGATAACAAAAGTAGATTAAAATACTCTTAAACCTATTGTATTCTATAGGGATGACCATAATTAAGTAAAATTAAAATTCCAATGATGTCATCCATGTGGATGTAAACCTGCAAGGTGGTTACATTGACTTCCTTGGGGCACGATTTCTATACACAATATCCATTTGGGGAGCATAATAGTTTGTTGGAAAAAAAATATGAGGAATACAACTTTTGGCCAAGGCTATGGAATGCCATGAAAAGCCTTTCCCCTCAAATTTCTAGAAAATATCATTTATGGATGCAAAATGGCCCCAAAAGTTTGGGACCCAAAAATCATACAAAAACTATCAAGAATATAGAGAACCATTGAAATAGTGGAAGAGGTGGGTGGCCACTCATATCCACCTGGATCAATAACTCCACAACTTTCTACATCTATTTAATGGTTTTGATTTTTCTAAATTGATCCACACTTGAAGAGTTGGAACTAATGTTGTTGAAGAACTGGTATAAAAAGGGTAGATCTAGAATAGGGATCACAAAAAAATTGGAGAAATGACCATCTAGATAATCTAACCCAAATATTTATATATTTAACCAAAATAATAAACTTGAAAAAAAATGGTACCAATATAAATCTACAACAAGAACAAAACCGTAGCATCACAAAAAAAACCTAAAAAACCTTACTATTATCAAGTTCTAGTTTTAAGTGAAAGATGAAGAACATTTGCAAAATCAAAAACAATATTATCTTAGACATTTATTAAATCTTACAATGTATTTTCATATAGTATTAATCATATATACCAATGTTATTAGTAATGAAACTTATGCTTCTTATTCTTCTAAACCCCTATTTCAAATCGATGGATCATGCAATTGTTGATTAAAAAATCCTATATCCTATTACCTAATATTTACGCAATGGAGGTCTCCCAAACAAACGATGCTCTTACTTTCTTAAATAACCTAATACAAATAAAATAATTTCCTGATGAACAAAAATCTCATAACACTAACTTTATTTTATGATCTTCATCTTTATCTCATACTCAAAAACTTCACAGCAATAAGATGTCTGGGTTCTTTTTGCCTCTTTATGGTCTTGTTCTTCTCATAATCTTGCATTGGCATCACTTTGCTTTAGTTTTTTGAGTTTGGTCTATCAATATTTGATTTAGATTATCTAGATGGTCCTTTCTCCAAATTTCTAGCGGTATCCGCTAAATATTAATCCTTTGTTTGCTAATTCAATGATAATATTACTTCCAACTCTTTAAGTGAAGACTAATTTCCAAAAACAAAATCCATTAAGTAAGTCGTTCACCAATGAAAAATAAGGTTAGTACAACATGTTTCTTTGAGACCTGCATTAATTGAACCCAATTTGTATATAAGGGTAGTAATGAAATAGGATCGATTTTTCTAAATTGCCTAGGAATATTTAGCATGAAAAGTGGGCGATGAAATCATGTTTGCATATATTTTCCCATGGAAGGTTCATTTTGCAATCTAGTTTCCATAATTAGATGATTATGGCCAATGATCTAGGGTCCATATCTTGATTGAAATTGGATAATTTCTCGCAAAGTCCAAATTCTCCATTAACTAAGTGTATTATTTTGTACCAATGAAAATATAATATCCCATAAAAAAAAATAAAAATCATTCCTTCATAGGTAGCTAAAATGTTTGCAACATAAACCGCAATTCAATTTCTATCTCCCATAAAACCCTTATTACGTTTTACAGAGACCCATATTGTCCATATTTAATATAAACTAATATATATTGATCTACATTAATTTTATAGATATATTTAACTCCCCTTCATGATAACCACCATTCTTTAAACATGGATGTTAGTTACAAAATTGTTTAGACAGGAAGGCTCATCTACAATCTTCTTTTTCCAAAAGCTATTTTCAATGAAGTTCATAATACCTAATTTTCCACCATTATAGATATGAAATCTATTTTGAAACTTAACAACTATGGATATATCCATCCACAACATGTTACTTGCATACTCACCTTATTAACATTTACATAAATGTTTTCTCTTGAAAACATTAAGAGAGTAACTTCTAAGATAGACGAATGTTTACAAAAAAAAAAAAAACTTTGGAACCTCAAGCCTTGCTTAATTTTGGGAAAACATATATTGTTTAAGATATTGATGGCCATTTTTCTTCCATATTTATTCCACCCATGCTCTTTTAAATTTTCCCCAATTTGCTTCCATCTATCTTACTATCCTTCTATAAAATCCACACATCTTGACATATCCCCCTTGTAAGATGAATTTTGTAACATACTTAATTAGATTTCATTTTAATTATTTAATCCATACATTAAATGCCTAAACATGACCATGAGTCCTATCTAAATCTTACGACACATTACTTGTGTTTATGGTATTTCCTTGGTAAGCTCCTTACCTATGTTTCCATGTATGAATGTGTTTTCCCTGTTTGATGTCTAAATTATGACTAGGAAAGCTTCCCTTGGTTAGCTTTTTGGATTTTTCTTTGGTCTTATGCATTATTTAACAGGTTTTTTAATTAGACATTATATTCACATATTGGATTAAATTTAACATGTGTTCTTGATTTCTACCACCATGGTTAGTTTTAATTACTTTTCGAGCTTCCCATCATCCTCATATCCATTGCGAGTGCATTCAAGGGTTGGAATGGAAAAAAATGATCTTCCACCTTTTATGATTTATTACGTGAATGTCACTCTCTTGTTGTATGACCCATTTTCATCCATTCCCCACAAACCATTAAACTATTGAGCTTTTTTTTCTCTCATTAAAAAAAGTGTTGCTACTTCATTGATTTTTATTTTATTTTTTTCACTCTAACCTCTCTCTTATTCCTACAAAGTAGTTGTGTTGTTCGGATCTATTGTTGTATCTACCAAAGCCTCACAATAGAGATTAACCCTCATTGGTTTACTTATGTATTTGGCTTGGCTCCTTCCTTTTGTCACCATTTGTTTTGTTGGATCTAGGGTTTTCCCTTACATGTTTATCTTGTATCCTTCCAATCCCTCTCTGAGGAGGATTACTAACACTTCTATTGCAAGGAAAACACCCATAAGGGCTTCACTCAATGAACGACTGACATATCACGTGTGTTCGTTGTATACTAAACAATACCCCTTTTTTTACTACATATTGGAAGATACCTCTAAAAATCACATTATTTAACCCCCTAGCAATACGAACCCAATACACCTTCCCAATTTTAAAAACCCCTACTTTCACTAGATATTGTAGGTATCCATTTTCATTAACATTTTTTATACCCCTTTATATTTTTTCATTAACTTTGATCTCAATTTTTTATACCTGCCAATATAAAAACCCTTTACCCCCTGTTATATGCTCAATATATTATGTCATTTTTTCCTCAATATATATCACCCAACATGAATGCAGGTGGTATGGTATTTCTCCCTAGTGAAGCCCTAGTGACAACACCCCATAGCTAGGGCTAAATTTATCTATTCATTGGTAATATTTTTTCATATATTTATTAGGTAGATTTGGTGTATACATGTGTGTAGCATTATGTTTTAGGACAATTATTATTTTGGGTGCATACAAAGGAAAATTCTAATGTTATTATTTTAGAGCAACATAGGAGGCTTAAATCTCACTAGTTTTAGGAATTTGTCAAGCTCTTCTTTGAGCTAGATATGTTCCTTCTATCTCCCCCCTTTTACTTTAATTTTTTCTCGCATTTTAACTATGTTGTAAATGTCTCTTTTGTTTCCTAGTTGTAAAAGAAATTTTTGAGACCTAATTCAAGCACACATTAAAAGTCAGCCATGCCCCACCACTTTGCTTACTCCATCCTTTTGGCAGTGATAGGACTAGGGAGAGAGGTGTTCAATCTAATTTCCCCATCATAATAGTAAATGTAGTTATGTAAGAAAACCATCAATTCATTTATCATAAAAGAAATTTAAAAATTTACATTGTTACTAAAATAATTTACATCCTTTTAATTTTATGAAAAGATATAAAAGATCCAACCATCCATACTATGAAAAACACTTAGAACTATCTTTTTAAATCACCCACTATGAAAACAATTCAAAGTAAAAAGCATTTTCTTATATCCTAGAAAAAAACAATTTATTTCCATTCAAAAATAAAACATATAGTTATTTAAATAAAGTTGATTAATAATATGTAATATTCCATTTTCTTGATATCGTCAAAATTGACGAAATTTGCCCATGGTATTTACCATGGTATTTTTTCATGGTATCTTCCTGTGATATTTGCCTTCATTTTTTCAGGGAAATAATAAAATAAGGTTTCTAGAGAGCCCATCAAGCTTATAAAAGGGGATAGGAGCTAGCAATTTGGATCATCTTGAGTTTGTCTATCGTAATGTATCTTATTGATAACTTGGCAAGACCAGTTCTAGTTTGATCCCTTAGTAATCTGGTGCTCAAAAAATAGCTCAAAATTCAAAGTTGTCGGATCGGTGTGGAACCTAGAAAACCGCGTAGTGCTCGTCATACTAAATCTGACACAACTCGTTTTTCATGAAACGGACATCGTATTCTCCCATAACCATGTTCTGTTCGTTTTCCTAAACAGGCGAATTTAAAAGAAAATGCAGACAACCTAGTCAGCAGTTCGTACCATTAACGTGACGCTGACTAGGCATGCCTGTGTGGTAGGGTGACTGTGCAACTCTGGAAAATGGCGTGGTGCCAAGTGGCACGATGTGATTGGTTCGGATTTGGCAGATTTTGATTCGTCGGAAGGTGGCCAACCATAGGTTGACACGTGGTCCAGCGAGAGGCCGCAACGTGCCAGCCCGGGGACCACCAAAATTTTGGTTAAGGGTCTGGGAAGCAGCGACAGGGCTCGAACCTGCAACCTCCAAGAAACAAGCCAAGCCTCCTACCAATATGCCATAACAATAGTTCTTAATAATCGATGGACGCGACATGTATTTAATGTTGATATGTTGCGCACTCCAGGGAAAGGGCCAGCGCGTGGGGACCCACCCTTGGACGCGCTACCCCATATGTCCAATAGCAGAGCGGAGCGAGGGCCTGGTCGGCGGGGCAGGGCCATTGGCCTTAGCCCCGGGCACATGGCCCCCATATGGCCTGAAAATTTTGGATTTTAGGCGTTAGAGGATATTTGAAACGTCTTACAATTTCACCTGAAAATTGGTGAAATTGGCGCTCTGTCAGCAAACTTTCTGGTGAATTTGTAGGATGGTGCTGGGTTTTGGGGAATTTGCAGTGCGATTATTAGAAATACTTAGGGAAGCCATAACTTCTTTAGTTTTTAACCAAATCAGGAGCTTAAAGATGCTAGACAAGAATTTTTAACCAAACCGTGACAACCAGATTGATTTTTCATTATGTCCTTTCAATGTTACAATACATATATATACATGCCGAAGCATCCATAAACCCCAATCCATTAACCTTGGATTAGAACATAACCGTAGTTCCCTTGACCAGATCTATAAAATACCATGGACCAAAAACCATCGCGCCCAACACCATGTGTGAAATCCATGCACAAAACCATAGGTAGGTCCGCCCACCTAGTATAGGTCCAATTTTTTTTTTCCTCGCGGCGCTGCCCCAAACCCCGTAAAGGGGGGCTACCACCCCACTACGCTTGGCACAATGAAGGGGGGGCTCCTCCCTCCCTCTAACTCCCCAGTTCAACTACTGGGGCTAGTCGTGGAAATAATATAACACAACCCAACATTCTCCCACTTGTTGTTTTCTTTCCACAGGGGGCCATAGGAGCACTTAGTCATTGATCCAGCCCTGCAACGCCCATTGTTTCTCTACACCAAGATAACTTCTCAATGCTCATAAACTTTGTCAATGCATCTACAGTATTCTTCAAAGTGTCCACCTTTACCAACAACACCTTTTTGTCTTCTACCATATCCCTCACAAAGTGATACTGAACATCAATGTGCTTTGTCTTTGAATGATAAGCAGGGTTCTTTGCCAAGAAAATTGCACTTTGGCTGTCATAGTCTATCCTTATATCTCGTTGTACTAACCCATACTTGAACACAATCACTGCAACCAAATTGCTTCCTTGCTTAAATGAGTGGCTGCCATGTATTCTACCTCTGTAGTTGATAGTTCCACTATAGATTGTCTCTTGCTCATCCAACTGACTGCACCTCCAAATAGGTTAAACACATACCCACTTGTAGATATTATTTGATCCAGAAATCCACCCCAGCATGCATCAACAAAGCCATGGATGTCCAAAAATTTGTCCAATCCTAGTCTTCCTTGGTAGCACAAACCATAATCACTAGTGCCATGCAAATACCTAAAAACCCGCTTCATTGTTGTCCAATGCTCCTTCCCTGGTTTTAACATAAGCCTGCTCAATACTCCCACTACATGTGTAATGTCTGGTCTAGTACAGACCATCGCATACATCAGGCTACCGACTACACTTGCATATGGAACATGGGACATTTCCTCTTCCCCTTCTTATGTCTTGGGACACTGTTCAGCAGATAACTTTACACCTACAGGAATAGAAACCTTCACCCGTTTACTATCCTGCATATTAAACCTCTACAGTATTTTCTCGACATACTTCCTCTGGTTTAACCAAAGCTTCCTCTTTCCCCGATCTCATTTAATTTCCATGCCCAAAATATAGTTTGCAGCACCAAGATCTTTCATGTCGAATTTGGAGGAAAATTGGGGTCTTCAAATCATGGATAATTTCTTTGTCATTTCCAACCAGCAACATATCAACCACATACAAGACCAAATAAATAACATGGTCACCAATTAATTTAAAATACACGCAGTGCTATGCTTTGCTTCTAGTGAAGCCAAGTCCTCGTATAAATGTATCAAAATTCTGATACCACATCCTTGGTGATTGTTTTAACCCATACAAAGACTTTTTTAACTTGCATACCAGTTCTTTCTTACCCTTCGCCGCAAAGCCTTCAGGTTGCTTCATGTAGATCTATTCTTCTAGATCCCTGTGAAGAAATGTTGTCTTCACATCCATCTGTTCTACCTCAAAGTCAAAAGCAACAGTAATAGATAAAAGTAATCTAAGAAAAACTACCTTGGCAACAGGAGAAAAAATATCACCAAAATCTATTCCCGACACCTGGGAATAACCTTTTGCTACCAACCGAGCTTTGTATTTCTCCACCTTTCCTTTTGCATTCATCTTCTTTTGAACACCCATTTGCTGCCAATGGGTTTCCTTCTAGCTGACAACTCAACTAGATCCCAAGCCACATTTTTGTACAAAGATGCCATTTCATCAACCATGGCCTCCTTCCAGAGTTTGCCATCCTCTCAATCTACTTCTTCCTTCACAGTTCTGGGATCATCATCAGTAATAGATAAAGAAAAATTTGAATAGAAAGTAGATGGATGATATCTTTCTAGCTGCCTTCTTTCTCGAACTGATCTTCTCACAACCGGAGTTTGTGGCTCTCCATATTCTGATTCCTCTTCTATTGTAGAGTCTAATTCTTCCTACTTTAGCTCAAACTCTATTTTCTCAGGTTCCTTTGGTAGGACTTCATGTTTAATAACATATTTCACCTCTCTAAACACCACATCTCGGTTGTACACAACCTTCCTTGTTACTGGGTTCCAAAGCTTATAACCTTTTAAACCATCCTTATACCCAATAAAGATGCACTTTTCAAATTTAATATCCAACTTTGTTCTTTTCTCCTTTGGAACATGTACATATGCATCACATCCAAATACCCTCAAATGTGAAAGAGACAGTTTCTTCCCAGTCCATGCCTCTTGTGGATTCTTATCCTCCAACACTGATGAAGGTGATCTGTTGACCAGGTAACATGCAGTCTCCACTACCTCTGCCCAGAATTCATGTCCTAACTGGGCACCACTGAGCATGCTTCTTTCCCTTTCCATCAACGTCTTGTTCATTCTTTCTGCAACTCCATTTTTCTCAGGTGTGTATGGATTAGTCTTCTACCGTGCTATACCACACTTCTTACAAAAATCTTCAAATCCCTTCTTGCAAAACTCTCCACCGTTATCTGTCCTCAGCACCTTTATCTTCCTATATGTCTAGTTTTCCACCAGAGCTTTAAATTCTTTAAACCTGTCAAAGACTTTAGATTTGTTCTTGAGGAAATATATCCATGTATTCCTTAAGAAGTCATCTATAAATGATACATAGTACATAGACTTACCTAGTGATGGAATCGACACAGGTCCAAACACATCACTGTGCACAAGCTCTAATATCTGTTTCACCCTCTTACTACTAGAGGGGAAACTCACCCAATTATGCTTCCCATATACACAATTTTCACAGAAATCAAAATCCAGAGAGATATTAGACATATTGTCTACCATACCTTTACCATGAAGTATTCAAAGGCCCTTCTCTCCAATATGTACAAGCCTTTGATGCCATAGCATGGTCTTTTCTCTGAAGACCACTAGATTTTCTGCTCCACTTCCAGGAACCACAAAACTGCTACACCCATCAATAACAGTTCTACCTTACAACTTGTACAGAGTTCAATCCGAACTCCGCGCATCAATACCATTGCCACCCAAACCATCTTGCAGGTGTCTTTCTTGAACACTGTTTTAACACCTACATCATCTAGATTGCTTACAAAAATCAGATTTCTGGCTAATGCAAGAATATACAGAACACCCAGAAGGGTTCTAATCCTTCCACCTTGCAACTTCAACTTGAATTTTCCATGACTAATGATTCTAGCCTTCCTGTCATCCCCTAAGAAGACAACACCACCATAATATTTCTCATACTCGTAGAACCACTCTCTATGGGGAGTGAAGTGAAAGGATGCACCTAAGTCAATCAACCATTCCTCATGATCTACATGTGTACTTGAAGAAGAAGCCAAGTACACATCCCCACCTTCATCTGAGGTGGCTTTCACCTCTATAGAAGGAGCATCATCAAATCCCTTTCCTTCCTCAGGAACTTTAAATTTACAGTCCATTTTGTAGTGTCCTTCCTTTTCGCATTTCCAGCACACCTTTACAGGTTTTCCTGGAGATTTAGATCTCCCTCTAGATTTAGATCTCCCACTCGAGGACTTATTTTTGTTTCTGTTCTAGGACTGTCCTCGAACAGATAAGGCATCACCATTCCGGCTCTTAATATTTTTACGTCTCATCTCCTCGGTCAACAAGGATGAGACTATTTCATCAAACTACAAGGCAGTTGCATTGCTACCTATTGAAACAACCAGACTGTCCCACGAATCTTGTAGAGAACACAACAAACTGATGCACTTATATTCATCTGAAATTTTAATATACACAAATAATAACTGGCTTACCACAGTATTCCATGCGTTCAGATTCTCTGTCACCGAGTCTCCATCATTCATCCCCAGGTTATAAAACTTCTTCCATAGGAAAAATTTATTCACTAGAGACTTAGATTGGTACAAATTCCCTAACTTGTCCCACAAAGCCTTCGTCGTAGCTTCCCCTGATACATTCAACAATACTGAATCTGAGACACACAATTGTATTGTGATTTTTGCCTTCTGATCCAACTTCTTCCAGTCTTCATCAGACATTGTCGTTGGTTTAGTACCCGGATCTACTGCGATCCACTGATCTCTATCTACCAACAAATCCTCCATCTTGAGTTTCCACAACTCAAAACTTTGACCATTAAATTTCTCTATCTCTATCTTTCCACTACTCGCCATCTTCTTTAACCACAAGAATCGATCCCACAGATCTCCCACTGAACAGGGTCTACCACAAGCCCGAGCAAAAACCCTCAGCATCAAAGGTGTCCCTTTGAAGCCAAAACAACTCTGATACCAAATGTAGGTTTTAACCTCGTACATAAATTACCTGCATATGAATTCTAAAAATAGAAAATGAACAATGGCAAGAGCATAACACATAAAACAAATATACATAGAGATTTTCCCCTAGATCCCAAAACCGGGACTACCAGATTGATTTTTCATTATGTTCCTTTCAATATTACAATAAATATATATACATGTAGAAGCGTCCATAAACCCAAATCCATTAACCCTAGATTAGAACATAACAGTAGTTCCCTTGACTAGATCTATAAAATACCATGGACTAAAAACCATTGCGCCCAAAACCATGTGTGAAATCCATGCACAAAACCATAGGTAGGTCCACCCACCTAATATAGGGTCCAAAAAAAAAACTCTCCGGGGCGCTGCTTTGGACCCTGTAGAGTGGGGCTACCGCCTCGCTATGCCCGGTGCAACAAAGGGGGGAATCTACCCCCCCCCCCCCTCAACTAATGGCGCTAGTCGTGGAAATAATATAACACAACCCAACATTCTCCCACTTGTTGTTTTCTTTCCACAGGGGGCCACAGGAGAGCTAAGTCATTGATCCATCCCTGCAATGCCCATTGTTTCTCTACACCAAGAGAACTTCTTAGTGCTCATAGACTTTGTCAATGCATATGCAGAGTTCTTCAAAGTGTCTACCTTTACCAGCAACACCTTTTTATCTTCTACAATATCCATCACAAAGTGATACTGAACATCAATGTGGTTTGTCTTTGAATGATAAGAAAGGTTATTTGCCAAGAAAATTGCACTTTGGCTATCAAAGTCTACCCTTATATCTCGATGTACTAACCCCATACTTGAACACAATCTCTGGAAGCAAACTGCTTCCTTGCTTGCATGAGTGGCTTCCATGTATTCTGCCTCTATAGTTGATAGTGCCACTACAGATTGTCTCTTACTCATCCAACTGACTACACCTCCAAATAGGTTAAACACATACCCACTTGTAGATCTTCTCTAATCTAGATCTCCACCCCAGTTTGCATCAACAAAGCCACGGATGTCCAAAACTCTATCCAATCCTAGTCTTCCTTGATAGCACAAACCATAATCACTAGTGCAACGCAAATACCTAAAAACCCGCTTCATTGTTGCCCAATGCTCCTCCCCTGATTTTGACATAAACCTACTCAATACTCCCACTGCATGTGCAATGTCTGGTCTAGTACGGACCATCTCATACATCAAGCTACCGACTACACTTGCATATGGAACACGGGACATGTCCTCTTCCTCTTCTTCTGTCTTGGGACACTATTCAGCAGATAACTTTACACCTACAGGAATAAGAACCTTCACCGGTTTACTATCCTGTATATTAAACCTCTGTAATATTTTCTTGACATACTTCCTCTGGTTAAACCAGAGCTTCCTCTTTGCCCGATCTCATTTAATTTCCATGCCCAAAATATAGTTTGCAACACCAAGATATTTCATGTCGAATTTGGAGGACAATTGGGTCTTAAAATCCTGGATAATTTCTTTGTCGTTTCCAACCAACAACATATCATCCACATACAAGACGAGATAAATAACATGGTCACCAATTAATTTAAAATACACACCGTGATCTTATTTTCTTCTGGTGAAGCCAAGTCCCCGTATAAATGTATCAAATTTATGATACCACATCCTTGGTGACTGTTTTAACCCATACAGAGAATTTTTAACTTGCATACCAGTTCTTTCTTACCCTTCACCACAACGCGTTCAAGTTGCTTCATGTAGATCTCTTCTTCTAGATCCCCATGAAGAAATGTTGTCTTCACATCCATCTGTTCTACCTCAAAATGAAAAGCAACAACAACATATAAAAGTAATCTAATAGAAGCTACCTTGGCAACAGGAGAAAAAATATCACCAAAATCTATTCCCGACACCTAGGAATAACCTTTTTCTACCAACTAAGCTTTGTATTTCTCCACCTTTCCTTCTGCATTCATCTTCTTCTTAAACACCCATTTTCTCACAATGGGTTTCCTTCCATCCGACAAGTCCACCAGATATCAAGCCTCATTTCTGTGCAAAGATGCCATTTCATCAACCATGGCCTCTTACTAGAGCTTGCCATCCTCTGAATATACTGCTTCCTTCACAGCTCTGGGATCATCATCAATAATAGATAAAGAAAAAATTTAATAGAAAGCATATGGACTATACCTTTCTGGTTGCCTTCTTTATCAAACTGATCTTCTCACAACCAGAGTTTGTGGCTCTTCATCTTCTGATTCCTCTTCTGCTGTAGAGTCTGATTCTTCCTCCTTTAGCTCAAACTCTATCTTCTTAGGTTCATTTGGTAGGAATTCATGACATATTTCACCTTTGTAAACACCACATCTCGGTTGTACACAACCTCCCTTGTTACTGGCTTCCAAATCTTATAACCTTTTAAACCATCCTTACACCCAATAAAGATGCACTTTTCAGATTTACTATCCAACTTTTTTCTTTTCTCCTTTGGAACATGTACATATGAATCACATCCAGATACCCTCAGATGTGAAAGAGAAGGTTTCTTACCAGTCCATACATCTTGTGGAGTCTTATCCTCCAACGCTGATGAAGGTGATCTGTTGACCAGGTAACATGCAGTCTCCACCGCCTCTACCTAGAATTCTTGTTCTAACCCGACAACACTCAACATTCTTCTTGCCCTTTCCATCAATGTCTTATTCATTATTTCCGCAACTCCATTTTTCTCAGGTGTGTATGGAGTAGTCTTCTACCATGCTATACCAAACTTCTTACAGAACTCTTCAAATTCCTTCTTGCAAAACTCTCCATCGTTATCTGTCCTCAACACCTTTATCTTCTTCTCTATCTAGTTTTCCACCCAAGCCTTAAATTCTTTAAACTTGTCAAAGACTTTAGATTTCTTCTTGAGGAACTATATCCATGTATTCATTAAGAATTCATCTATAAATGATACATAGTACATAGACTTACCCAGTGATGGAACTGACACTGGTCCAAACACATCACTCTGCACAAGCTCTAATATTTATTTCGCCCTCTTACCACCAGAGGGGAAACTCACCCGATTCTACTTCCCATATACACAATTTTCACAGAAATCAAAATCTAGAGAGCTATTAGACATACCTTCTACCATACCTTTACCATGAAGTATTCAAAGGCCCTTCTCTCCAATATGTCCAAGCCTTTGATGCCATAGCATGGTCTTTTCTCTGGAGGCCACTAGATTTTCTGCTCCACTTTGAGGAACCACAAAACTATTACACCCATCAATAACAATGCTACGTTGCAAATTGTACATATTTCCAATTCGAACTCCCTGCATCAATACTAGTGCTCCTTGAACCATCTTGCAGGTGTCTTTCTCGAACACTGTTTTTACACTTGCATCATCTAGCTTGCTTACAGAAATCAAATTTCTAGCTAATGCAGGAATACAAAAAACACCCGGAGGTGTTCTAATCCTTCGACCTTGCAAATTCAACTTGAATTTTCCACGACCAATGATTCTAGCCTTCCTGTCATCCCCTAAGAAGACATCACCACCATCATATTTCTCATACTCACAGAACCACTCTCTATGGGGAGTGAAGTGAAAGGATGCACCTGAGTCAATCAACCATGCCTCATGATATACATGTGTACTTGAAGAAGTAGCCAAGTACACATCCCCACCTTCTATTGAGGTGGTTTTTGCCTCTGTAGAAGGAGCATCATTAGATCCCTTTCCTTTCTCAGGAACTTTATATTTATAGTCCCTTTTGTAGTGCCCTTCCTTTCCGCATTTCCAGCCCAGCTTTACAGGTTTTCCTGGAGATTTATATCTCCCTCTAGATTTAGATCTCCCACTCGAGGACTTACTTTTGTTTCTATTCTGGGACCGTCCTCGAATAGACAAGGAATCACCATTCTGGCTCTCCATATTTTTCTGTCTCATCTCCTCGGTCAGCAAGGATAAGAATATTTAATCAAACTGCAAGGTCATTGCATTGCTACCTATTACAACAACCAGACTATCCCACAAATTTGGTAGAGAACAAAACAAACTGATGCACTTATCTTCATCTTAAATTTCAATATCAATAGATAATAACTAGCTTACCATAGTATTAAATGTGTTCAGATGCTCTGTCACTGGGTCTCCATCTTTCATCCTCAGGTTATACAACTTTTTCCGTAGGAACAGTTTATTCACTAGAGACTTAGATTGGTACAAAGTCCCTAAATTGTCCCACAAAGCCTTTGTTGTAGCTTCCCCTAATACATTCAACAATATTGAATCTGAGACACATAATCGTATTGTGCTTTTTGCCTTGCGATCCAACTTCTTCGAGTCTTCATCGGACATTACCGTTGGTTTAGTACCCGGATCTACTGCGATCCAATGATCTTTATCCACCAACAAATCCTTCATCTTGAGTTTCCACAACTCAAAACTCTGACCATTAAATTTCCCGATCTCTATCTTTCCACTTTTCATCATCTTCTTTCACCACAAGAATCGATCCCGCAGATCTCCCACTGAACAGGGTCTACCATAGGCCTGAGAAAAACCCCTCAGTAGAAAAGGTGTCCCCTTGAAGCCAAAACAACTCTAATACCAAATGTAGGTTTTAACCCCTTACAGAAATTACCCGCTTATGAATTCTAAAAACAGAAAATAAACAATGGCAAGAGCATAACACATAAAACAAATATACATAGAGATTTTCCCCTGGATCCCAAAACCGGGACTACTAGATTGATTTTTCATTATGTTCGTTTCAATGTTACAATACATATATATACATGTCGCAACATCCATAAACCCCAATCCATTAACCCTAGATTAGAAGATAATTGTAGTTCCCTTGACCGGATCTACAAAATATGATGGACCGAAAACCATCGTGCCCAAAACCATGTGAAAAATCCATGCACAAAACCATAGTTAGGTCCACCCACCTAATATAGGGTCCAAAAAACAATTTCCATGGGGCACTGCCCCGGATCCCATAGAGGGGGGCTACCGCCCCCCTCAAACCCCCCGACAAGGAGGGCTTCTACCCTGCTACACTTGGCACAACAAATGGGGGGCTCCACCCCCCCTCTAACCCCCCAGTTCAACTACTGGGGCTAGTCATGGAAATAATATAACAGACACCCAACAATAGAGAGGGCCAAGCCATTAGAAGCTGGACCAAGGACATGTAGCCCAGACGGGGTGAACTCCTTCATCACGTGCTTTTGTGATACTGTTTTGGTGATGTTCATGTCTGTTATATGTTGTTGTTCAGTCATTTGTTTATGTTAATTTGTACATGAAATTTACATAAAATCACTCAAAAACTCATGTTTAAACTTGCAATTAACCTCATAAATCCTTAAGCACTTTCAACATATTCTAAAAAGGAATTTAGTACAACAAACTAATTATCCCATTTAGATCAAATTTAGTATCAGAGCTCTTAGTTTTGTTTTTTCAAGAAGTATTTAACTGTTTGCAAATGAAGGTCATGCTTACAAGGTTGAAGCTCAAGAGAGGAGAAGGGAAGTTGATTGAAATTCCTGAAGTTGGGTAAAGGAGAAGGAGTGCAAGGTTGCCACAATCTCCACCACCATTTCTTCCTCAAGTTGCAGTTGAGGCTTCAATGAACATGTCACATAAAGGAGAGCCTACAAATATGACAAAGGATGAGAAGGTCTTTAGGAAGACTATCTTTGACATGAAAAAGATGGTGAAAGTCCTCTATGAAGAGAGGAATACCAAAAGTAGGGTGAAAGCTCCAAGCCTACAAAAGGAGAAGATTCTTCAGGAGGAGGAGGAGGTAATGGAAATGGAGGTAAACCTCCACCCTATACACCATCTTATTCATATTCATCTTCATAGGCATCTTCACCCTCTTCCACTAATATAACCCTTTCTCATACTCATCAACATACCTCAAAAGGAACTAGAAAAACACCCCTGTTAGAAATTGATGTTAAATTTGAACTGCCCATGTATAATGGTGAAGTGAATGCAGAGAAGCTTGACAATTGGGCTCGTTAGTTGGAGGTCTATTTCAGAATTCAAAACCTTAAATATGATGACATAAAGATTCGGCTAGATTCCTCGAGGATGGAGGGTGCAACACTAGTATGGTGGGAATCCAGGACACAAGAAGAGATAAAAAAAACATGGTAAGATCTCAATTTCTTCGTCTGATTTCATTGCTACAATTAAAAGACAATTTTACCCTCTAGCATATATGCAAAAAGCCATCATGATTTGGCAGAACTTTAGACAACTTAAAGGTCAAAATTTGCAAGATTACACCCAATAATTTAGAAGAAGGTCTCTAATGTTAGGTGTAGATTTGCAATCACAAGACATGTTGTTGAAGTATATAGGGGGTTTAAATAGTTACCTTAGGCATACTATCCTTATGTTTAATCCCAATAATCTAGATGAGGTGTGTGTGCAAGTCACTCATCTTGAGGCAAGAGGAAAAAATACACCGGAAGAGGGTAGTAAAAATCCATTTAAGGGTAAAGGAAAAGAAAAGAGTTTCAAAGGGAAAGGAAAGAAAAATGCATCCATTAATAAGGAAGGAGAGAAATTAACATGCAAGCATTGTTCCAAAGAGGGTCACAATGAATCTCATTGTTGGAAGCTTCATCCTGAGATGAAACCAAAGAAATTCAACAACAAGGGAAAACAAAATACAACTGCAACCACTCAACAGGATTTGGGATCTCGTTCGGGCGATGAAACTAAAATTACAGCCATGGGTGTGAAAGGAAAATAATCCATTGCTAGCACTAGTACTTCAAATTTACACAATTAAACTCCAAATGAAAAGAAGAGGATATAACTTTTTCACATAAGGGTAATCTCAAAACATAGAAAAATTGATACTCTTTTCGATGTGCCTCTCAAGCCAATCTTATCTTTGAAAACATTGTCAAAATTTTAAACTTGGAAACCATTCCACATCATAAACCATATCCATTAGGATGGGTGTGTGACAATGCACAATTGCAAGTAACTAGAAAGTTTCAGGAACCAAAAGGATTGCCTCCCAAGAGAGGAATCCAACATGAGATACAGTTGCAGCAAGATAGTCCTCTTCCTAACATTGGCATGTACAGGATGTTAGTGATGGAAAATGTAGAAATTAGAAAAAAAATTCAAGAGTTGCTGGATAAATGGATTATTGGGCCAAGTTCTTCGCAATGTGGGTCACCTATTGTTTTGGTGCCAAAGAAGGATGGAACATGGCGCATGTGTGTGGACTTCCATGTATTGAACAAGATTATGGTAAAGAATCGTTACCCACTACCTAGAATAGATGATTTACTTGATCAATTGAAACATGCAAAGTATTTTACTAAGTTTGACTTAAGGAGTGGCTATCATCAAATTAGAATCGCTGAAGGAGACATTTGGAAGACAACATTCAAGACAAAACAAGGTTTGTTTGAATGGCTAGTTATGCCTTTTGGTTTATGTAATGCACCTTCTACCTTCATGCGTGTGATGAATGATGTGTTGAGTCCATTTCTTGATGATTTTGTTATAGTATACTTAGATGACATATTGATTTTCAGTAAATCTCATGATGAACATGTCATGCATGTGAGAAAAGTACTTGATATCTTAAAGAAAGAACAATAGTATTTAAAGATGTCAAAGTGTGAGTTTGGAAAAACTTCTTTAGTTTACTTGGGTCATATTGTTGTAGGAGGTGAGTTGAAAATAGATCCCTCCAAGGTTTATGTCATTTTGAATTGGCCAAGGCCCAAGACAGTTACTGAGGTAAGAAGTTTTTTGGGAGCAACCCAATATTGGAGGAAATTCATTGCTAACTTTTCTTCTATAGCAGCTCCTTTGCATGCATTGAATAGTGTGAAGAAGGTTTTTTATTGGGGAGGAAAACAACAAATGGACTTTGATGCATTGAAGGAAAAGATCAGTTCAGCTCCAGTACTTGCACTTCCAGACTTGAGATAGTCATTTGAGATCCAGATTGATGCTAGTGACTACGCCATGGGTGCAGTCCTCATGCAACATGGTAAGCCTATATGTTTACATTTGGAAACTTTCAATGGTGCAATGAGTAATTATCCTACATATGACAAGGAATTGTATGCATTGGTGCAAAGTGTGAAAGAGTGGAAACGCTACTTGTTGGTAAGGAAACAATCGTTCACATTGATCGTCAACTATTGCAATACTTACAATCTCAATCTAAGTTGCAGCAATCAAGGCACTTCCAATGGATGGGTTTTCTTTAAAAATTCAACTTGGTAATAAGGTATAAGAAAGGTATCTACAATAAAGTTGTTGATATGATTTTTAGGCCTATTATTACTGCAGTTACTTTGCTCAAGCATAATTTTGTTTTGCATGAAAGTTATATTGAGCAGTATGCATTAGACAATGACTTTCAGGATGTTTATGCAAGCTTGAGTCAAGGTAACAAAGTAGATGTTATAGACAATTTTGTGCCTTGCAGCATCAGGCATGAATTGTCAATAATCCAAGGGATCCAAAGTCCCTAAACATGATGTTCCTACCCCTAGAGGAACAAGGTCAGCAAACCAACAGCTCTCAAATCAGTTCTCCACCTGAAAACACTCAAAAACAAGCAATCCTGAAATCAAAGCAGGTGCTCCACTAGGCTTCTGCGCTGAAACTCAACTCCTCCATGGTGTACCTGCGTTGCAAAGCAAGTGGAACAAAGGCCACCTGCGCTGAGCGAGATGGGACAAGTGGCACACTGAGTCATTGCTCTGGAATCTTCCAAAAATGACCCTTGGATCAGGGATTTCGCCTTGTGATGAGTCAGAGGCTCTGTTTCTCCAAGTGGAAGCAAGGTTCTCCAAGTGGACTCAAGAACTGAAGATCAACTGAAGAGAGAGAGGACACAAGGCAGCTACACATCAGTTGCAAGCTGACTCATCCTTTCTCAATTCATCTATATATTGAGCTCTCTCCTATGAGCTCAGGAGGCTGGAATTTTGTGCAAAGTAATGATATGCTGTTGGTTTCACTATAGAACTATTGGGTGATTGCTTGAAGGAGGTGAAGAGGAGAAATTCTTTCTGCTGGGAGGTGTTGCTGGATTGGGGCCTTCAATGGTTGTAACACTCTCAGAACTTTACTTCTTCTATTAATAAAAGCTATTGAGGTTCTTCTATATACATTTGTTTCAATGATGTGTTGTGATAATTGTATATTTGATTTATGCTAATCCTTGAATCAGTTATGATTGCATGCTTCTTGTAGTTTCCTTCTTTGTTATTTTACAGGATCTCATTGTAGCTGGGCCAGTAAAAGAGCAAGGAGCTGGGAGCAAGCAAGCAAAGAGAAGAGTTTGGATTCGACATTAAGCGCAAGGCAACGGTTAGTGCATTTCTTCATTCTCTCTTGCTTTCATAAAGAAGTAAACCTTAAGTAGTTTTCTTTACAGTTGTTGCTGAGGTACTATCACCCTTAGAGTGGGATAGGGTCATCCGAATCGGATACTTTTCCCTACAACAAACTGGCGACTCCGCTGGGGAGCGTATCTGTTTGATTGTTTGTAGTATTTTGCTATTCATTTCCTGAACAAAAGAGTACCAAATCGAAAAGCTTTTGACTATATCAAAAGCGAAGTAGAGGGCAGCTACTCTGGCTCATTTCTGAGCATGTTCATGATTTGAAGAGCTGATCTACAAGGATCCTTGTAAGCTCTTAGTGATAGCTTTTCATCCTCCTAATCATCCCTTTGTGTGTGCTTGACTGATTGCTTCTGATTTGAGCAAAAACTGTGCATTTTTGAGAAAATTGTGACCCGGAAACTGAGAAAACGCAACTTTCGTTTTCCAAAGCAGGTAGTACACAGGCTACCTGCTTTGCAACGCAGGTCCCGAAGGGGCTACCTGCGCTGAGAGCCAGACTGGCTGTGCAGCACCTGCGTTGGCCCAATTTTTCCTAGGGCAGTTGGGGTTTCCTCCCTTTTTCTTACCTGTTTTCACTATAGATTTGGCAGCCAGTTACCAGTCTTGTACCTGTTCTGAAACCAACCTTACTTGCCATCATTCCGCCTCTGTTATATAACGAAATTGTACTTGTTCTTTTGTATTTCTTACATCATTTACAATTTCCCATAACGAAAGTGAACTAGTCTTGCTTTGGCCTCTTAGATCTGAACCTGTGTTAGGCATTTTGCTGGTCTAAAGAGTTAGCTTGTTTGCTGTCCATAATTGATTAGTCTTTTTACTTTCGTCATTATGGTTTGATTTCATGTATTTCCAGTGATTAAACAAGTAAATCTTAAGGTGTCTTTTGATTTTGGACAAGCTTGTTTGTTTTCGCTTTAAATCGAAATCAAAGTTATATAACAACTTTCTTTTTGTAATACATCAACATTAAGAAAGGGAAAAGAAAGTACATGCATTGTGCATTTTGCATTTGAAAAAGTTTGCATGATGATTTAGGAGAAAGTGCATTAGTTTGTGCTGTATAAACTGTGTGAAAAGATTTGCCTCTCTTCTCCCTCAGTAGTTAAGATTTTCATCAGTCAAAAAGATTTGAAAAAGCTTGCTTCTCATCTTAGGCTGCATTTAGGAATTGTTCATATACATCTCGTGGTGAACCTTGAAAGGCAAACTTTAAAAAGATCAACTTAAAATATACTGAATGAACCTAACAACGCATTTGAAACATAACGCAAACACATAGAGGTCTAGGTAGAGACGTGTTCCGGCGTCGTTAAACATAGTGACTGTCGATCTATACGAAGGTGGGTGATTCCTCCTGAGAGTCGGTGGCACTAATACGGACTTGTGCTCCCACGTACCGTCGCGTATATATTGGGAGACCCCTATAGGCATTTATCCTTTATCCTTAGGAAGCCGTGTCGGCCGCCCTACTGATCGCGATGCAGTGAACACAGCATTCACGAAGATCGACCACCCGTACCGTAAAACGTATTCTGTGGTTTTGCGAAAGGTTTGGCACACCCTCTGCCTAGATCTCCAGAGCAGTTTCTTTTGGCCCTTTTCAAACTCTATAACTGAAAAGGTCCAACCGAGCATTTGTCACTTCGGGCTCGTTAATACATCGAAGGAGACTAGAGTCATCTTTAGCTTTTTCTCGACTCTTAAAACATGAAAAAGCAAAGTTATGTTTAAAAGCGTCTAATAAAATTCATTCAAATCGGAAACACAAATTTCCCCCTTTATATTTTAGTTGATCGAGTAATCCGCAATCGTGGAAGAAAGTCAATTGAATATCCGTCGTTCTCGGAGGCTTGCGAGTCAACCATCTTTGTCTCCGGAATCGAAAACAATCCGGACAAAGCGAGCTCGTCGAACCAGTTCAAAATCTCCTTTAAAAGTTAGAACAAGTGTTCCGACAACATCTGAGATTCTGGTTACTCCAAACATTTCCGGAAACCCTGCCTCTATAGAAGAAGTTCAACCGCCACAGAAGGACAGTAATACTGATCCTAGTCTGGGGGCAAATACTTGTATAACTGAACCAGTTCCATCTGTAACTGGTCCAGAGAGTTTTGTTCCTCAAACATCTGTCGCTGTTGATACAACCCCTTCTTCGGCACCGGAAATCTTTTACGGACCTGACGGTCTTCCTCTTCCACCTGGTCTGATTGCGATAGAGGAGATTATAGAGGAACCGCAAGTATCCACTCCAACTCATTTTGGAGTAGGGGTCACTCTATTTCCTGCTACAACAGAAGTTTGTCCATCACCAGTGGAAGTTCCTGTAGAATCACTAGGCAATCAATTGGATAGACTCAAAATGTCTGAACAACCGTCGACATCTAGGACTGTGTCAAATGACACGGCGACGGCAGAATTACCTGCCGCAAATCCAACAATGTTCGCCGGCATACCATCTGTCCCAACTAGCTCTCAATCGCTAGAAGGAGTCCACCAAGGGACTATCTCAGCAGTATGGTCTGTTCCTGTTTGTTCCGGAGTAATGTCTGGTAACTCTTATGGTGAAACTCATCAAATTGACCCTTTTGGGAATCACTTTAGGCCATCCAGTCCTCCAAGACAATCAATTGCCTTGAGTTCTGGATTACCACCGTATGGGGGGCAGTATGCCCTTTCATTACCCCCTCCGGGAGGGTACCCATACGGGAGTTCTCAACCTTATTCAAGTTATGGTGGAATTGCAACGAGTAGTTGGGTACCTATGCTGTCCCAGCCACCAAGAGTTGTATATTCTATGCAATAGTGTGTACCTATGACGAACATCCCAACTACACCGGCTATTGTAACCGTGTCGCAAGTTCAAACGATGCCTGTTGTATGTCAACCTCAGATTTCTCAGGTTCTCATGCAACAGCCCCTTGACCCTGCGACCCAACCACAATCGCCTACTGGTGGGGCGACACAAGTACAATCGGGTATAAGTACCCCACATCTTGGTCCAATGGTTAGTGTAGCACAACAACCCATGGTATCGCAACCGTGGATAGTGCAATACCAACAGCCACAATTCCAGCAAGTGTACCAAGGTTCTGAACAGCAAATCTTTGCGAATACTGGACAACCATATATCCAAAATGGTCAAAATCAACCACTTTATAGTGGTCAAGTCCATCAACCGTATCAGTCATACCAACATCAACTCCATTATGCTGGTATGCAAAGACCAACTGTTCAGGCGATTCCATCGTACCCTGGTTACGCTTCACCTAACTTGAATCAACAGTTACCATTCGTGGCGACTTTAGAGTTGCCTGATTTACATCGGTTAACCAATGATCCAATTGCTTACGCCCCATGGTGGCCAGTGATCCCACACAAACTTCCATCCGACATTCCTAAATTCAATGGAAATCCAGGTGAAGACCCGTCGAATCATGTGATGACATTTCATCTGTGGTGTTCGTCGAACACTCTAAATGATGATTCGATAAGGCTTCGCCTCTTTCAGAGGACATTGACAGGTCCAGCGGCAAAATGGTATATAGAATTGCCAAGAGCTTCGTTCGACAATTTTAGCTCCCTCGCCACGACATTCTTAACCCACTTTCAATTACCAATAAGGTATGAAACGGGAACAGAAATATTGACTAACTTCAAACAGACAACCGCAACTCATATATCAGATCATATACATGAGTGGCGACGTCGACGAAGAATGGTTAAAACATACGTTCCTGATCAGCTTTTAGCTGAGTGGTTTATAAAGTCGTTACTTCCGGCCATAACGGAAGATGTGGCAAAGGGGGGGGTCGTGACAGAAGAGCAGGTTATCGCTCGTGCGCAATATTTGGACTTAGTATATACTCAGTCCGGCACGCTCTATGACAAAATACCAGACGCCCCTAGACCAGAGTTTTCAATCCCTCCTCCTCCTAAATCAAATAGTGACTCTCATGCCGGCGATGGCGTGATTGGCACGGCAAACACAAATCCGAAAAGGACCAATCAAAAGAAGGCCCGTAAGGATTCGAATCAAAATGCACATGAAGAAGTTCTTGCTTCGGAAGTAAATGCCGTATCGACAGATAAGGGCAAAGAAACCAATCAACCAGGAAGCAAGAAGAAGCAAAACAAAGGGAAGAAAGATCAAAGAAAGTCATCTCCTCGAAAAACTCCTCATAGAGAGGAGAAACCACCTGGGGGGTGTCACATATGTGACGATGATCATTGGACGACAGATTGCCCGTACAAAGCTGAGTTTAAAAGATTCGTAAAGAATCCGCATACTCCAGCTGTGTTGACTGATCCTTTTCCCGATCCAAGTCAGAATCTGGTTGATAGTGGAAATGCTTCCCCATCGCAAGTCATGATGTTGTCAAGTTTTGAGCGCCAAGATGATGCTTTAATTTCAACATTAAACAAAAGTCATGGGAATTCACAGTTGTTGAATGGCGAGAGAAAAGGTCGATCAGGCAGTTCGACCACGACTTCAACAGAAGTTGTGCCGCCATCCAATACAAGAAGCATTCCAACAATCCATGGAGGCAATCATCCTCTCCCATATATCGGAGTAATTTTCCTAAAAGGCCCTTCTTCAATGGGCACTTTTGCCCCACCACCACCAAGTAATCTTACGGAGATGGGTGCAACGGAATATGAAACCTTCTATTTTTAATGGATCTAAAAGTTATGAGGATAGTTCTTATATCATGTCAACCTCGTTAAAAAATGAAATAAGGAGTTAAGAGGATAGTTCTTTACGATGTCAACCTCTTTAAAAAATGAAATGTCCCCTCAAGGATTAGGGGGCATATGCCTCGTCTGCATTATTATGCTAGAGGGCATCCATTTCGAGCAGTTTTAGCACACAGTTCATGCTCGTTAAAAAATAAACGCAAGATCCGAGCAGTTTTAGCACATAGTTCATGCTCGTTAATAAATAAACATAAGTTGTGAGCAATCTTCCCCTAGAGTTCAAGCTCACCTAGAAAAAATGAACCGGTAAATAACCTTGGTAAATGTAACCTTTGACTGCCATATTAAAAGCCATTGGTCGTGTTTATATGCCATCACCTCCATCCGTTCATTTGGCCAATCGTTCATCTCCATATGTTTGTTTACCCATTTTGAGGAACAGCTGCGAAGAGTGATTTCACTTAGCCATCCTTGTGACACTGCCGTGATTGGAATATTCCAACCTGTACTTGGAATCTGCTGCTATCCCTGTTTATCACTCGTTCCTCAAAAGACGAGTCTTCTTTGAGCTCTTTTCACTGACTCGTAAAATATGAAAAGTTTGCCGAGTTTTGGCCTTCCAGCTCGTTAAAGCGACCGGAAGAGCTATCCCTCCTCTAGATTTTAATCTTTTTGGACCTGAGGGATTATTGCACAAAAAGATCGAGCGCTTGTTTTGTTCGGCTCGTTAAAGCAATCGAAAATTCATCCCTTCTGTATTGTTTTATACTTTTTCGGACTTAAGGGATTAGATGACGAAAAAGGAATTTTGGAGTTGACTTTATGTACCTTTTCAGACTCTCTAAAAATGAAAAGGACCGAGTTATCCTTGTCGTTAGACTCGTTAAATTCATTAAATAGCGACAAACTTGTCTTTAGACGAGAACGAGTTTCCCTATCGCTAGGCTCGTTAAAACATAGCAATGGGCTTGCCCGAAGGGCAGGTTATAGAACAAGCATATGTTATCCTCCTCAAGCTTGACAAAAATAAAGAGGTACTGGTCATCAATGACTGGGGAAAAATTGGGAGAACCTCACAGCTTTAATGGTAGCAAGTCGCTCTTGAACATGACACTTTGTCCTCCGTATCACATCGGGTTGGGTTGTTTCATTCACCGGTCTCATCACCATGGTCCTCGCCACACCATCCACATTTGGGGTAATGCTACCGATCCATCACATCAGTGTCGTTATATGTTCAAGAGAAGTTGTTCTGCAAAGAGTCAATCGTGTCCCATCCACTACCATACATTGTCCTTCATCCATTTCATGACCGCCACCCTGAATCATACATCACAGTTTGTTTTCACCTCATCACAATCATTAGCTCCGTTCCGTGTCACTGATGTGGGATTCATTAAGGCCCTCCTTTGACGGATCGCTCCTTGTCGACATCAACTCAATATCCAAGGAGTTGATCTAGGAACAACCCCTTCAGTACTTTGAAGCTTGCATGCCTCAATGGCAAGTTTCTCACTTCCGGCGATAGGTATACATCAATGACCTTCGACCAGAAGATTTTGCATGGTGGTCGACGCCAAGTCCTTTATTCCCACCATGTGAATTGTACTGTTGTACCTTGAGGGTCATCATCCTTATCGGTGATTCCTCTCGCGCTTGTTAATGGTTTACATCATTGACCGGTAATCAAGCGATGTCTTTCCATGTTCGACTTCAAGAAATTCTCACATGGATCGACTTGTACATCGAGTGAAGATCGGAAGAGATTGAAGACCCCGGATCTAGTTTCATCCATCCGGGCTGCGATATATATTCAGGATATAAAGACATTTGATATGTACATCATTCCAGCAGATGATCATCCTTCTCAAAGGATGATAATTTCAGCAGAGAATTATCAGTCTACCATCAGACGATCGTCTGTTCTATGTACCAAAATGAATTTATAAAGCTGAGCATGGGAATGCCCGCCTCAGCTAGATCATGAAAAAGTATGAAAAATAATGTATTGTATTGTATCTTATTACAGGACACTTCTCAGCAGATTGAATGAACTTCGGATCCTCCTAATAAAGCATTTCACCCGATAAACGACCTCATACTTTAGGGGGCATCTGTTATAGACAATTTTGTGCCTTGCAGCATCAGGCATGAATTATCAATAATCCAAGGGATCCAAAGTCCCTAAACATGATGTTCCTACCCCTAGAGGAACAAGGTCAGCAAACCAACAGCTCTCAGATCAGTTCTCCACCTGAAAACACTCAAAAACAAGCAATCCTGAAATCAAAGCAGGTGCTCCACTAGGCTTCTGCGCTGAAACTCAACTCCTCCATGGTGTACCTGCGTTGCAAAGCAAGTGGAACAAAGGCCACCTGCGCTGAGCGAGATGGGACAAGTGGCACACTGAGTCATTGCTCTGGAATATTCCAAAAATGACACTTGGATCAGGGATTTCACCTTGTGATGAGTCAGAGGCTCTGTTTCTCCAAGTGGAAGCAAGGTTCTCCAAGTGGACTCAAGAACTGAAGATCAACTGAAGAGAGAGAGGACACAAGGCAGCTACACATCAGTTGCAAGCTGACTCATCCTTTCTCAATTCATCTATATATTGAGCTCTCTCCTATGAGCTCAGGAGGCTGGAATTTTGTGCAAAGTAATGATATGCTGTTGGTTTCACTATAGAACTATTGGGTGATTGCTTGAAGGAGGTGAAGAGGAGAAATTCTTTCTGCTGGGAGGTGTTGCTGGATTGGGGCCTTCAATGGTTGTAACACTCTCAGAACTTTACTTCTTCTATTAATAAAAGCTATTGAGGTTCTTCTATATACATTTGTTTCAATGATGTGTTGTGATAATTGTATATTTGATTTATGCTAATCCTTGAATCAGTTATGATTGCATGCTTCTTGTAGTTTCCTTCTTTGTTATTTTACAGGATCTCATTGTAGCTGGGCCAGTAAAAGAGTAAGGAGCTGGGAGCAAGCAAGCAAAGAGAAGAGTTTGGATTCGACATTAAGCGCAAGGCAACGGTTAGTGCATTTCTTCATTCTCTCTTGCTTTCATAAAGAAGTAAACCTTAAGTAGTTTTCTTTACAGTTGTTGCTGAGGTACTATCACCCTTAGAGTGGGATAGGGTCATCCGAATCGGATACTTTTCCCTACAACAGTAGAGGAATGGGATTATAATTTGCATGATAGCTTGTTGTACCATCTTGGTAAGCTTTGTATTCCACAGGGAGAAAGGGTCAACATCATAAGAGAGGCACATACTTATCTTATTGTTGTTCATTTTAGTGTAAGTAAGACGGTGGCACATCTATAGAGGTATTGTTATTGGCATCGTATGCTTGAAAGTGTGTCACATTTTATTAAAGGATGTTCATTATGTGTAGTCAGTAAGCATAACAATAGGAATTTAGGATTGTACACACCACTTTCAATATCTTCAAGACTATGGGAGAGTGTTTCTATGCATTTTGTAGGAGGTCTTCCATTGTCAAAAATAGGTCATGATTATTTGTATGTAGTTGTGGATAGGTTCAGAAAAATGTGTATTTTGATGCCATGTAAAAAGAAAATTACAACTGAACAAAATGCTCAGTTATTCTTTCAGAATGTATGGGTCCATTTTGGATTGCCCACATCCATTGTTAGTGATTGAGATTCTCGCTTTGTTGGGAATTTTTGGTCAAGCTTGTGGGGATTCATGGACACCAAATTGAAAAAGAGTAAAACATTTCATCCACAAACAGATGGTCAAACAAAGCTGGTGAACAGGATAATGATACATCTCCTTCGTGGGTATTGCAACAAGAATCCTAATTGTGGGATGAACATTTGCACTACATTCAACATGCTTACAACCGGGCCAAGCACTCTTCAACTCAAACATCACCATTTGAAGCATGTTTGGGATGCTTGCCTCAGTTGCCTTTGGATTTAATTTTCGGAAAGGATGTTGCTATTGATTGTCATAGTGACATAGACAAAGAAAGAAGGTTCATTGAAAAAATACAATTGGTACACCAAAGAGTTCAAGAACAACTATAAAAGTCTAGCCAAGGAAAGTACAAAGCAAGGCACGACAAGCATCGTGTAGATCACAAGTTCCAAGTTGGTGATGAAGTTTGGCTTCACATTAGCAAAGAGAGGCTCCAAGGAGAAGGTAAACAACTGAAACCAATTAGATATGGTCCATTCAGAATTATGGAAAAGATTGGTGACAATGCCTTTAGTTTGGATTTTCCTTCATATATGTAAATTTATGTTGTTGTTAATGTTGAGCACTTAAGGTTGTATGAGCCTCTTTTGATTGAAGAACAAGGAGAAAATGTCCAAATTCCTTCCATTGAGGGTTTTTCTCCTCAATACCTTGATGAACTACAAAAAGACACCATTCTTGACAGAAGAACAAGGTCTTAAAAACGAGAGAGTGTGGACTACCTTCGAGTGGGGCTAAGGAACAAATCCTTCAAAACCCTAATGGATCAAGATTGGAAAGGCGAGAGAACTGTACCCTCACCTGCTGGACAACTGAAAGTGATATTTTAGGGTCCAAAAGGTTTCTAGTGGGGAGGAATGATCATGTGCTCAAAAAATAGCTTACATCAAAGTTGTTGGATCGGTGTGGATCTTGAATGATTGTGTAATGCATGTCATCCTGAATCCGGCGCAACTCGTTTCGCGTGAAATAGACACCGTATGCTCCCAAAATCATATTCTGTTCATTTTCCTAAACAGACGAATTTAAAAAAAAAATGCAGACAACCCAGTCAGTAGTTTGTACCACAGACGTGGCACTGACTGGGCATACCTATGTTGCAGGGTGACTGTGCATGTGACTGCAAAACTCCGGCGAATGGCATGGTGCCAAGTGGCACGATGTGATTGGTTCAGATTTGGCAGATTTTATTTGGTTAGAAGGTGGCCAACCACAGGCTGACACGTGGCCCAGCCAGAGGCCGCCACATGGTAGCCCAGGGGCTAGCAAAATGTTGGTTAAGGGTCTGGGCAGTAGCAACGAGGGTTGAACCTGCGACCTCCAAGCGACGTGCCACCCCATATGTCCACCAGCGGAGCGGAGCGATGGCTCAGTCGGTGGGGACGGGCCGTTGGCCTTAGCCCTGGGCACGTGGCCCCCATATGGCCCGAAAATTTTGGATTTTAGGCATTAGAGGCTATATTAAAACGTCCTATAATTTATCCCAAAAATCAGCGAAATCGATGCTTCGTTAGCACAATTTGGGCCGAATTTGTAGGATGGTGCTGGGTTTTGGGGAATTTGCAGTTTGATTAGGAGAAAGACTTGGGGAAGCCATAACTTCTTCAGTTTTTTACCAAATCAGGAGTAGAAAGAGGCTAGAAAGGCATTTTTGGGCATTCTAGAGCCATTGGAATAAGTTTCAAAGCTATCTGAGCATTGTAAACTAATGTATTCACACTTTTGAGCATAATAGAGAGGCCAAGCCAGTGGAAGTTGGACCAAGGAGACGTAGCCCAGGTGGGGTGAACTCCTTTAGCATGTGCTTTTGTGATACTATTTTGGTGATGTTCATGTCTGTTTTATGCTATTGTTCAGTCATTTGTTTATGTTAATTTGTACATGAAATGTACATAAAATCACTCAAAAAGTCATGTTTAAACTTGTAATTAACCTCATGAATCCTTAAGAACTTTTAACATATTCTGAAAAGGAATTTAGTACAACAAACTAATTATCCCATTCAGATCATGGAGACGAAAACCCTGTGGGTGTAATCTGTCTGGTGGATCCATCTAGGGTCCATGATTGTGCTTCAATGTCTTTGTATTCTCATTTGATGATCAGTCATTAATGCAGGCTCTGATATTATTGTATGGGCATGTACTATGTTCTTCAGTTAATAATGTAAATAAAAGGTACATTTCCATATCTCATTTGTGTTCTTATTTCTTGTTGAAAGTCTTTTTTTTTATTAGAATACTAAAGTGTGCTAGATCCATTGAAAATTATGAAGTTTGGGATCTTACATTGGTATCATAGTTGTGCATCTTACCAACCTAAGGGTTTTGTTAGTAAATCATATTTTTTATTATTTGTAGGTTTGATAACTTCAATGGGATTTCTTTTCACCCTAGCCAGCATTTTCCATCTTCGGTGGTACTTGAAATCACCCTAATTGGTCGATTAATTACCCTATTTGGTTCGTGAAGGTGATTTAAAGACTATTGTACAAGATCTGCTCATCTAGAGCCATGATCGAACCCTTATAAGATCTAGAGGTCTGTTTGCATTGTCAAATCATTTAAGGGTCAATATTTAGCATCACATCACACTAGTGTTTGAAGGGGTGAGCATCACTTCTGGTTGGAATGGCAAGAGGCCATATTTACCAACGACAAAATCATACATGTGTGGTGTAGGTAGAGAAGCTATAACAACAACATTGTGATTCCGACAGGAGGTTGATAGTGTTTGTATTGTAGTTGTGTCAAGGGTGATATGGGCCACAAATAGCTTCGATATAAGATCTACATACAACGACAACAAAATAAAGGTCGATCTCCAAATCTATAGATGATTTATAAGCCCATAAGATCTGTCATCAATCGCAAGATTGGCATGTCTACAATTGTAACTGTCAACGCTCCAGAGATTGAAAAGGGGCCCTTGACATGGAGTAATTGAAGGCGATTGTTGGAGGGTGTAGTTACTTGCTAGGAGAGATCCAGGTTGGGAGACCTCTTTAGGAATGAGTTGGTCATCTAAAGGTTGTCATATCGGTTTCTTATGTGCCCATCCATCCATTGTGAAGAAATCAGGCTGATAATTCATCATCATTTGTTGTGAGGGGCAAAAGGTTGATAAGTGAGACCAATGTGTTCCTTTCATACAAGCCAATATCATATGCATGTGCCACACACGTTGATATCAAAGCTAATAGGCCACATAACCTTGTGTGATCCACCAGATCTCAGTTCGTGGAATCATACCTGCCAAACATTCTCTCTCATGCATGTGAACGAAATTTGTTTCCATCGTGTAGATGGAAGTGTGAAGGATCTGCAAACAACTGTTGTGGTCGTTTATCTGTCCTTTTGATTGTTCCTGTTCTAAGAGATGGGAATCACTGCTTGAGAGTAGGATCACATGGCTACTACATTTGTCACATGGGAAGTCGAGTCCTCAATGTGTCAGGGGTATAGATGTGCCAATTGAGAATAATCACAGTCTTGAATAAGGTGTCAACATATTGCAGCAACACTAACAGTCAACCCAACCAATCAATCTGAGGGCGTAAGGAGGTCATTATAATGGGTGCTCTAAAGCCAATGTTTGGTCACAGGGCCATAGGCTAGTTCAATCAACCAACATATCATTTGGGTAGGGCCGCACTGCCAACCTTGGGCCATGGATGCTTCATTGGGTCAACATCGATCTCAAGGGCAGTGGGCCAGGTGAGCTAAGGGAGTACCAACCAGGCTGGGTTGGTCCACCAACCTTAGCTAGTGAGCATGATGATTGGGCCAACACTTATCACCAGGGCTAGAGGTCACCAGCTAGTGAGCAGTAAGCCAAGTAAGGTGGGTCACCAACCAGTGTGTTGTGGATCAGGTGGGTCGTGCGGGGGGCTATGGTGAAAACACTTGTGGGTAGTAGGCCAAGGGCATGTCAATGAGTGAGGAGCAAGGTCACAGGAACCACAAGTAGTATGTTGTGGGTGCATCGACCCTGTAGATGGGAATCGTAAGGGTCAGGTTGCCAACGAATTAAATGTGGCGTGGGCCATCTGTGGGCGCATATGAGGGTGCATCAGTAGGCAGGTGTGGTATTACAGGGCCGCGAGTAGTGGGTCGTAGGCACATGGGTCAGGTAAACGGAGATCATAAGGACCATAACTGCCAACAATTATCCAAAATAATTTCGACTTAATCACTTTACAGTGGTAGCACCGAGGGTCGATAGGTCATGGAAGTTGTTTCGAAGGGAAAAAGGTCAAGTTCACCACACTGCAAGGTCAAAGCTCGAGAAGCCACTGAAAGTACTAAAGTTTGACCTGATCGTGCATTTGTTGACATCGAATTTTTTTTGGGACCATTTTATGTTTGAGTTAAGGATTTTAGTTTACATCATCTCGCAAGAGCACCTTGGTGGAGATATAAGGGATTATGGGAGATGCAAAGTTTTATTGTATTGTATAAAATAAACAAATAGATAAAATTAAAATTATATATCTATATATATATATATATATATATATATATATATATATATATATATATATATATATATAATATATATAAATAATAGGTAAGAGGTGGGAAAATCATTTCTATTATAGCTCCAGCTATTATCTTCCAAGTTTTTGGCTATAATATCTTTGGGCCAAATTTGTTGAAGTGAAAAATTTGGGAAGGCGTGATTGAAAGAATGTTGATGTAATCTCCCTATGAGGAATTCATGTATTTCTACATATTTTCCTGCTTTGGTATGTGGGAAGATGGGTCATTTTGAGGAGAATCTAGAAAACACCCAAAGACTATTGATGAACTAGAGAAAATATATGGTCCTTTACAAACCAATACCTCCTTAGACCAAAATAATGGTCGAAGCAGAATACCATTTTTGAAAAGAGTCCATGTCATTCTACAATAGAAGCACCAATGGTAAGTGAAGGAAGGACAGGGAAAAGGGGATAAGATCTTCACACTTGGATCTAAATTGTAACGAACAAATTCAGTCATAGACCTTCGTAAGTTGGAGGAATTAGACATGTGTCTATCTAGGATGGGGAAACCATAATGAAAGAAACTCAGTTGGGCACTCAAGCCATCTATGCTTGCGTTAATATAACTCTGAGAGCATCCTTGTGAAGAGGCTAGGTTCACAATTTCCTCTTGTGTCAGCAAGATCATAACTTTAACTTCACCACTATCACCTTACAATAATGATATCATGAGGGAGATATTGCAACTAATAGTAGAAACCCTTCAATGGTTGAACAACATCATGCTTCCTACCTTTTAGAAGCAACACAAAATTCTAGAACTCATGGTAGAGTTCAACTTTGCCACATTCATGTTGAATTTGGAATGTGACAACTTAATCTTTTAGTTGCTCTGGACCTTTTACGCCGACATTACATCAATTCATCCCGACTGTTTCAAAACAAGCATGCAAAATATTGTGTCTTTGTTCTTAGAAGGAACTAGTTGTATCACCAATCGCTTATGATCTAGTCGAAAAGTTGGTCATGTAAAACATAAAATTTCTCAAAAGTATGTTGACTAAGAAGGAGCTAAAGAGGATTGATGGAGGAAGCAAGAACGAAGGAAACAAAACCTGTAGCAAGACTAAACTAAGAAGGAGACGAATATGCTTTATCTATAAGGGACCTTGGGAATCTAACCATTCATGCCCAGGTGATAATAAGGAGGCAAAAATGGAAGAATAGTTGGAGACCCCTTCAGATCATGGGGATTCATCTATAGTTGGGTTCATTGGTTTTCATGAGAACACCCATGAAGGATCCAAGCAGTCAAGTACATATGGTGAGAAAAAACACAATGTTATTCAGAGAGACTTGCAAGGCAAGCCGGTGATAATCAACCAGCGTGACGAGCACTTAGAACTACATGGGTAAAGGAAGGAGGAGATTAAGCATAATGATATGGTAGACCCTTGTACAACTGAGTCCATAGATCTACAAGAGGACATCCATGAATAATATGAATAATCAAGTGTAGATAGTCATCCACCAGTGCATCCATGTTTGACAACCAAAGAGGATGAAAAACAGATTGTCCCCACAGGTGGAGAAGGCCAAGGAGAAGACATTCAAGGAAACTTAAGTGAGGAGCTAGTAGTAGTGAACCAGAATGATGAGCATCATCAAGAGGGGATACATGAAAAACATAGTATGTAGGATGAGCCATTTCCAGAGAGTTGGTTAAAGGCTCAAGTTGAATTTGTGATAGTTTGGCATTTGGTGCAGACATATGTAGAGACATTCAACATGGCACCAAAATTTCCAGGAGAGGACTATCGAGAAAATATTAATCATTTCAAGATAGATCTTATGATGTTGAAGCAAAGGGTTCAGACATTCTGAGGCAATGTATTACAGGAGAACAGGAAAATTGTGGAGCTCATAAGATTATGTGCCAAGTCAACATTCAAGTTGTTTAGGGCAGAGTTTAACAAATGGATCATGTTGAATGACTGTGTGGAGAAACATGAGTTGGGTATCGAGAAACATTAGCAAAGTATATTTGTTCCATGTGCAGGTATTCATCCTTCCCACCAGATGGATTGGTGAGAGATTATGAGTTGGTACTCTATTGATGGGATGATTCTTAGGAGGATACTCGTAGCCAAGGGCACATCACAACATGGTCCTTTAGGCATAGACAATGATGGAGGCCTGAGGTGGTATCATAGCCCGAAGATCCCAAGACTTGGGTGGCATTGGGATCCAAGTGGATCTATTGATGGTAGGATAGGTCAGAGGATTGTTTGGGATCTATGTATCGAAGAATCCATTCATGTTTATTTAGCAGGGAAGCATAGGGTAGCACAATGGTTTGTATGGGATCTTCATATCAATATACAGATGTGTCTGCTATGGATAGATGTGGATTCCTTGAGGGCAAGTAATTTTGGGGTGGGAGGATTTGTAATATTCCCTTTTCATGATATGGTCAAAATGGACAGAATCTGTCCATGGTATTTTCCTTCATTTTTCGAGGGAAAACAATTAAAAAAAAGTTTATAGAGAGTCCATCAAGCCTATAAAAGGTGATAGGAGCTAGACATTTGGATCATCTTGAGTTTGTCTATCCTAATGTATCTTGTTGAGAACTTGGCGAGGCGAGTTCTAGTTTGATCCTGAGACGAAAACTCTACAAGTGTAATTTGTCATATAGATCCATCCGGGGTCTACAATTGTGCTTCAATGTCTTTGTTTTCTCATATGATGAGCAATTATGCATGCTATTGTAGGGGCGCCGATATTATTGTACGAACATGTACTATTTTCTTTAGTTAATATTATAAATAAAAATTGTATTTCTAGATCTTGTTTGTATTTTTGTTTCTTATTAAAACACTAAAGCCTCCTAAATCTATTAAAAATTCTGAAATTTAAGCTCTTACATAATAATAAAAAAGAATTGTTATCATTTAAAAGGAGAAAAAAGAAAATTAAAATAGTAATTATCTTACTTATAAGAGTGAAACCAAAATGTAAAGACAAAGTATCTTATATTATAGAGAATCCATTTCTTATCCAAATTGGCTAGTGCTAAAACTAGATAAGATGAGTTAGTGAATTCAAAACTCCACCTCGTTAAAATTTCCTAGCTAATCAAAAACACATTGCCATAATCTTTCTATATATATGTTGTGTTATGAAATTTTTTTATAAATAACAACCTCAAATTTATTTTTATTGATAAAGATATCCTTAAGTTGATTGGGACATTGTCTTCAAAACTTGTGGATAAATTTGTTGTCTTTGTTCTTCATGTGTTATTTATTGATGTCTTTAATTACGACATGATTATTGTAACACTCGGACCCTCTAGTTTCATTGACATATAGCGTTAACGACGCTCATCATTAGAGCCTCCAAGAATGATTAACAACAGTGATTCCGCCATCCACCACAAGGTTATGCCCGCTAACATATTTAGCCTCATCGCTCGCCAAGTACAGCCCCGCCTCCGCAACGTCCTCCGCTTTAAGAGTCGCTCCTTCTAAGTTGGCGGAACTATTGCAGAAGGCCTCTACGGCGGCCTTATCCTCTTCTGAAACAGCAGAAGCATTGCCTTGTTTCATGTAATTGACTGCAAGGGCTGTGGCCAAGCCAAATGGAGAGACAGCGTTAACTCTGATCCCGTATTTTCCAAGCTCAGCTGCTCCACTCTTAGTAAGCCCTATGATTGCATGCTTCGAGGCCGTGTATGAGTAGGGGGAAATTCCTCCCAAAATACCTGCAATGCTAGCAGTAGAGATTATGCAGCCCTTCTTCCGCGGGATCATCACGCGAGCTGCGTGCTTAATGCCCAGCATCACTCCTCTCACGTTTACTTTCATCACTCGATCGAATTCTTCCATGTCATACTCCGCTGCGCTTTTACTTGCAGCGATTATTCCTGCGTTGTTATACATAATATCGAGTTGACCATGTTTCGCCACGGCCAAATCCACCGCTGCGCTCACCTCCTCTTCTTTGCTCACATCGCAGTGCAGGTAAGTGGCCGCAGGGGAAAGAGATTCGGCCAGAATTTTGCCGGCTTCGTCTGCAATGTCTGCGATTATGACTTTGGCTCCTTGCTTTGTGAAGAGCCGAACGATGGCTTCTCCTATGCCCGCTGCCCCACCCGTTATTATTGCTACCTTGCCCTCCAATCTGCATTCAAAGATCGTTGGCATTCAAAGGTCGTTGGCTAGAATCATGAAACGGCATAAATTCGGAGAATTGAATTCTGAAACAAAAAACAAAAACCGAAAGAGCAATTCTGCGATGCTGTGATATTACCGTCGCTGTGGTCCATTAAAGCTCAGATTGCCAACACAAGAAGCCGCTGCATTAAGCTCTTCGTTAGACATGGTTGAGGAGCGAGATTGGATAATGACACAGGAAACAGATAACTAAAGAGTCAGTATTATGGAGAAGCAGGGCGTTGCAGGCAGGGTCGTCACAATGAAATCACGCAATTATTGTAATGAAAATAATTGCGTCGTAATGTACGTTGTTGGGAAGGAGCCAAAGAAGAAAAATAGAAGAGATGACAGTACTAACCAGCCTATATAATTGTGAAAATAGATTTCCGGAACCCGTGCTGGCGGATGATTATTTCTCTTCGTTAGGGCATAGGAATCTATTATTTTGTCTAATGCCGAGGCCTGATATGCGATGACAGAGGCCCGATATCCGATGACAGAAGCCATATATACGATGACATAAAAACGTGGATCACGGTATGGATATTTTAAATCATGTTTAGAATAAAATTTATTTTAATATATTAATTATTTATTTTCAGAATATTTCAACTACACGAGAAACACCATTTTAATATATTAATAATTTATCTTACAAATATTTCAAATACACGTCAAAATAATAATAAGTTTTCTTAATTAAATTATTAAAGTAAACAAATTAATTAAAAATAAAATAAAATAAGTAAAATAAATGTCGATTTTTTATTAGATTTAATATTATTTTTAAATTAAAATAAAGTCATTTATATAAGAGGAAAACTAATGATAAAATGGAAACCTAGTTTCACAATTAGTTTGTGTTGGACACCTAATCCTCAATGGGTTAGTGTGGAAGCCGAATGGACAAAAGGAGTCCAAGAGACCTTGGGATGTGAAACCCAACGGTCACATATTGTACTATAAATGCATCTCTTGTTAATAAAAATTGTACTTGCATGTTTTATCTTTCATATTTTCTTGTTGCCCATGCGTGTTTAACATGGTATCAGAGCTGCAGGTGTATTCCTACTCTGCCTATTTAGTGTGAGCCACCTATTTCTGTGGCCTCTATAAACCACTACTCTTTGAAATGTTCCTTTGATTGGTACACTGCCACCCATACTGACCGATTTCCTACAGGCATAATGCCCTCAATCGAGGAGGACTAGAACTTGAGTCTGGTGCCCTAGATCACTTGGCCATCCTTAGCTGTATCTCACATTTGAGATCCTTAACAGCGAGATAACATTTGGGTTTGTCACGTCGAAATATGTCTATAATGTATCGAATTTTCTAGCAACCATCCCATCTGTGTATCTCCTCGTAAACGAAAAATTAAAACAGTTGTCCAAAGTTTCTTTGCGGGTTTGGATATTATGAACAATGACTATTCTTAGGTAGACGAAAGAATAGTCGAGGGATTCTAAAGAAGGTACTCTCAAATACCTTGCCACGCTGCTCTCCGTTGCCAGACCTCTGGTTGATCATACCTCCCAATATACGCAACCAACAGTTGGACCTCTGCTTACACCGTTGGCTCTCCACACATATGCGCAGCCAACAGCTCCCATCTGGCTTCAGTAATTCCGCTTATTTTGCCACATTCGCCTCCGCTTACATCGTTGGCTCTCAAAAGGCGTTTTCTTTGAAATTCGATTTCCAAGTCCATGTTTGAGGCATCCTCTTGTCAGGCTTCCATTTCGCTCTAGCTACAACTCACATGAGGTTGCGAATTCAAATCCTAAGGAGTTGTGGTAGCAGGGTTCTCGACACTTTTTCTTACGAATTGCTAAAGGTTGCATCCCGCAGAATATCAGGCAAGAAATTCTTTAATTCTTTGAATGCCCTTTGATTTTCAGAAAGCCTAAGATAGCAACAACTTATGTGTTTAAGAAATCGCACGGGCGGTTGTTATGCAAGTGATGAACCAAAGGTTATTGGCATTTGGTCTGAATGTGTGAGTGTGAATTTGCCAGCGAATGAGGTTTTGGATTTGGCATTTACTGAGCATGCATTATGTGCATGAGTTATTTTTCAAGACCGTTGAAATCGTCGGTTGACTAGCTGGACGGGTGTCTTGAGGAAGACTTCAAAACCGTTTCATATTCTCTGCAAACTCATCTCTGTCCATAACGCGCTGCCTTTCCAGCGCTGCCTCTGCTGCAAACTCACTATTGAAACGTTGAATGATGGCCTGACATGTTGCACAATACCCTGCTTGATATAAACTGGAGACCTTCTGCGTAATGGTGTGGCTGCTTTGCACAGTGGAAACGTGGTGACAACGAACACTGAAAGGACAGTAACGCACTCTGTTACTCGATTAATGGCGAGTTTAACATTCGAGGATGGACAGCATCAGTGTTGAAATTTCGAATGGTTGTTGAGTAACGTCTGCTGCTGGCTTACTATTCAAACAACAAATAACTTCAAACACTGTGGAATGCGTTCCTTGCTCATAATCGACTGGAGGTCTATATTATTGCTGCACATGGGAGACGAAGAATATGCATGAACAGTGGAATACGAAGACAATCATTCTTTTAATGTTTGAATTTTGTTTTTGTACATAGACGACATGCATTTATGCTTGTAAGATAGACCAAGGTTTCCTGAATAAAGATGGAAAACGAAGTGATATGCTGGATGGTGCGGTGAGCGTGGAGCGAACACGCGACCTTTTTGTAAGGATTGGACTGTATTTTTTATTTTCAGGTCAAAGCCGAAGATGAAGGGGTTTGCCATTTTGTAAGCTCGGTTACTGTTTATGTTCATAAATGAATGGTGTGTGAACGCAGCGGAAGCGTGATGAGCCCAGGTCTCTTCTGTTCTTGGCATCTCTGTAACCTGCTCTCGCCATCTCCAGGTCCTTCTTTCCCCGAGCCATGTTGAGGATATGATTTTTTTCTCCTCCACAAACTGATCGAAGATGCGCTGCAACGTTCGCTAAGATGCGTAAAGTAATTTTAAACTTATCTCCTTGACAATATCGTCAAGAGTGTCGTTCCTGCCTGCGTTTATATCCAGAAATAGTGATTGGTCCTGCCTTGCGAGACTTCGAGCTAAGGAAGGCAAGCATTCATTCCTTTAAAGTTTCAAAGAACTGACTAACTTGTATATGGCTTGATGAACCAGTAAGGTCGGTTAGAACGTTGCCGTAGCCTCTGGCATAAGTATCCCATCTTTACACATCCTTGGTGAAAGCCAACTGACAACATAAGAGTGAATGTAGCCGAGACAAAGCCTGCCAGCTTTTGATTGTTGAAGCATGGGCCTTTTGCTACACTGCTTTACTTGAAGCTTGCTTTCAGCTTAGCTTTTCCTTTAATCACTAGTTCTTGTACTACAGTTTTAGCCGGCAAGGATATTTGCTATCCTCTCGACAGAACAAGAGGCTGTTTATGACGTTCAATAGATGAATAATTTTTTTGTATGATTGTTGTTGTGTACTTACAATTGTTCAGAAGATTATGTGTTGGTTGGTCTGTTGGTATTTTGGGTCAGTTTCTACCATACCAGAATGAGTTTGTCACAATTTGGATGCCATTTAGAGGCTGTTTGTGTGGCTGTATATTCTTCTCACTAGCTGATACTGAAGTGTTGATATACGTTGAAGAGTGAACGAGTATTTGAAGGATCCAAGCAAGTTTGCAGTTGTTGCTGCTCCAGTGTAGCATTGTATTTAAAACTCATTATAGTGCATTGATTCCTGATTCCACTGCTACATAAAGAGTTTGGTGGGCTGATTGTAATCCTTTATGTTGCACGCTGCTCATTTGCTAACATTTATAAAGGATATTGCAGTGACATTGAATTGTGAGTGATTGTTGCTTCTTCTTCACTAGTTGATAGTTGTGATCAGTTTCTTTAACGTATAAGATAATGAAGAAAATGACCAGACTTGATAATGCATTAGAGTTGTTAAATACTCTGATACATTCCACTGTTGATGAGATGGCTAAGATCAACAAAACCTCTCTATTCAATATTAAAATATGTCTACAAAATGCACATGAGAATATTGATTTTTTGCAGCTTGAAACTCAGCTACAGCAAGAAGAACTAAAACAAAGGAGTCATTCTGAACATGTTTCTATTCAGAACATTGAGACTGCAACCCATCAGAAGCAAGTCAATGATGTTACAGTTGGTTCAAATTTAGTACTCCATAAAACAACAGTTGTAAATGCAGATGCAGAAACTTAGTCTGCACTTCCCAAGCCCATCATCAGACCTTGGGAACAGCTTGTCCACAACAAGCACAGAACTGGTCTTGGATATGACAAGGACTTGTCCTTTCATATTCTAGACTACTCCAAGCCCATTCAGTTTCAAAGTGCTGGATTTATTCATGACAGTTCACCTGCTCCTCATGACAGTTCAGCTTCAGCTGTTCCAGACTCTGCCCATCTTCCACAGCAACAACAACATATTGTGAAATGCCAACACTGTGACCGAGTTGGCCATTTGAAAGATCACTGTTTTGATCTTCATCCATGTAAGCACTGTCATAAAACCAGCCATTCTTCACACAGATGCTTCAGAAACAAACGTCCTACAAGAACAAAGATTCATCTTGGATGGATCGCTTCTTGGCAATGGGCATCAACAGCCAAGAAGATATTCCAAACACATGTCAGAACTTGTTCTAGAGTATTGAACAGTCTTGCAGTTGAGTTTTCTCCATCTTCTCACCTTGTATCTGACAGGGGGGGAAATGATGGTCATCTACAAGCTTCAAAGCCACATCAAGCGAGCCTAAGCCACAACCTGCCACACCAGTTTCAGAGTTGTAGCCAGAGACAAAGATGCCCGTGAACATGCCTTTAGTTGGCAATCTGGGACACTTCCTCTAGCAGAAGACTTCAGCTTCTTGCGAGTTTTGGAATAATTCCAGGAACACAATTGAGAACACTTCCTCTAGCAGAAGATACCAGCTTCTTTCCAGATTTGGAAGAGTTCCAGGAATTGCATTAAGAATTCCAGAGTTGTTGGTCATCCTTAAACCATCACAGGTTGAGACTTCCCTTTTCAGGTTGAAGTTCTCCCTTTTATGCGGGGTGAGACCTCCCTTTCATGGTTGAAGGTTTCCCTCTTCAAAACAATAGGAGCACTTCCTCTAGCAGAAGACTCCAGCTTCTTGCCAGTTTTGGAAGAGTTCCGGGAACTGCACTAAGCGTTCCAGTGTTGGTGGTCATCCTTAAACCACCGCCCTTTATACCAACATTTCATAGAGCACATTCAGCCTAGTGCTGCCATGCATATTTGCACATTTTGTATTACAGCTCTCTTCTTGGACTCATACATAACCCTTCGGATTAAGGGGGGGAATGTTGGACACCTAATCCTCAATGGGTTAGTGTGGAAGCCGAATGGAAAAAAGGAGTCCAAGAGACCTTGGGATGTGAAACCCAACGGTCACATATTGTACTATAAATGTATATCTCTTGTTAATAAAAATTGTACTTGCATTTTTTATCTTTCATATTTTCTGGTTGCCCATGTGTGTTTAACAGTTTGATTGATTTTGTTAGACATAGAAGAAACTTACACGTCAAATTTTTAACAGATGCCCAAATTACCATTTAAAGAAACAACATCAGCAATACCAGTTGGAGCAAGCAAGAGTAGCAGGTTTTCTCCATTGGTAGAGTTGGTTAGGAAGGCATTTTTGAAGCAATCAATTAGGAAAGACTTGTTGGTGCCATCACTACCTTGGATGAGGATCCTTAACGGTGTGGTGGAGGAATTGTTGGAGAAGTGGGAAAAAATGATACTGAATGCCATGTTCTGACTTGGGGACAAGGAGGAAAGGGAATGTGGATATGCACAACTATATATAAAGCAATCATATTACTCAAGTTCAGAAAAGAGTAAGGCAAAAATAGACGTAGATTCAATTGAGCTAGTCAATAATAAAGCTAAAGAAAATACATATAAGAGGGATAGAGTGAAGGTGAAAACCTTAAGGCTGTAGGAAAAAAACATAAGAGGAAGAAGATTGAGCTCTCCTTGAATTGATAGCACCAAAAATTTTAAGCTATGATTGGAGCATTCCAAGATGATAACGTTGAGATTGGAAGGTACTTGTAAAAGGACAAATCGACTACAGTGTCAAGAAAGAAGAATGGAAAAAGGCAACTAGTTAGAAGGATGGCCATGGCTGATTTAGTCTTGAATCTTGGTCAATGGTTAAATTCACAATAAACATATTTCGTATAAATTTTGATGATTTCCATAAAAGTCCTCTTTTCTTTAAAATAAAGGGCATGTTCCAAAGATAACTATCTTGTAAGTTCAAAGATCACATGCGGGTACTTAGAACATTTTGTCAATGGTGGCATAGCTCATTCAAGGTAATGAAAAACAAAGAGGGGAGGAATATACAGAGAATAAGACAAGGTTGTTGAAAAGTAAGCAGACAAAGAGACTGTAAAGAAGAGCGTGAAACCACCAAATGATGGAACAAAGGAGGGTGACACAAAAGACAATTGAGACAAAAAGATATCATTAAAATCAATCGTATGAAATTTCTCATAGATAAACCGCAAAAGACAATTTTACCTTCAATGCAGAGAAACCTTCCCATGCACATCACAGTGAGCTAAAATTTTGATATAAAGATGTGTGGAAAGAAATATCCTGATAAAATGTCCCATTAAAGACTAAGCTCTATGTTCTCAGACTAATTAGTATGAGAAACCAAGGACTTCAATATCGATAAGAACTCAACCACAATTACGATAGAAATTTAGAATTATTGTATAACCACCTTACACGTTACTGCTAATTAAATTATTTTCTTAGACACATGGTGCACACAAGTGCTAACTCCAGTGTGCAAGCAATGCCTTTGACCAAATCTATAACAATGTTGAAGCAACAACAAGATGGTGAATATCAGAACCACCTACCATGAGATAGACATTTGAATCCAAATGGTAGAAAAATGAGAATAACACCTTCCAGTAAAAGAAGTTGTAACAAAGGAGTGCATAAAGGAGAGAATTTTTTGCTTATGTAATATGTTACACATCAATCAAGATTGGTAGCCTCTAGAAACAATAGAAAATGTTACAGTTTAGGAAAACACCACTGATAGAGATTAACAAATAGTTGTAACATAGTTTGCTCTTTCCCTGAGGTCGAATCCCACACCAAGGAATTATTGTATGCATATAAGAGGAGAATGGATGCACTATTGTGTGCACAAAAAAGGCAAACAACTTTCATTGATTTTGACACATATTCAATATATCTCCACTCTCTCAATCTAATAGTTTTTCTTAAGGTTGAACATCAAGGATTGGTACCCACCTTCAAGAATACAGAGAAACAAGCATCCTCTAAGGTGACCATAACCGAATACCATTCTGGACAATTTTCTGAAAGTCGTGTTTGAACTCAGTCATAATGAATTTTCAAATTAGATGAGTACCTTGGGAATTTGCATTCCAATGGGAAAGACAAAGAACCTAACAATTTATTTTAAAAAAAAAGCGAGAGAATATGAATGGGGTTATCACTAGGAACGCAGTCCCTTCATGTCACTCCAGAGGCTCCAAATTTTGTCGACTCAAGCAACATCTGGAAAGCCAAAGAGATTTCTTGCTTTCTCTCTTGAGAATATATAAGGAGAAAATGAAGATGGTATTCTTGTTCTGGCCAAAGGTTCAATTGCGTATTTTCAATTTTGGAAACCAAAGAGGCAACAATTCGTGATTTGCTACAGATCTAGATAACATAACATTTCCTTTGTCTATTGAGGGTCCAAATGTGATTATACAAAGTTTTATGGTATTGCTCAGCAATGTTGCATGCCCAAGGGATGTAACCACATTTGATTGCAATTTGGTGTTAGGATATGATAGAGATGAACAGACTAGGTATGGCCAACAATAATGAAGGTCGGTTTAAGAGATACTTACTGCTACTCCTCTTATCGAATTGATTGTAGTGTGACCTACAAACAATTTTCGAGTTGGTATTAAATTTATATTCTAAACCCCACTTACTTGCAATTGTTAAGGTTGATAAGTTAAGGTGTTAATTTCCTTTTTAGACCATTTTCTCTGCTCATTAGCTTGGATCACGACAAAAGTAAAAGGGATGTAAGAAAACGCAAATGAAAGTAAGACTACTGCAAATTACATATGGCCAACAAAAGATAGAAACTTAGTACCTAAAAATACCCTGATCTGGAAGGGTACAAGGATAATTCAAACAACGCAGAATAACAATACCATTGTCTCTGTTTAACAAGCATTTTGATGGAAGCTTAAGAAACTTGTCTATAGTAATCATATGAATAGCATTTAAAAACTGTATAATTAATATGGTGCTTTGAAAACACCAATCTTTACAACTCACCTACAGTACGAATTCAATGGTTTTATTTGTGAAAGCTTCTCTATGGTCTCTTACAATACATCGATAAAATCTTTCAAAAGAGGCAAAGCTTTAGAAAATAAACCTCATAATTTCTATTGAAACCATTCATATTGTACAGATGACAAATTTTCCAAAAATGTGAAAAACATGATCTAGAAAACATTCCAACATTGCTACCTCTGTTTCACAAACAACTAATGAGAAGAGCCCCTCACCCAAAGAGTGATATGTGTCTACGTTACCAGAAGTGGGAAAAAGGAATAGAAGCAGGAACATAGTGAGAAGCAGAGCTAAAGGGTTTTAGGAGATAAGAAACATAAACCCCACCCTCCCTGGTATATTTTACACATGCAAAATTGAATAGTAATGCACTAATTTAGTGTCAAGACAAGAACAGATACAACAACAGGAACGAAATGAAAAACAGGTCCCCTGGTCATGTTTCTGGTAACATAGATAGGCATCTAATATAAAACCTACAACAAGGGGAATAGACACACATAAAATCAAGCCGCACATTTGAGTCTATGATGTTATAAACAATAAGAAATCATTGTATAGATACTTAAAAAATATGGTCACTGGGAAAAAAAACTAACCTGTTACCTTTAATTTTGAACCAGGCCTCTAAACATTGCTTGTGAGCAACAGCTAGATCATCCTTGCAAGAATAACCCAACACAATAGATTCCCCTACCTCTTGGTTGGTCTCCAGAGTAAGATGCAATATTCTACACTCCTTCTCAGATCGACTCCCAATTCTGTCTAATTGCCTCCCTTGATCAGAAGGTAAATTCCCTTCTGGTGCCTTCACCTCAGGGTTAGGACCCTTCTTAAGACCTACATCGGAACTATCAGAAAGAGAATGCCTTGCAAGATCTGACATTCCTACAATATCAGGATCATAAGAATTAGAATAATCATATTCATCATGTCAATATGTTCCTCCATTTGAATCATACTGCGAATTCCAAGACTAATCTTCAACATCAGAATAATTTGGGTTGTGTGCACTACCATCCACAGATGGTCTGCATGAGATGGCTTCCTCATGCTCCTCATATGCTAGAACAATTATGGACTCATCTTTAACTGTAGAAGTTGAGGACCTCTCTATGCTAATGAAGAATGGGATATAAACTTCGACTTACTCATAAATATGACTGAAAAAGCCCTTGTATTTCCCCCATTTCTCTTCAGAACTCTTATTTCTCGCACTTACTACGTTTGTGTGCTTAGGGACCACAACCAACAAGTAAATATGGCAGACAGGGTTTGACTGACCAACGACAAGGAGAAGGGTACAACACTCTTTAACATCAGTAACACCATGTGAGGGAGATGGAAAACGAGACTCAGTGCAATTCAATGTGGGAGGTATGAAGGACGAGGCTCGATTGACTAGTGGGAAGGAGAAGGTTACAACGTGCCAAAGAGGAGGGCGTGAAAAGGAAAAGTGGAGGGGAGGGCACATGTGTGGAGGAGGATTCCGTTCAGTAGAGAGTTGCAGAAATAGGTAGGTAGCGGAAAACGTGGGCTAATAAAAATTTGGGCAGATGACAAAATTTATTGGTTGGAGGGACAAACACATGGAAAAATGTTATTGGTTGGAAGGGAGAAATCCAAGCTTTCCCATTGGCTAGGGTGAACAGTGTTTGACCACCCCAAGCTAACAAATAAAACACATATTGGCATAATTATAAGAGAATTGAAAAGATTAAAAAGGTATGCAAGATAATTTAACAATTATAAGAGAACCCCAATGCATTAAATAATTTTTGTGGAAGAAGAATTTTCTTTGGCATTATGATCATTTATATTATGTAGGATTTTTCAACTTAAATAGAAGGTTTTTTTTAGAATTGTAGATTTTTTTTATAGGAGGATATATAGAGTTCTTGAAAAGATACCATGGGAATGAGAATGATTTTTTTGGGAAGGTTTTAAAACTAATGCTCAAAATTTTATGGTTGAATGTGTAGTCCCCCAATAGAATAAGGGAGAGACAATCAAGATGTTAAGTCTCCTACAAACTTTAGTTATACCAAATCCATGTTGGGAAGAACTTTCAATGGATTTTATTCCATGTTTACCTAATTTTGAAGGAAAAAATGTTATAACGGTAGTAGTGAATCAACTGAAGAAGTATGTCCATTTTTTCTCTATTTCTCATCCCTTTAAACCAAGTACAATAGTAATATCAATTATGAAAAAAATTCAAAAACTATGTAGAATCCCTCAGATTAATTTTTTTTTGAAAGAAATGGGTAGGAATTTGTATTATTAAAAAAAATCAGGTTAGTAGTGTTATCGGGAAATCTAGTGTCTATGCAGAGCTGCTAGTCCCACTAAGACTGGTAGCTATCTTAGAAACAAACGAACTAAAACTACTTTCATTTTCCTCTATGAGAAGTAGATAAGAGGGGAACAAAGGAGACCAACCTCTGTCTTGCGCTTGGTTCCTTGCTTGATTCCTCTCCCTTATGATAGATCTTTGCCACTCGCTTCCTCGTCTACCCAGCTTCAAAGAGCACATGTGGAATCAAAGCAGCATAACACTATCCAAGAACAGAGATCTACTATCACAAACAATATAGGACCAGATATATATTGACCACACAAATGCATATATCATCAATCATACAAGAATGTGGAGGAAAACGTGAATAGCTTTATTAATATCAAGAATAGCAAAGAGGATTACAACCAAATGTTCTGACCCAGCGTCATCCTCTCAGAAAGAAAGCCCTTCTTCACCTCATGAAAAGCTTAGATCACCCAACACTATGATGTTACACCAAGAAACTAGTAGCACTTCCTTACAAGATACAAAATTCCAGCCTCTGGATCTCTGGGATGAGGGATCCATATATAGATGATTGCAGGGAGGTGAGTCAGCTTCTGAGATTTGATTAGTGTCCTCTCTCTGATAGTTCTTGATTCCACTTGGAGATTGATGATATCTTACTCATCCCTGGGCGAATTCAGAGAGGCAAGTGTCACAGGAGAAGTTTCTGGAAGATTCCATGATCATCCACCTCGCAAATTGACTCTACCATTTGTCCACTCTCGCCCATTGCAACCCATAGAAGGGATTTTCAGTATGCATCGCACCTCCCGTGTGCATTTAGGTGGGATGCATTGCACTTTGACCATGGAGCAGGTGAGATGATCCAGTTTTGACCAATTCTGAGCAGTTTTTCATGGAGAACTTCTGGGAGATGATGTAATCAGCTGACCTTGTTATTTTAGGGTATGGAACAACACTTTTAGGGACTTAGGAGCCCTTGGTTTATGGACATGTTTGATTGGGGTCGCAGTGCCCAAAAATGTCTATAACAGTTGCCCCCTAAAGCATGAGGTCGTTAATCTTTTGATGTCGGGTGAAATGCTTTATCATGAGGATCCGAAGTTTTTTCAAGCTGGAAGGCGACCTGTAATAAGATACAATGCAATAAATTATCTTCATAATATTTTCATGATCTAGCTTAGGCGGGCATTCCCATGCTCAGCTTTATAAATTCATTTTCATGTACATAAGACAGACAATCGTCTGTGTGCAGATTGATGATTCTGGTAGAGCCATCATCCCTTAGATTGGATGATTATCTGTGCAGCAATGATGTACATTTGATGTCTTTATTTTCTTGAATATATATCACAGCCCGGATGGATGAAACTAGATCCGAGGTCTTCAATCTCGTTCGATCTTCACTCAAAGTACAAGTCGATCCATGTGAGAGATGTTCTGGAGTCGAACATGGAAAGACATCGCCTGATTACCAACCAATGATGTAAGCTGTTAACAGGCGCGAGAGGAATCACCAATGATGATGATGACCCTCAAGGTACTACAGTACAATTCACGTGGTGTGAATAAGGGACTTGGCGTCGAACACCACACAAAATCCTTCGGTCAAAGGCCATTGTTGTAAACCTGTCGCCGGAAGTGAGAAACTTGCCATTGAGGCGTGCAAGCTTCAAAGTACTAAAAGGGTTGTCCCTAAGTCGACTTCTTGGATAATGAGCTGATGTCGACAAGAAGCGACCCTCCATAGGAGGGCCTTAATGAATCCCACATCTACAGCACGGAATGGAGTAAATGATTTTGGAGGTGAAAACAATTTGATGATACAGGGTTCAGGGTGGCGGTCATGAAAGAATGGAGCGTAAATGTATTGCAGTGGATGAGACACAAGTGAATTCTCTGAGCAACTTCTCTTGAACATACCAGCAACACTGACATGATGGATTGGTAGCGTTAACCCCAAATATGGATGATGTGATGGACCAATGGTGATATGACCAGTGAACGGAACAACCCAACCCGACTCGGATGTGGAGTGAAAGTGTCATGTTCAAGAGTGACTTGCTACCAATAAAGTTTTTTCAAGTTTTCTTCCCAATTTTTCCCCAGTCATTGCTGACCAGTACCTCTTTATTTTTGTCAAGCTTGAGGAGGATAACATATGCTTGTTCTATAATTTGCCCTTCGGGCAAACCCATTGCTATGTTTTAACGAGCCTAGCGATAGTGAAACTCGTTCTTGTCTGTATGGACAAGTTTGTCGCTATTCGGTTTTAATGAGTTTAACGACAAAGATAACTCGGTCCTTTTCAATTTTAGAGAGTTTGAAAGGGACGTAAAGAAAACTCCAATAATCCTTTTTCGTCTCATAATCCCTTAAGTCCGAAAAAGTATAAAATAATACAAAAGGGATGAATTTTCGGTAATTTTAACGAGCCGAACAAACAAGCGCTCGATCTTTTTGTGTAATAATCCCTCAGGTCCAAAAAGATTAAAATCTATAGGAGGGATAGTACTTCCGGTTACTTTAACGAGCTGGAGAGGCTAATTGCTCGGCAATCTTTTCATATTTTACGAGTCAGATGAAAAGAGCTTAAAGGAGACTCGTTTTTCGAGGAACGATTGATAAATTCGGGTAGCAGCTGATTCCAGGTAAGGTTTGGAATTTTCCAATCACGGCAGTGTCACGAGGATGGCTAACAGGATCACTCTTTGCAGTTGTTCCTCAAAAAGGGTAAACAACCAAATGGAGGTGAATGATCGGCCAAAAACAGAGTGGAGGTGATGATGAGAACACGACCAAGGCTTCAAAGGCTGATGATAATGCATTCACGATGGTTATTTACCTGAAATTGGTTCATTTTTTAATGAATGAGCTTAAACTCTGGGGGAAACATTCGCTCATTGCTTATGTTTAATTTTTAACGAGCTTGAACTCCACATAAAAACTGCTCGATCCAGTCATATAATAAGGATGTCTCATCTAAGATGCCATTTTTATGGAGCTTGCACCTTACAAAGCTTTGCCCTGCATCCTTTCTTTATGCAAGTTAGGAAACGACCAATCCTACGAGTTTAAAGGGTTAGAGGACCTACAAATTTAAAAAATAAATGGTCGCTCTTCACTTGCATGCCAAAATGTTTGCATGCCCCCAGGTATAGTGAAGTAGAGTTTCCAGGTTACCCTTCAATTTGCAGACAAAACATTTGTTTTATCGGGAAAGGCCTACCTTTTCCATGTTACCCTTCAATTTGCAGACAAAACATTTGTTCTATCGGGAAAGGCCTACCTTCTAACAGAGGTATCTTATTCCGGTCTAACCCCATTTTCCTAAATGGACGGGTGCGTCAACCAGTCATATATCCTTCGCGGAAACCTACTCTATGCCCAAGGTTTTCCTGCTGAAACAGACCAGGGTGCATGCCCCATGGGTTTCAGTCATGTCCTCCCGAATCACTCGCGCTCATCAGGTGGATGGACTGGGGATTGATGGGACATTCCTTGCGTGAAAAGACCATTTAGGGATGGTATTTGACTGTTTGCTATGTGTGAGCCGGGGAATGAAAGCTGGTCTACGAGCTTGACCACTCTTCCTTCATGCGGAAAACACATTACTCTAAAGAGCGAGGAGACAATGGCTCCCATGCAATAAATATAGTCGCGTCCAAGGAGTAGATTATAATCTAGGGGTCCTTGGACTACCATTACGTTCATGTGAATGGTTTTCCTTCTCAATGTTATCGGCACATTGGGAAGGATCCCTAACAGTCGACTGGTTCCTTTCTTAAAGCCTGTTAGATTTCTCATCTCAGGCAAAAGCGATGGCGAACCAAGCGCTTTCCAAGCAGTTGAGGAAAGGATACTCATAGAAGCCCCTTCATCTATGATGGTACCGGCCATGACCATTCTGTATATTTGTACAATGATTTGAAATGGTAGACTAGCCGGTAAACGGGGTCTGCCTAGTAGATTCCAATCGAAGGAAACAACTAGGTTGCTCGGAGGTGGGACCGAATAGACGACCGGATATGACTCTGACGAATTTCCTTCCTGCGGTAAAGGAACGGATAGACTGCCCCCATGTTCATCGAAGTCTGTGTTTACGAAGAGAATTTGAACGATGTCGTTCTTGTTCTCTCTGGTGACTGTATCATTTGAAGATGGACCTTCTGAAGGCAAGACCGGGTCAACTGCCGCCTCAACCTTTTGACTTTCGTCTGGTGTGAATTCAGATGGTTTATCTTCAATGATAGACGCTTCGACCGACCACAATGGCATGTCAGTAGGATTTTCAACTAGTGATGGACTTGGCAAGAGTTTCTTATATCTAGGAGGAAGCCGTAACGGTGAAACCGGACGGTCATCCAAAACTCTTTTAGCTTCGTCAAGGAAGGGACAACGGTGGATGGCGTGATCCCCTTCACACAGTTTACAAGGGAATTTAATTTTCCTTTTCTATCCCGACGCTTCACTTTCACTAGTTGACGGTGTACTTTCAACATGATCATCAGAGGTTGTTGACACCAGATTGTGCAAACGAGGAGACCAGTCCCTTACGATCCGAGGGATGCAAGGACAATCTCGATGATAGTGATCTCCTTTGCAAATGACACATGGAGATTTAGGCTTTGACAGCGCAGTGTGTGGATTTTCACTAGATGATGCATGGTTGCCCCTTTTTGCCTTTGGCTCCTTCTTCTTCTTCTCTTTCTTCTCCTTCCCCTTCTTCTCCTTCTTAGTTACTTGATTTTTGGCTTTACCAGCTCCATCAAGTGAAGAGGAAGGAAGAGAGGGAGAATCGGATGAAGTAGAAGGTTGGGGGGTAACTCTGGTATCATCTAGTTGCTGACTTGATTGCTCAGGAATCACGGTGTTCTGAATGATAGAGGTCGAGAAGAGCCATACGGGCAGGCCAATTGTCAATCCTGGAAGCGACAATGTGGCCATATGGGGCGCACCAACATCTCCCCAAGAGGAGAAAGGACTAGGATTTCCTCCAAGGGGAAATCCTTGGTTGGTGGACTCCATTTTTCTCAACCTAAGACCAATGTAGGAAAGGTGATGTTTATTCCGATTAAAATAAATTTTAGATGCTTTGACACAACTTTTTTTTTCAATTTTTAAGAGTCGAGAAAAAACAAAAGATGACTCTAGTCGCCTTCGATTTTTAATGAGCTTGAAGTGACAAGTGCTCAGATGGACCTTTTCCTTTAAGGAGTCTGAAAAGGAACGAAAGAGACTACTCTGGAAGTCTAGACAGAGGGATTACCAAACCAATCGCAAAACTGCAGAATACTTTTTACGGTACGGCAGTCAATCTTCCCGAATGCTGTGTTCAGTGCATTGCAATCGATAGGGCGACAGACACGGCTTCCTATGGATAAAGGATATAGCCTATTGTGGTCTCCCAATATATACTCGACGATATGTGGGAGCACAAGTCTGTACTGGCACTTGTCGTCTCAAAGTGGAGGAATCACCCAACTAGCAATGAAAACAACAGTTACCAGGCTTTACGATGCCGGAATACATCTCTAGCCTAGACTTCTAAATGTTGTGTGTTAGGTTCCAAAGCGTTTTTAGATCATTAAATTTATTTTACACTTGATCTTGTTTAAGAAATTTGCCTTTCATGTTCACCGCATGATGTAGATATACAATTCCTAAAATGCAATCTAAGATGATAAACAATCGTTTAATCTTCTTTTTGCAATGAAAATCCTAGCTACTAAAGAAAGAGAGATGATATTCTTTCACCATAGAGCATAGAGCACACACTATATGCACTATCATAAATCAAACCAACAAACAGTCTAAATGAAAATGCACATCCATGTATTTGTTTTTCAACCTTCTTAATGTGTGAATGATAAAAAGAAAGCTAAGCACAAATCTAAATTATTTTTCAAAGTGACATTACTAACAAGCTTCTTTTCAAGACAAAATGAAGACAACGACGACACTTTGCGATTTGGAATTGAAAACTTGTTTTCGACACTTGAAAAACTACTAATTCAAATCAAATACAAGAGTAACAATGTAATCGACTATCAAGAACAGTCGGATTCTCTTTTATGACTGAAAATGACACTTGCGACACTTCCAAATCAAGAAATGACAGTTCAATTACGCTACTTCTTTGTAAAAGAGAATTGAAAATGGCTCACAATACATAAAAACATTTACAGTTCTTTGCACGATGGAGGCAGAATAATGGCAAGGAAGGGGGTTTCCACAGAGGTATACTGACTACAGACAACAAAACTCCTGAATAGAGCTGAAAAGAGTGAAGAAAAACCAAAGTCTGGAGGCAAAATTAGCCTTCTCTAACCATCGCACCTGTTACATAGGGATTCCAGTATGCATCCCACCTACAGCACACGGGAAGTGTGATGCATACTAATATCCTTGAAGAGAGGGTGCGATGGTACAGTGCGAGACTTTTGATCCAGTTCTTGATCATAGTTTGCAACACAGTTCAGGGATTTAGGCCGAGCAAGTGATAATCAGTAAATAAATCATAGGGGTAGATCTAAGGAGGTTACTAGAGCCACCACAAGGGCAATTAGGATGTTTACAAATCAATTGTTTAGTTTATAAACAAAACCCGAAGATAGAATGAAGCAACATTGATCTACTTTGCACTTGCATAGCAAATGCAGTTCGAAGGCTAGCTGGCTTGACTTCAGGCTCCGTCTGTAAGTTTATAAAAAAACCAAGTATAGAAAAGCAAACAAGCTATTCATTCCCCAACGGAGTCGCCATTTTGTTATCAGGAAATCTAGTGTCTATGCAGAGCTGCTAGTCCCACTAAGACTGGTAGCTATCTTAGAAACAAACAAACTAAAACTACTTTTGTTTTCCTTTATGAAAAGTAGATAAGAGGGGAACAAAGCAGACCAACCTCTATCTTGCGCTTGGTTCCTTGCTTGATTCCTCTCCCTTCTGATAGATCTTTGCCACTCGCTTCCTCATCTACCCAGCTTCAAAGAGCACCTATGGAATCAAAGCAGCATAACACTATCCAAGAACAGAGATCTATTATCACAAACAATATAGGACCAGATATATATTGACCACACAAATGCATATATCATCAATCATACAAGAATGTGGAGGAAAGCTTGAATAGCTTTATTAATATCAAGAATAGCAAAGAGGATTGCAACCAATTGTTCTGACCCAGTGTCATCCTCTCAGCAAGAAAGCCCTTCTTCACCTCATGAAAAGCTTAGATCACCCAACGCTATGATGTTACACCAAGAAACCAGCAACACTTCCTTACAAGATACAAAATTCCAACCTCTGGATCTCTGGGATGAGGGATCCATATATAGATGATTGCAGGGAGGTGAGTCAGCTTCTGAGATTTGATTAGTGTCCTCTCTCTGATAGTTCTTGATTCGACTTGGAGATTGATGATCTCTTACTCATCCCTGGGTGAATTCAGAGAGGCAAGTGTCACAAGAGAAGTTTATGGAAGATTCCATGATCATCCACCTCGCAAATTGACTCTACCATTTGTCCACTCTCGCCCATCGCACCCCATATAAGGGCTTTTCAGTATGCATCGCAACTCCCGTGTGCATTTAGGTGGGATGCATCGCACTTTGACCATGGAGCAGGTGAGATGATCCAGTTTTGACCAGTTCTGAGCAGTTTTTCATGGAGAACTTCTGGGAGATGATGTAATCAGCTGACCTTATTCTTTTAGGGTATGGAACAACACTTTTAGGGACTTAGGAGCCCTTGGTTTATGGACATGTTTGATTGGGGTCGCAGTGCCCAAAAATGTCTATAACAAGTAGGCCAAAACGTTTACATATTCTAATCTTCCTTGGAGGTTTGAAATTGTGCATTGTGGCTCAATCCAAACCCTCAATCGATTTCCCCATGACATAAAAATTTCAAACCCTTTCCAACTAAAAGTTCTCCAAAAAAAATAGATACATTTACATTCCATTATTCACTACTTATGTTATGACTTCAAAGACTGAATTATTTTTTTCCTTAGAGAAATGCCTTTTCCTTTCTTCCCAACTTGAGTCCAGCCCATGTTTTCTTCTATTTCTAGCATATCATTCTTTGGCATGTGAAAATTGGACTCTTCCTCATCAGCCTAATCTGCCCAAGAAGATGCTTTTCTTGCAATAATCCTTGTGGATTCAGAAGGGGATCCACTTTCCACGAGGGTTTGTTGTTGTTCTACTTTTGTTGAGTCGAGAGAATCCTCATTGGCATTCATTATTTCTTGCTTTGTTTCTGGTGTCATTGATGCAATTTCCTTGGCCAAATATGCTTCCTTCTTGTCTTCTGGTTCTTTCTTATCTTGAAGCACATCCTTTTTAAATATCCTATAGTGAATACCCTAAGCTCCTTCCCACCATTTGGGCTTAGGGTTTTCTTTTTCTAGTCTTTGCTGTTCTGTAAACGCTTGGGGTAGTTTTTAATTCTGCACCCTGTTTCATAGCATGCTCTACACTGAAAATAAATATTCTCATAATCGATCTTTTGGATCCGTCAGATTAATCTATGTGGGAAAACTATTTTTGAAGTCCATTTCCACATATATTCAGGCATAAGTAGTCTTGAATAATTTTGTAGTTTCAGGACAACGATGATAAAACTTTCCCAATGCATTCCCAATAGAGGAAAGCGATGGAATATTCTAAAATTGCAATGGACAGTTCAGAAGCCCTACCCAAACTAGAGCTATAGATATTAATGTCATTACCAGATATAAAATGGGAGTCCAGGGCTGCATAAAGAGACCTGCATTGCCCCAAAACCACGACCCAACTTCGCAAATGGCCTTCTTATCCTCTATATTATAGAAAACCACAACATGAAAACCCTGAGCCAAAGGGTAAATATTTAATTCATCCGTTAAAAGGGGCTTCCATGATTTAGAGATCCATTTGTGCAGATCAACTAGCTATGGCCAGAACCCATTAAACTTGCAAATCAAACCTTGCTTTGATTTTTTTTTCACAACTGATAGCTTTCTCATCCACAGGAACATTGATAGAAGGAATTTGTTGAACCAATGGAAGATCATAACCAAATTTCAACATGGAACTGTAAGAAACCGAAGAAGATGTTGCTAGACCAGTAGTCATACCTGCAAAAGAAACTTCATTTTTTTCCTGATCATTGGAGTTTTCCATTACAAAAGAGATATGTAAAATATTCATGAAAACTAAGCAAAGAATTGCTGGATAAGGTGAAACCCTAGCCACCGAAAGGGTTTGCAGAGCTTCATCCATCATTCGTAAGTGTTAACCAACATATTAATCATGTAATTTTCTTTCATTGTGTTTCAACATATCCATCATGTGGTTTTTTCTCATAGAATCCCTAATATTATGATAAGCGACAAAGATCCTATTTTCATAAGAAAATTTTGAACTGAATTATTTTCTTGTTTGGGTAGACAATTGGCTCACACCTCATCCTACTAAATCCATTGGGTAATCTGAGATTGTGAATAAATGTCTATAAGGATATCTTTGTTTATTTTCATCTAATAAAGAGACATAATGAGTAAACCTAGGTGGAATCCCCAATATTGTAAGTGATAAACATCCTATTTTCACATGAAATTTTTGAACTGAATTATTTTCTTGTTTGGTTACTCAATTGAAATCCCCAATAGATGAAAATTTTGGACTGAATTAGTTTATTGTTTGGGTACTCAATAGGCTCACAACATTGGCTCATAACACATCTTACTAAATAATAAATTCAATAGGAAAACTCAGATTATGAATAAATGTCTAAAAAATATCTTTATTATTTTTTATATAATAAATAAACACTATGAATAAATAATTTCCCTTTGTAAAATAATAGTAAAACACATCCTCCACCCAAAAAAAATTACCATTTATAACACATTATGATACCACCCTTCATCTATTATAACATCTTATAAGCGACTAAACAAATTTAATTAGTTAAATCCCACCTAAAACACCAATAAAAAGTTTTCAGATGATATAAAAAACAAATAAACCTTTCATAAATCATCATGCTTCTCTGTATATACTTGATTTTTTTTATTTTTCATAATCTTAATCCAAAAAGCAATGTCGAAGTTGTTAAATTATTAAAACATTATAACATCGCTATTACTTCTGTGCATTAATTGAAGTCAACATAACGGAATTTATTTCTTCATCTACCAAATATGAATGTGTTATGAAACTTATGACGAATTTCGTCCTATAATATTGGAATGAAAATGAATTTTGCGTTGTAAAATTAAGAGTAGTTAAAATTGTGGAAGAAATGAAAATTTAATTAAAAAAACAATTAAATTTATTCAAAATTTAAGTTTCCATAATAGAATTTCCATTTACTTTGAATTTTTATTTAAATTTATTTTACATATTAATTTTAAGTTTTGATTTTTGTTTTAAGATCATTATCAATTAAATTTAATGGCTAATAAATATTAATATTAATATTAAATTAAATATATAAATAAAATAGGTATACGAATAATATTATATATATTTTTTCTTAATTAAATTGAGAATAGGCTTAAATTAGCTTCAATGTTGGATGGAAAAATGATCTACTTACTTTTTATCAGTGTATGAGGCTTGATTGAATCTAAACGCCCCATGGAATAGTTTTTTTTAGGCTAAATCCTGTAAAAACAAATTAATTATTCATATAGGTATGTGTATTTTAGAATGAGTCTTCCAACATTTTAATTTAATTATGAATACTTATTAGGTGTATGGTAGTGTTGAAGGCTCGAAATTCTTTGCCTCAACATCAGGGAAAACCACCTGATCGGAAACTTAAGGAACCTTCTTTTCTGTTTGGAATGGTGGCTCCGACTAGGATTATCGGACCAGTTTCCCTTTGTTGAAGGAAATGTAACTAGGTTCGGTCTTCATAAATGTACTTATGATATTTGTATTTATTCAAGAAAATAAATATTATTTTTATAATTTATGTCAATGAGTTTCTTGCTCATTGAAATGGGTTTATATAACATATGTATATAAACCTGCAAATATATACATACCTAAAATTATAAATATCCTTGGGGGATATTTATAATTGTAAGTTTTGTGGGCCTCAAGGTCGTTACATTGACTTCCCTAGGGCACAATTTCTGTACACAATATCCATTTGGGGAGCATAATAGTTCGTTGGAAAAAATCTCTAAGGAATACAACTTTTGACCAAGGCTATGGAATGCCATGAAAAGCCTTTTCCCGTCGAATTTCTAGAAAATATCATTTATGGATGCAAAATAACCCCAAAAGTTTGGGACCCAAAAATCATACAAAAACTGCCAAGAATATAGAGAACCATTGAAATAGTGGAAGAGGTGGGTAGCCACTCATATCCACCTGGATCAATAACTCCACAACTTTCTAAACATATTTAATTGTTTTGATTTTTCTAGATTGCCCACACTTGAAGAGTTGGAACTAATGTTTTTGAAGAACTGGTATAAAAAGGATAGATCTACAGTGGGGATCACAAAAAAATTGGAGAAATGACCATTTAGATAATCTAGCTCAAATATTTATATATTTAACCAAAATAATAAACTTGAATAAAAACAGTACCAATGTAAATCTACAAGAAGAACAAAACCATAGCATCACCGGAAAACCTAAAAAAACTTACTATTATCAAGTTTTAGTTTTAAGTGAAAAATGAAGAACATTTGCAAGATCAAGGACAATGTTATCTTAGACATTTATTAAATCTTACAATGCATTGTCCTATAGTATTAATAATGCATACCAATGCTATTAGCAATGAAGCTTATGCTTCTTATTCTTCTAAACCCCTATTTCAAATCAATGGATCATGCAATTGTTGATCTAAAAGATCCTATATCCTATTACCTATTATTTAAGCAATGGAGGTCTCCCAAACAAATGATGCGCCTACTTTCTTAAATAACCTAATGCAAATAAAACAATTTCCTAATGAACAAAAATCTTATAACACTAACTTTATTTTATGATCTTCATCCTTATCCCATACTCAAAAAATTCACAGCAATAAGGTGTCTTGGTTTTTCTTTTGCCTCTTTAGGGTCTTTCTCTTCTCATAATCTTGCATTGGCACCACTTTGATTTAGTTTTATGAGTTTGGTCAAGTCTATCAATATTTGATTTAGATTATCTAAATGGTCCTTTCTCCAAATTTCTAGCATTATCCACTAAATATTAATCGTTTGTTTCCTAATTCAACGATAACATTACTTCCAACTCTTCAAATAAAGACTAATTTGCAAGAACAAAATCCATTAAGTAAGTCGTTCATCCATTAAAAAAAAAATTATTAAAACAGGTTTATAGATTATCTAAATGGTCCTTTCTCCAAATTTCTAACATTATCCACTAAATATTAATCGTTTGTTTCCTAATTCAACGATAACATTACTTCCAACTCTTCAAATAAAGACTAATTTGCAAGAACAAAATCCATTAAGTAAGTCGTTCATCCATTAATTTTTTTTTATTAAAACATGTTTATTTGAGACATGCATTAATTGAACCCAATTTTATGAGAAATGTATATAAGGGTAGTAATGAAATAGGATCGATTTTTTCTAAATTGCTTAGGAATATTTAGCATGAAAAGGGGGCGATGAAATCATGTTTGCATATATTTTCCCATAGAAGATTCATTTTGCAATCTAGTTTCCATAATTAAATGATTATGGCCAATGATCTAGGGTCTAGGGTTTATATCTTGGCTGAAATTGGATAATTTCTCACAAAGTCTAAATTCTCCATTAACTAAGTGTATCATTAGATTATTTTGTATCAATGAAAATGTAATATCCCATATAATAAAATTATTTCGTTCCTTCATATGTAGCTAAAATGTTTGCAACATAAACCGTAATTCAATTTCTATCTCCCATAAAACCCTTATTACGTTAATTTTGGATAATTTGATTCTCTAAAACATAATAAGTTTTACAGAGATCCATATTGTCCATATTTAATATAAACTAATATATATTGATCTACATTAATTTTATAGATATATTTAACTCCCCTTCCTGATAACCACCATTCTTTAAACATTGATGTTAGTTACAAAATTCTTTAGACAGGAATGCTTATCTACAATCTTCACCTAATTTTGCACCATTATAGATATGAAATCCATTTGGAAACTTAACAGCTATGGATATATCCATCCACAACACGTTACTTGCATACTAACCTTTCATAATAATTAGCATTTACATCAACGTTTTCTCTTGAAAACATTAAGAGAGTAACTTCTAAGATAGATGAATATTTGCAAAATAAATTTTGGAACCTCAAGCCTTGCTTAATTTTGGGAAAACATATATGGTCTGAAATATTGATGGCCATTTTTCTTCCACACTTTTTTCTTCCATACGTATTCCACCCATAATCTCTTAAATTTTCCCCAATTTGATTCCATCTATCTTACTATCCTTCTATAAAATCCACACATATATACATACAACACATCTTGACACATCCCCCCTTATCCCCCTTGCGGGATGAATTTTATAACATACTTAATTAGATTTCATTTTAATTATGTAATGCATACATTAAATGCCTAAACATGACCATCAGGCCTATCTAAATCTTATGACACATTACTTGTGTTTATGGTATTTCCTTGGTAAGCTCCTTACCTATGTTTCCATGTATGAATGTGTTTTCCCTGTTTGATGTCTAAATTATGACTAGGAAAGCTTCCCTTGGTTAGCTTTTTGGATCTTTCTTTGGTCTTATGCATTATTTAACAGGTTTTTTAATTAGACATTATATTCACATATTGGATTAAATTTAACGTGTGTTCTTGATTTCTACCACCATGGTTAGCTTTAATTACTTTTCAAGCTTCCCATCATCCTCATATACATTACGGGTGCATTCAAGGGTTGGAATGGAAAAAAAAGATCTTCCACCTTTTATGATTTATTACGTGAATGCCACTCTCTTGTTGTATGGCCCATTTTCATCCATTCCCCACAAACCATTAAACTATTGAGCTTTTTTTTTCTCATTAAAAAAAGTGTTGCTACTTCATTGATTTTTATTTTTATTTTTCACTCTAACCTCTCTCTTCTTCCTACAAAGTAGTTGTGTTGT